>OU744339.1:52032172-52184672 GCA_916610165.2 Gymnosoma rotundatum
ATATTATTATTATTATTATTATTATTATTATTATTATTATTATTATTATTATTATTATTATTATTATTATTATTATTATTATTATTATTATTACTATTATTATTAATATTATTATTATTATTATTATTATTATTATTATTATTATTATTATTATTATTATTATTATTATTGTTATTATTATTATTATTATTATTATTATTATTATTATTTTTATTATTATTATTATTAATATTATTATTATTATTATTATTATTATTATTATTATTATTATTATTATTATTATTAATATTATTATTATTATTATTATTATTATTATTATTATTATTATTATTATTATTATTATTATTATTATTATTATTATTATTATTATCATTATCATTATTATCATTATTATTATTATTATCATTATTATCATTATTATTATTATTATTATTATTATTATTATTATTATTATTATTATTATTATTATTATTATTAATATTATTATTATTATTATTATTATTATTATTATTATTATTATTATTATTATTATCATTATTATTATTATTATTATTATTATTATTATTATTATTATTATTATTATTATTATTATTATTATTATTATTATTATCCAGCAACTAGTTAGTCATCATTATAGCCTAGTGCTCTTTGGCCGCAGCGTCTGTCCTCCTAGTTGGAGCGGCTGCGAGCGGACGTCTGTTCTTATATTAAGCGGTTCGCTATATAAATGTGATACATATTCAGTCTGGCCATCAAGCCCGATGCAGCTGAATGACAACGGCCGAAACGAAATTGGATTTTGATATAGGATTACGATTAGGATTTTGGTGGTACAGGTGCAGTTGAGACTACTCCTGCTTAGCGCCGAGATCCTGGCTCTGAACACAGGAGCTCATAAACCCCTGTGTCAACCCTTGCGTGGACCTCACTGCTTGCATAGGGACCCACGGGCATCATTTGACGTAACTGTACAACCGGAGGAGGATAGCGGCTCGGAGCGGGGACCCATTCGAAAAATGATGAAGAGAACACCACCCCAAAAAACTAACGGAGCAAAGACAACCGAAGACCAATTAACAGAAAGAAACGACACTGGAAACGCTGCTAAGATCTTTGCTCAACAACCAAGATTGCAAAGATCTCCACAACGTATACCAACTGGATGTGCCGCCTCTGAAATAATTACAGAAATTCGAGACACATCTGCATATACCAACCAAGCAGACAGAAAAAACCAGACGAATACCCCAACACAGCAGCAGACACAAGAAAGGCAAGACCCACAGGCACAAGACGGTAACATGCCAAGAAATGTCGTATTCGACGGCACAGCAGCCACACCTAGTTTGAATATAACTTCAGGCTCTCCAAGCACGCAGTTTATCCTCAAAATGCGCGCAGAGGAGGAAAAAGCGCTAGCAGACTGCAAAAAAGTGATCCGTAATATGAAGCTCGCTATAGGCAAACAAAGAAATGTTAGCATGGGCATAAAGGATGGAATTGGCCAGCTGGACTAGTTAATATGCGTCATAGAAAGTAGCCGAGCCAATTGGATAAAATTCGAAAACGAGAAAAAACTCAGAGAACGTCCAAAGCAGGCCACGATTACTTCAGTCGCAAGCGAAATTGCAGTACTCCAGCAACTGGCAAAACCAAAAGAGTAGCCTCTAGCCCAGCCGAGAGCAATAGCACGATGAAAAAAATCCGGGACCAAGATCCCGAGGGCTGGCGAAGGAAGAGTATTCAAGAATCAAAAGGCTTAGGGGGAAAGAAAACCCCAAAAGAGCGGAAATCCCCAGCAGAGGCGCGAGGAGGTTCGAACAGGAGCGCAGGACAAAGACAAAAGGCACGGAGAAACAACCCGAAGGCTTTGACAATTAAACCTAGCGTGGGATACAGCTACTCCGATGTGCTAAAAAATTTGAGAGGCAGCATTGAGTCTGACACCAATCTGAAGGTGAAGGGCATTCGCAAGACTAGAACAGGTGCGTTGCTCATGGAATTTAGCAGAGGCGAAAAAGTCAAGCCAGAGTTCTACGAACAGGTAAAAACAACGCTGAGGGAGACTACGAAGGTTACAAATGCCAAACCCACAGCGACGCTTATCATTCGAGATCTGGACTCCGTCACTACTAAAGAAGAGGTCATTGACGAGCTAAGGAGAACACTTCCGGACATAGGAGATGAATTTAAAGTGTCCGTCACTGCACCAGACAACGGAGAGCAAGTTAAGGCGTACGCTACCCTTACTGAGGATAAAGTGCAGGCCCTCCTGGATATCGGGCACATTAAGATCGGGTTCATTAGAGCAAAAATAACTCGCATTGAAAACCCTAAAAGATGCTACCGCTGCTTTGGACTCGGGCACATACAGTTCAACTGCAAGGGACCAAACAGAAAGGCAGAAGGCTTGTGCTTCCCCTGTGGCGAAAATGGACACAAGCTAAAAGAATGCGAAAACCCACCAAAGTGTTGGACGTGCATTGATGCAAACGTAGCTCCTTCTAACCACCTACCGAGCTCTGTGAAATGCCCCGGACACAAAAAGCGGAACGCAAAAACTCTATGAAGATATTGCAGACAAACCTACATAGAAGCAAAACTGCCGATGCAATACTACCGCAGGTCGTCCTCGAGAAAGAAGTGGATATAGTAATTATAAGCGAACAGTACACAATGATAAACAGAGGCAACTGGATCCAAGACGAATCCGGCACGGCAGCAATATGGATACCCGTTGCTAGAACGTTCCCCGTGATAAGTAGTGGCAGTGGAAACGGCTTTGTCTGGACCAAAGGACCAAGCTATACAATATTCAGCTGCTATTTGACTCCAAGCAATAGCATCGAAGAGTTTCAGCTCAAACTGGACAACATCGAGGACAAAGCCTCGAAGTAAAAAAGAGAAATGGGAAGAACTCCGAAATGATGTTAATAACAACCCCTGGGGAAACGGGTACAAAGTCGTGATGAAAAAGCTTGGCGCAAATCCTCCAACACCTGCTCTAAGGAGCGAACACATGGACAAAATTGTTGATTCGCTGTTCCCGACTCACAAAGCTATACTTATCCGTAAACGTCGAAATCCCACCGAAGCGCCACCACGATTCACGGTCGAAGAACTGCAAAATGCCGCTGCCAGTCTGAAGCGCAATAGGGCCCCCGGCCATAATGGAATACCCTCAGAGGTGCTGAAGAATATCGCGCACGAAAGACCACAGGTTCTACTTAATATGTACAACGCCTGCCTAGAGGAAGGAGTGTTCCCAAAGATATGGAAAAAACAACACCTAACCCTGATAAGTAAAGGAAAAGGAGATCCTGAAACAGCAGAGGCGTACCGCCCACTTTGCATGCTGAATACCAGCGGAAAGCTACTCGAGCGAATGATAAAGCCTCGACTCAACAGCGTAGTAAACGACGCCGGCGGGCTGTCCTCCAGACAACATGGCTTCAGACCGGGTAAATCAGTACTTGGAGCAATTCAGGACGTTATAGAAAGCGTAGAAAAAGCACAGAGGGGTAATCACTACTCTCGGCGCATTACGTTGCTAGCAACTTTAGACGTGCGGAATGCCTTCAATAGTGTACGCTGGTGCGACATCATCGAAGCCTCAGAGCGCAAATATAAAGTCCCTAGCTATCTGATGAAAATGCTCCGCAGCTACTTAAGCGACCGCGAACTTATTTACTACACGGATGAGGGTAAAAAGATGAAAAACATAACGTCAGGTGCAGTCCAAGGGTCCATACTTGGACCGAACCTCTGGAACCTTAATTATGACTACATATTAAGAATCGAAATGCCCGACGACACCCATTTGGTAGCCTTCGCCGATGATATTGCCGCGGTGATCATTGCACGAAGTACAGAGGAAGCCCAGCGTAAACTGAACATGGTGATGATGCGAAAAAAAACATGGCTCGACTCTCACGGACTTAAGCTGGCTACGCAGAAAACTGAGTTACTCTTATTAACAAAACGGCATATGCAGCTAGAAGTACCAATGTAGGTCAGTGGGAAAACCATCTGCACACAAAAGGCAGTGAAGTACCTGGGCGTCAGACTAGACTCTAAGCTGACATACTGGGCGCAAATCCAACACGCAGTCAACAAAGCGGGAAAAGCAGCGTACCGCACAGTGTCCGAAGCAGCGGTGCTCGTGATTAGTGGAAATATACCCATCGATCTACTGGCACGAGAAAGAAAAGAAAGATGGATGGCCGTATGTCACGGAAGCAGCACTCCAGCGACATGTACCTGAGCAGAAACCCTACAACGCTGGCAAGAGCGATGGAGCGCGGAAACACGTGGCAGGTGGACAGCTATAATGATTCCGAACATCGACACGTGGATAAACCGAAAGTTCGGTGAAGTGAACTACTACCTCACACAGATGATGTCGGGTCACGGGTACTTCCGTAAATACTTCCACAAAATGACCAAAGCCAGAGCTCCAAACTGTATATTTTGCAGCGCCGAGGAAGACGATGCTGACCACACGTTCTTTTACTGTGAACAGTGGCAAGTAGAGAGATACCGACTCGAAATGCAAATCGGACAATGTAATGCTGACAACATCATAGGAAAGATGTTATGAAAGATGCTGATGAAGGACGTAGCGGCCCAGAAAGTGCAGCATATCATTCTGCTAACGTCTAGTTTTCCTTGTTTTCTTTGGAAAACGTCCGCATGCATTTGTAAAATAAATTTTCTTTCTAAAAACGATTTTTCAAAATTAAAAATAAAATGAACTTGAGCCAAAATATTATAAATAATATTATAAAAATTCCCAAAAGAATTTTGCTAATAAAAATTGTACGCAATTGCTATTGCAAACTGTTGGCATCACTCTTATGATTTTTTCTTTCTCTTGAGAATTAAAAAAAAATAACTGTTGTTTTAATTTATAATGAGCTTATGGTCATCAGGGTTCCCAGTTTTTTTCGAGTCGTAACGTCAATTATATAAACTATCCAGTCTCCGACTAGCACTCAACGAGTACAGTTCATAATTCTCTGTGTATTGTTTTAGCGCATCACGTGTAGTGTATATTCTCTTGCAAATTAAAAATTATCAAAAAAAAAAAGAATAAAAAAAAAAAGACACAAAATTTTTTGTATTTTTTTATCAACAAGTGATCCAATATTAAGTGCTTGCTCTAATTTTGATATTTATTCACAATGGCCCCCGGGCCCCCCCTCTTGGGGGATAACCGGTTTGCATTGCTAGCTGACCGTAGTCCCCAAAGCAAAAGGAAAAAAAGAGATAGAGGAAGATCTCCTACCGATTTCCCTACTCTTCCAGCCCCAACCTCAAAACCGAACAACCCAAAATATATAATTGTTGCTGCTATTGATGACAAAAAACCTCTGTCCGATTATTCCTGTTTTGCTATACACAGAGCACTTCATCTGATTAGTAAAGACATTATTTCTATTTCTCAATTAAGAGATGGCAAATTACTTTTATTGGTAAAAGACAACCTAACTGCAAGTAAGTTTCTCGCATCAAAAGAACTGTTTGGCATATGCCCAATTGTGTGCAAGCTACATGAACAACTAAATTACACTAAAGGCACCATCTATGCACCATATCTGACAAAACTCCCGAGTAAAGAAATCATAGAGGAGCTAAGCTCACAGGCAGTAGTAGATATTTATAAATATGAAAGATTTGTGGATGGAAAAAAAATACCGTCTGGAGTTATTCTTTTAACTTTTGACTTATACCATCTTCCAGAATCAATTGACATTTCATGGTACAAAGTAAAAGTGCGTGAATATATTCCAAATCCGATGAGATGTAAAAACTGCCAACTGTTAGGGCACACAATGAAACGGTGCAACAACTCTCCATCCTGCGTTAACTGCAATCTTCCTCCTCACTCCCCAAACGATTGTACTCGTACACTTTGTGCTAATTGTTCTGAAAATCACCCCGCATCGTCAAACCAATGCAAAAAATTTATTCAACAAAAAGATATTCTTAAAATTAAAACAAAACAAAAATGCTCAATGCGTGATGCTATTTCAATTTACAAAAAAAATTCAAATACAACAACACAGTCCACTTCTTACTCCGCTGTTACAGCCAATATCCCTATTCCTACCACTAATAATTTAAAAGCAGCAACAATAAACCTTTCTTCAAATTCCAATGCACAAAAAACTACAAAAGCACAAAACCGTTCCCCCGTTCGCACCGATCACATTAAAAACCTTACTTCAGAATTTAATAAAACAATCGAAACAATAAGAAACAAACGTAAAACAAACGAACAAAAAGACACCAACAACAAAATTCAGTCGAATTACTTACAATCTATACCAACAACAAACAACCCAAACTTCTCTGGTAATTCAACTACCAACAACATTTATTTGTCTCCGCAGAGAATACCTAATCTCTCAGAGGCCAGTTCTGACTCCGAAACTCCAGTTAAACAAATACAATTTATGGCAACTGACGATGATATGTCAGATTCTCTTGCATAAATATCGTTAGATGTAAACAAAAACAAGTATAAAATAGCAAAAAAAATAAAACAAAATAACATTTTACTTAAATCAATATGTAAGTACATACCTACATAGGTAGATGTACCATAATTTTCTCTTAAAAAAAAAAAAAATTCTTATCCAATTTTTTTTCTTTTTGTTTTGTAATGGTTATTAATATTATGCAATGGAACATCCGAGGATTTATTAATAATTACACTAGTCTACAACTTTTAATATCGGAAAAAAAAACCGGACATAATTTGCTTGCAAGAAACAAAATGTAAAAATGGCTCTTCTCCATTTATTCCCAAAGATTATATTGGTTATTTCTTTAACCCTAATTCATCCTCCAAACAGGGCTCAGCCATACTTATAAAAAAGAACATTCCGCACAGCAAAATTAACACTAATAGCTTACTAAACCTAGTTGGTTTACAAATTAAAACTACGTTGTCTTTTTCAATTTTTTCATTTTACTCCCCTCCCACAGATCCTATACCCACAGAGGAATTAACTAACACAATTGCGGCAATAAATACTCCAGTCATAATAACTGGTGACTTTAATGCATGGAGTCCCCTATGGGGGTGCACAAATTCAAACAGGAAGGGTATTGTAATAGAAAATTTGTTGTTAAACCTTAACCTGTCGGTACTTAACGATGTGTCACCTACTCATCTCAGTACACACAACACCTTTTCGCATATTGACCTCACAATTTCATCTCTATCTATCATACCAATGTGTCGATGGCATATTGTAGACGACCTTCACAATAGCGACCATTACCCCATTATGACACAACTTCTGATTGATTCTCAGCACCAAACGACAAAAACTTCTAAATTCAACACCAAACAAGCCCATTGGAAAACTTACCGCAACAAAATTTTTTATTATAACCAAAAATTTAATATATCTCCAAATGTCAACAAGGAGGCTGCCTCCATAAGAAAGATAATTAAGCTTTCGGCAAACGAAAGCATCCCCGTAACATCTAATAAGAAAAAAACAAAAACAGTTCCTTGGTGGTCTTCTGAACTACAAAATCTCAGGGATAAAAAACAGGCTTCTTGGAGAGAATTTCGTCGTAATATGTCAATAAATAACCTCATAAATTATAAGAAAAATAATGCCATATTTAATCGGGCTAAAAAATTAGCAAAAATTGCCTCATTTAGAAAATTCACTGACACTCTTAACCCATCTGCATCCTCAGCAACTTTATGGCAAAATATAAGAAAAATAACAGGAAACTATACTCCCCGTACTATTTCCTTTCTCTCCTCTGACAATAATACTAAAACATCAGCCAACGACATATCTGAGACTTTTGCTAAGTATTGGTCCCAAAACTCCGATGACTCAAACTTTTCAAATGACTTTATGTCAGCAAAGTCACAAACGCTTGCTTCTCTTGCCGTAACAACTTGCTCCTCTCGAGCCATGGATATAGAGTCTCCTTTCAAAACCCAAGAATTAATATATAGCCTAAGAACATCTAAGGGGAAAACTCCAGGCCTGGACAATATATCTTACCCTATGATCGATAAGGTACCAGAATTTTTCAAACACCGTATCCTTAATCTTTTTAACAAAATATTTGATTCGGGCACAATTCCCCAATTTTTTAAAACAGCTTCAGTGATAGCTATACACAAAAGCAATAAACCAATAGAAAACATAGATTCATATCGACCTATATCTTTACTCCCATGTACTGCAAAAGTACTTGAGAAAATGGTTTCCCGGCGTCTCATGTGGTTTATCAAAAAGCACAAACTCCTATCGCAAAACCAAACAGGTTTTCAGTCCGGTCTCAGCACTATCGATTCCCTTTTGTATCTTGACCATATTGTATGCAAAAATCGTTCTTCAAGAAAACATACTTCAATACTTTCTATTGACTTCATTAAAGCTTTTGACAGGATAGGAATTCATGTCATACTGCAGAAACTGTCCAAATGGTCAATTGGACCAAAAATTTTTAACTTCATAAAATCTTTCCTTACAAAAAGAAAATTTCGCGTTTGTATCAATGACACCTTTTCAAATATTTTTCCTCTAGATAATGGCATTCCTCAGGGATCGCCCCTATCCGTAACTCTTTTTATAATTGCTTTCGACGACCTAAGCCGTCTCTTAAAAATCGATAACAGAGTCGATCACTGCATCTATGCTGACGATCTCTACGTAATAGCAAAAGAACAAGAAAATAGAAAAATTTCTCAAGTATTTCAAGAAATTTTAGACAAAATCGACAGATGGTCAAAAACTTTTGGTGCAGGGATCTCCCTGGAAAAAACATGTCATCTGCACATTTGCAAAAAACGTAATTGTGACGAAATAAATATAAATTTTAATAACTTTACTATTCAAAATGTAAGCTATTGTAAAATTTTAGGTCTTAATTTTGATAGTAAATATAATTTTAAGCACCATTGTAATTATTTAAAAAAAGATTTAACTAGCAGATTGAATATTGTTAAGTATTTATCATCAGCTAAAAGCCAAATGCACACAAATACTCTGCTAAGATTAGTGAAATCTATTATATAGTCGAAAATCGATTATGGACTAGTAATCTACAATAAGACTTCCAAAACAACTTTTAAAACTATTGAAAATATACTAAATGCGGCCATTAGAACAAGTCTGAGAGCTTTCCGCACTACCCCGATCACGATCATGCAGGCAGAAGGTGGGTTTGAACCCCTCCGTGTTCGTGCCAATAGACTATTGCACCGTCTACTGCACATTAGCTGTTGCGCCAGCTCATCCCTGCTTCATAAACATGTAAGCCTGTTAAAAAAGAGGAAAACAAAACTTAAGTATCCTTCAACCCTATGCGATATCCTCAATACTGCAAAAAAACAGAATATAAGTCTATATTCTCCAACGTTGGCATCTCGCCCCCCATGGCTGCTTGAACCATGCAATTTTTTAAAAAGCTTCGAAAATTTTGGCAAAAATAATACAAACCCTATTGTTTTTAAATCTTTATTTAATGAATTGTACAGCGAATACAAGAAGAATGGTTGGCTATTCGCCTTTACCGACGGCTCAAAGACAACAAAACACGTTGGTTTTGCCATTTCTGATGAAACAGGAAGTACGCTAAAAACAGGGTTACTACCCCAAAATACAACCATTTTTGAAGCTGAAGCTGTAGCAATAATTGAATCTCTACAACTGTGCCAAGTTTCACCCAGCAAATATATAATTTGCACAGACAGTCGTTCCGTATTTGATGCTGCTTTAAATCAAAACAATAAGAATGAATTAATTATTTCTATACAACAACAAATAATAAATATGAAGAAAAAGATTAAACTTTTATGGATCCCAAGCCACATTGGCATCACAGGCAACGAGGCAGCAGACCTAGCTGCAAAAGCAGTTTACCTGAAACCTACATATCTATTTATTCCTAAATCCAAAAAACTGTTAGCCAGATGTGCAACCACAAAACTTAATATGTCCTTAGAAAACAAATGGAACAAATACAATCACCCCTACAAGATCTTCAATCCCACAAAACAGCCCTTAATTCTGTCATCTTCAACCAACTGCTTACAAAATAAATGCATCACAAGGCTACGTCTAACACATACGCGTCTTACTCACCAATATTTGATCAACAAAACTGGACAACCATTTTGCACTTTCTGTGGCTCTTCACCATTAACAGTTCTTCACATCTTGACAGACTGCCCGGCCCTATTAAACTTACGTGTATCAGTTTGCAAATCTTCCAACATCATTGATTTGCTAAAAACACCAACTAATAATAATATTCACAAAATCTTTGAATTCCTTCAAAAAACCTCTTTGCATAACAAAATATAAATTTAAAATCGCCAGTATTAGCTTTCTAAACGCAGTATATATTAACAGATGAATACGTGAATAAGTACATATATTAGCAGATGAATACGTGTGCATATACCTATTCAGGAAATAATAAGCCGATAGCCAGTGTTGCTAGTGCTTTTAGCTTTTGATTTATTGTAATTTTAATTATAATAAATTTGTAAATAAATAAATAAATAAACTATACCTCAAAATACTATTTTTTAAATTCAATTTAAGTATACGTTTAATATTGTATTTGTACAAGCTACATATCTTAAGTTGATAAACAAAATCGAAAAGTTTCGAATCAAAATCTATCTCGATGTCTGAAGCAATTTTATTACATATTTTGGAGTAAAACATTTGAAGCATTTATGAAGTGTATCAATTCTCAAAAAATTTTCAAACTTCTCGAATTGCATTTTACTTCTTAATATGGTTTTCATTGAGTTCATTGCTAAAAACAAAAAAAGACTAATTCATTTTTCAAATTTACGGAAAAACTTAGCTTTCATAAATTTTAACAACGGCTTTGTTGATAGCAAAAAGTTAAAATTTACATAATAATATTAAAATTACAATAACCAAATGCAGAATTTAACAAAATCCAAAAAAAATCTCTTTAAAAACCCATAACGTAAAATATATCCTCAAAGAATTTATCAATCCCAAAACTGAAATTTTCATCCCTATTTTTAAATAAAATCCTTGATTTAGACCACTGATGGTCATAATCGTTTAAAGCAGTGTTTGAAAAAAACACTAAAGTACACTATGTTTGTGTTCTGTACCAAATTTTATTAAGTTCAGTACACAAATTCATTTTGTTAAAAAAATACAAAATGCATAAAGATTTTTTTAGCGTTTGTGTATGCGTACGCAAACAAAATGCCGTACACAACGATTGTAGACTGATGATCACAAGCACTACGATAACGTACTGAACTTTATTTAACCTTCATTAGGTCTTCGGGTCAAATTTGACCCATTTTGCAAGAAAATTGTATTTTTTTCCGAAAGTAGGGGGTTGAGATTTTAGATATTTTATTTATTTTTGAATACTAATAACTATTTTTGGTTTTTATAAGAAAATATTGTACCAAAAAAAAATTATGCAGTTTTTAGCACTTAAGACCTTCGGGTCAAATTTGACCCAGAACAAAATCTTTATGTTTTTACACAGTTTTGTTAAAATAATTTATTTGTAAAGAAAAATGGCAAATGTTTTTTTCACCAAAATTAAAAGTCAATATATCTGTCTCCTTTATTTTCTCCATTTTTGGTGAACATTACTGGTATGAAAAATGGGTCCCATGTAAAAAGCAAAGCTTATTTTCTTATGCAAAACTGTTTTCAGTCATATAATAAACACGGAACTAATCTAACGTATCAACGTTATAAAGTGTCGAGTCTGTATTTCTTGTCGAAAAATGAATACTAGTGAAATAGAAAATTTGCCAAATGCACTATCGGACGAAGAGGAGATTTGTTCAGAATATGAAGATAACTTAGAATAGCGGAGACAACTGACAGTTTTAGTGGAAATGAAATTGATGTAGCAACAACTGCAGCAATGACAACAAAAGTAGGTGGAATAAGATATTTCAGACAACCTCTTACAAATAGTCAAGGAAGATTCCGGAGCAAGAACATTATTAGCGTGAAACCACACCTCACCCGCTTCTCTTGTTCGATAATCACAAGGGAAGAAATTTCCACTTTTCAGTTGTTTTTCCCGCCACCTGTAATAAACATTATTTTGAAATATACCAATAATAAAGGTAAACGTGTTTTTGATATGGATTGGACTGAAGTTGACGACACCTTTATGGGTACACTTTTGTTAGCTGGAGTGTAAAGATCAAATAATGAAAGTACAGAATGTGTATGGGACTCTGAGAAAGGAATACCACTTTTTAGAGCAATTATGCCGTTGAGAAGATTCAAAAGTCATTCTAGAGTAATAAGATTTGACAATAAGGATTGAATTGACACCTAAGCTTTTGTCAACTAAAGGAAGAGCGTTATTTTCATCATTTTTTTGCTTCACTAAGGACATTACTCTCGTTTCATATATTCCAAAGAAAAATAAGTCTGTGTATCTTCTTAGCACTTTGGATCATAGTCCAGAAATAAGCAATCGTGAGGACATAAGCCGCAAATGATACTAGACTGTAATAAATGTAAAGGAGGAGTTGATACTCTGGATAAAGTTGTTCATGTTGCACTTGCAAAAGGAAAACCAATGGATGGCCTCAAGTTGTATTTTGCAACATTTTAGATATATCAGCTTTCAATGCTTTTATATTATTTACATCGGCTAGTAATGGTTGAAAAGAAACCTGTTTTGCCAAACGTCGTCATTTTTTGGAATATTTAGGATTGTAGTTTGCCACGCCCTATATAAAACAGCAAAATTCCTTGCCAAGAACACAACTTTCTTTATTTAAAATAAATATATACATATATGAATTCGTAATAAATAAACAAAACGTGCAGCTTTAATATTCAAAACAAAGCAAAAAAAAAGTACTAACTTTAAAAACAAACTTAATTAAAGAAAACAAGTTTTTTCGTATCGAATTTTCTAACTGGGTCAAATTTGACCCAAAGAACGTTAACGTAAGTAAAATTTGAGGACCTTATGAAGGTTAAGCCTTCTTTTTTGTTTGAGTACTGATCTTAAAGAGTTCACTACGTAAACTGTAGTACATTTTAGAGTATTTAGAGTGAATTTTAGTGTATGTTTTAGTGAACTTGAGCGTACTTTTTAGTGATCTTTAGTGTTTTCTATAGTGATCTTGCTTGTGTTTTTGTTAAAATTTTTCATAGTGGTTTTGCTTGTAAAATTACAATTGAAAATTTAATAAATACAATTTTTTATTTTGTATTAAAAGAAGTTCTAAAGTTTATTTAATTTATATAGTATCAAAATTTCAACATTTAATACGATTAATCGATGAAATTTGTTATTTAAAATAAAGTATATGATTATAAATTGAATTTATAAATAGTTGTTTTATAAAACAAATATAGAAATAAGTATAAATAAAAGTTAAATTAGATAATAAAAAAATTTATTATAAATTGGTTGGCAATTTAAAAATCAGTAAAAAAAAAAACAAAACATACTGAATGAAAAAGGTTTAGAAAAACCAATTGTCAATTTATAGAGTTTAAAAGAGAGAGTGTTAATACAACTAATTTTAAGAGCAGGTAAACATATTTTTACATCCATCTGCTTAAACAATCATCTAAATTGTAAGAATTATTTCTTCAACTTAATGGAGTAGGTAGAGAATAAACGAACCTGAATCTGCTTTGTAATAATCTATTTTTGCGTTCATAAATAATAAAATTTAACTGTTGTTATACTTTTCGGTAATAACCGTCGTCACTGGCTGTGTACTTTGTATATTCGGCGAGCGCTTTCGATGTGATAACATCATTTTCAAGCCACGTATTTTTTAAAACTGAAGAGATAGTGTTAAGAATAGATAGTGTTAAGAATAAAAGGTGGTGGGTTTAGGTAATTTTTGTCCGTTTCAACCCAATTAATTTAATACCGAATAAAATTTAAGTTGTTTCTCTATTGTTTTTTTTTAACATTCTGTAGTGTTCGTTATAGTATAGAGTATTTTTTGTTTACTTTTTTTGCACTTTTCGTAACAAATAAAAATTTATTAATACAATTTTTAATTTTGTATTTCTTAAATTTGTTAAGTAAATTATCTTTTAATTTATATAATACCAAACCTTTAAGATTAAATATAATTTAATGAATAAATCAGTTATTTATGATTAAGTATTTGTTTATAAAATGAATTTATAAACATTTTTATCATATGAAATGTAGAAAGTAGTATCAAAATAAGGGTTAAATTATATCATTTTCTATGAAAAACTGATAACTGGTGGGCAGGCATCCTAAAATTACTTTAGGTAATTTTAAATTAGAAACAATTTAAAAATTATTAAAAGATATTGTTGAATGGAAAGGGTTTGGAAAATCCAATTGTCAATTTATGCAGTTTAAAGCTGAACTGAACTTATACGAGCGAGAAGCTAGATTACCATTAAATTTTAATATTTTACAATATTGGTGCGATAAAAACAATGCTTTAGCAGATTTAGCTAATGTAATTTTGGCAGTACACGAGTTTTTTTAGCTTTAAAATATATACTATCAGATCAGTGGAATGTGCTAACTGCATTTAATGTAGAACACATATTGATGGTAAGAGTTAATGGAGAATTTAAATACACAAACACCGATAGTTAAATCGTAATAAATGTTATAAGTAAATAAATTTGTTGCTTGTATTTTTTCTTATTAGTGTAGTCTATAAATGAATGTGTTAACATTAAGGACAATAATAATAAATCTTATTAATTAGAATAATAATTTATATAAATAATAATAATGAACAATAAACTTATGGCCAGTTTTTGACTTCATATTTAAATACGCATTTAGTTAATTTGCATTTAAATTTAAGTAGTATTTAAATGCAGTTTCAGTTTTTCAGTCATTTATGATCGTTCTTATGTAACTATGATAAATATATGGCAGCATTACGAAATATCAACATAAATCTCCATTGTTTATGAAAAACTGCTGCTAACAAACACAATGAATTGCAAATTTTGTGAAAAATATTTTTAATATATTAAAAAATGCCAGCGATACTCATGAATTTACCACCTAAACTTATTTTATTTATTAATTTAACTTTTTAATTAATATCTTCATTAAGAAATATGTACAAAACATAAAATATTGTTCTGTCAATAGCTAAAATGTTTGTTTACTTTTGCAAAACAACAACAAAAAATGCCATACCCATATGGTAAAACTGTATTATTTAAATGGACTTTAAATGCGCAAGATTGGTTATTTAAGTTTCATTTTAGTGTGCATTGAAAAAATAAATTTTGTACTCAAATAGAACTTAAATATAAATGACATTTAAATATGAAGTCAAAAACTGGCCCCTATAACAACAGTACTTACTATTATTTAATTTAAATTTTTTAAACCAGAATTCGAAAAGTTTTTAAAGCTTGTCTGCAGATTAACGCTTACAATTTATATATATTTAAGCTTAAAAATGTGATTTACACCTAAATTGCTTTTTTTTATATAGTTTGTGTATATGTATGTATGTATGTATATGTATATATGTGTATAAAAATAATTAGCTTGAACTGTTTTTTGTTGATTCTTACCAACAGTTACAAAAAATTATTTTAAATAAATATTTTTAATCCAATTCGCAATCTATTTTTTATTAAACTTTTGACTTCGTATTTAAATGTCATTTATATTTAAGTTCTATTCAAGGCGAATCAATTACCAGGTGGCAGCGTAGGCGAATTCATTAATATTCGCCGTGTACACTACTGTCAAACTCCATATATAAAAAATCTGTTTACAATTTTTTTATATGAAGTTTGACATTCGTTTCTACCAGCAAAAAATAATAAATTCTCTAACGCTGCCACCTGATAATTGATTCGCCTTGGTTCTATTTAAGTACAAAATTCAGTTTTTCATTGCACACTTAAATGAAATAATACAGTTTTGCCCTATGGTTATGGCATTTTTTGTTGTTGTTTAGCAAAACTAAATAAAAGTAATCAAACATTTTAGCTATTGATAGAACAATATTTTCTGTTTTGCACACATTTCATAATAAAAATTATTACAAAGTAAAAAAATACTCTAAAATACACTACAGTTTACGTTGTGAACTCTTTAAGATCAGTACACAAACAAAAAAAGAACGCTAAAATAAAGTTCTGTACGTTATCGTAGTGTTTGTCTTAAGCCAAATTCCTTCAAGCATTAACACCAAAATAAAATCCTCCTAAGATTTTTGTTAAAAAAAAATAGGATAATAACTTAAATTTTATTACAATGTTTATATTAAAGAAATAACACACAAATTGTTATTGTCCAAATAAAAATTCATTGAGACAACCAACAACTTACGAACACAAAAATAGGTTATTACAGAGCAGATTCAGAAATAATTCTTACAATTTAGACAATTGTTTAAGCAGATGGATATAAATATATGTTATCTTTATGCTGCAGTAAGAGCATTTTGCATATTTTAAACTCCATAAATTGACAATTGGTTTTTCCAAACCTTTTTCATTCAGTAATGTTTTGTTTTTTTACTGATTTTTACATTGCAAAAAATTTAAAATTACCAAAAATAATATCTGCCAATCAATTTATAATATTTTTTTTTAAATATCTAATTTAACTTTTATTTATACTTATTTCAATATTTGTTTTATAAAAAAACTATTTATAAATTCAATTTATAATCATATACTTTATTTTAAATAACAAATTTCATCGATAAATCGTATTAAATGTTGAAATTTTGATACTATATAAATTAAATAAACTTTAGAACTTCTTTTAATACAAAATTAAAAATTGTATTTATTAAATTTTCAATTGTAATTTTACAAGCAAAACCACTATGAAAACTTTTGAAGATAACTAAAATGTACGCTAAAATCTACTAAAAATTTTCCAAAGAACACAAAAATTATTTACAAGCAAGATCACTATAGAAAACTCTAAGGATCACTAAAAAGTACGCTAAAGTTCTCTAAAAAATACGGTAAAATTCACTAAAAAATACGCTAAAGTTGATTTTGTTTGCGTACAGATTCATAAACAATAAAAAAATATATTGTCTGTGTTGCTCAAACAGTACGCTATGTTAGTGTGCTGTTTTTTTTTAACACTGGTTTAAAGTCTGCAAACTCTTCACAAAATTTTATACACCAGAAAAATTACGTTAAGGTGTGCTTAAGTAACTAACTCGAAAAACACAGTCGCTAAAAATAAATTTGTTTAATTAAATTTAAATAAAAATTTTTAAATTCTAACAATTTTTCGTTAAAATGAAAATTAAAATTTTCTTGAGATATAATTAATGGAATTGGAACATAAATGTATAATTCTTATTAATTTCATATTTGTTTAATCTGAAAACCCTGTAACAAAAAATTCGTATTTAGATGTCACAATTTCTCGTTGATAGGTATGTAGCAGTAGAACGCCTAGATAGTATAAAAACATCAAAATATTGCTTCACTATCGCAAACCCATCAAAATCTAAAATACAGACATACATGTTCCAAGAAAACTTATACTCCCCTTCTTGCAAATCACTCTCTTAGGATATGTCGCAAGTTCCGTGCTTTCAAGATACAACAGAGAGTTGAATATGTTTTAAAAAACAAGTTTCTTAAATTTTTAAATTTTTTTTAAATTGGAGAAAGTACAAATACGCTAATACGTTTTCAGTGGCGATATTGAGAAAATTTATAGTCAAATCCAACTCCACCCAGCTGATAGATCTTTTCGAAGAATTTTATTTCAGACCCATATAAATGGCCTAGTCAAAGATTACTAATTGAAGGGAGTAACGTTTGGAGTAAATTGTGCCCCATACCTCGCAATGCGAACACTCTTCAGCTTGCATGAGATAGTGAACTTTAATACCCAAAAGCAGCAACAATTCTGTGTACTGAGAAGTATGTCGATGACATTCTGTCTGGAGGTTATTCATTAAAAGAGGCCATTTCTACTCAAACACAGCTCATCAAAGTATTGAAATCAGCTGGGTTCTTGCTGTAAAAGATCACTGAAAATGATCCCCCAATACTTTCTCAAGTAAGCAAGGAAGATTTTCATAATGAACATTTTCTGCGATTCCGCGAGATAACTTCCACCAAACCTCTTGGTGCCAAGTAGAACGCGCTTCCGATAAATCTTCATATAATTTCTCTCGAATTAATCAATCTATTTTTATCACAAAGCGACAGATTCTCTCATCTGAGGTAAAACTTTTTGATCCCGCTAGTTAGGTAGCACCTATTATAATCAGGACAAAATTACTGATACAGCAACCATGGTTAGAAGGGATTGGCTGGGATAAAGAAGTTTCACCGGCAACCCTTCAAAAGTGGAATGCGCTCGTAGCAGATCTCTCTCAAATTATTAATATTTCAATTCCTCATTGAATACGTTACTTACCTTCACAACCAATTCAACGCAGCATACTGTGCCTTAGTATTTTTTCGATATCAGGATAAATCTAATAGTTTATACCCGAACTAAATGATAGCTTAAAGTAAAGTAGCCCCCACTCAAACAGTTTCTTTTCCCCGTTAGAAACTTAATGGCACAGTATAACTAGTGAATCTTGTCAGATGTCTCTCTCGTCATACCAAACAATTTAACACAAAGAAAAAAGACCTATTATCCGGAAGAATATAAATTTTTATGTGATTCTCTTACGTTATCTGATAAGAGCTCCATAAAAGTGTTAAATCCGTTTACTGATGAAAACTTAATATTACGAGTTAATAGTCGCTTTACTCAATCGACTCTCCCTTACAATGAGCATTATCCCATAATTCTACCAGGTAACTCTCGATTTTTAAACTCTATCTTACTCATCTTTATGATTTTTTTTTTCATGCAGAATGTAATTTAATGTGCAGAATGTCTCAAAAGGAATTTTACATTTTTCGACTCAAACCTCGAGTCCAAACCATTATACGCAATTGCAAAACCTGTATAAATATAAACAACAATCATGTACGCAGATAATGGCACCACTTCCTCAGGAAAGATGTAATTTGTCGTCACCTTTCCAGATAACTGTAATCGATTTTTTTTCGGAATTCCTTAAATCCACTTTGATCAAAGCATACGTTAGTGTTTTCCTTTGTTTCAGCGCAAAAGCAGTGCATTTAGAACTTTGTTCGGACCTTTCTGCATATGTATTTCAAGCGGCATTTGCCCAATTCGTTGTGAGGCGGAGCCTGCCCCAAAGGATAATATCTTATAATGGGAGAAACGTTTTGGGTGCTAGTAGAACACTCGAACAGAAACTTAGCATATTTTTAAGAAACTCGGCTCAAGATGTATCTCAAAAATATCGGACAGATGGGTTTGAATGGCAGCTTATCCCGCCCCACACACCTTACACGGGTGGCATATAGGAAGCCGCAGTGAAGAGTTTTAAGTATCACTTCAAGCGGATAGCTGGAGCTTAAAGCTTTACATTTGAAGAATTGTCCACTATCCTAGCCAGAATCAAGGGCGTTACACCCGGTCATTTTTTAAGAGGGGCCCCCTTATTGGCATTCCCAGAACAAAGCTGCACCAATATGTCTCTTATCAATAGATGGGAAAAGTAGAAGGGTTTTCACCATGAGTTCTCAATCCGATGGGAAGCAGAATACCTTAAATCACTTCACAAACGATATAAATGTAAGAACTTGCAAATAGGAGATCTTGTCGCTGTAATGGATGATTTACAACCACCTCATGAGTGGCGACTAGGCAGGATTCAAAAGACATACGTATTGCCACAGGAATTATCACCGACCGATAATAAAACTATGTTATCTGCCATTCTTGAAAGATAACGCCTCTTTCTAAAATTATTACATACATCATCATTCTAACACAATCTCTATATTTTAAACACAAAGTTCTTTAAGCATAGGTTCAAAATAACCTCATTTCATTAAATCTCCTAATCCCTTACACATTATATTTATTTAAAGCTTATTGTTTACTTTTTCCTAGAAACAACCGTCGTCTGATAACAAAACTCCAAACCAAACCTCCTAGTACTCATAGTATTCGTTCACGGAAGGACTCGGACGTCTTCAAATGTGTATTGTGTAAGATATATCACGTCTTTAGATTCTGTAAGCAGTTCCTTGATATGACTGACAAAGACGAGAGGAATTGATTGACCAGCATGGCTATTGTATCAACTGCCTAGCCCGTAGCCACGACCTTAGAAGTTGTAAATCGATGGATACCTACAAAAAATTTGATAGGTTTCACCGCATGTTACTACATCCAAAACCACAACGAGCTAGATCCCCTAAAACTAGTACTAACAAACGGTTGCACCGCCGTCAACACCAACCGACATCAAAACATCAGAAAAGGGAAAATGAGGAGCATACGGTATCAAGCACCAAAAATACGAAAATAATTGTAGAGGCTATTAATTCCTTGTCCAATGTTCTTTGCATCACTGACCGATCACCTTGTGTTGCCTAAGGCAAAGCCGGCGCCATGTACAAACTTAATTTGTACAAAATTAATTTCTTTTTTTTTTATTGTAATGGCTGTAGTGTTGCAATTTAGGCCTTGATATCACTAATTTCTTTGTTATTAGCATCACGAGTTTCTCTTTTAAATTCAAATTTGATTGGCCTGCAGTATTCCGTAGAAGATGGTGTCTCATTTTTCCAAATATCCATTTTTTGCGTTGTACTAGTCGAAGGCTCTGAATCTTCAAAAATCTTTTTCAATCGCAATGGTACAAATGACACCATAAACATATTTGAGTCCGAAATATTTTTACATATAACGTATTTTTATTGTTTTTGTCCCAAAGAACTATTACATCCCTATTTGCAATAAAGAATTAGCTTTTTTCTGGTTTTTATTTCTATAATTCTGTTCGGCCAGTTATTTATAACTGAAGCTCTCCATATTTTTCTGAATATTTTTATTTGTGTCTGTTATGTTTTATCACTTGCAAATATACGTCCGTACACGTAAAGGATTAATTTATTATTGAACAATCCCTTATCGAATCCGTAGTTTTATACATTTTTAGATACATGTTATTCACACATTGATCTTAAATTTCATAGCAGGTGGTACTTAAATTGAACAAAACTACACTTGTTATCGATACCTTAATATCAAGTAAAACTAATTAGTATATCGCCAATATGGGGTTGTTTTTATCGCCATTATTATTACAAAATTGTTTATGACCTTAGTTTATCGTAACAGTTGATAACAGGTTTCACATTTGTCACTTATTTTTTTGCTGATCAAAACAAAGCCATAAAACCCTATCACAGGTATTAATTTAATTATTTTAGTTTTACGTAGTCCAAAATATATAAGGCTGTTTAAATTATCGTAATTTGAATTTTTTAAAGTAATTTCATTAAAATTAAAAAAGTGTTCTACCCGTGGGTCGTTGCGGGTGCAAAAGTATATATAGGGTTAAAGAAGAAACTTCCACCTTTCTTCGGGTGGTATACATTTTTTGTTCTATTCCACTAAAGCTTACATTTTAAAAAAAAAAAATATAGTAGTTTCATAAATATTTCATAATGCCCCTAATATTAAACGCTAGAGTGGTAACCACTAAAAACAACTAAAGACTATAATCCTACCAACATTATAAAAAGACCGCAGGCCATTATCGATGATAGCTTGCGAGTAGTTACCACTTATTTTTGACAAAAAACAAGTAAAAAACACCTTTTTCTAAGATTAAAAAAAGAGTTGAGTTTGACAGCATGCCAAGCCCACAATTATCAATAGTTTAACCTACCTTACTATGGCGTAAAAATTTTAAAATTCGGTGACAAAAAACATTCGACTTTTGCGTCGGTTAAATGATGTGTTTAAATTTTTACTATTGGGATGATTGCTATTTTCTTCACCTCCTACAAAATTTTCTTGCAAATTTGGAACAAGGTTGAAATTAGTTAAGAGTCTAGTCATAGTAGTCTCAACCATTTGACTCAAATTATCATAATCAATATTAATTTGTAGATTTCGTCGATTTCGATTATTTGGGGAAGTATTCTGGTTAGGAGATTTTTCCCTGAGTGACAGAGAAGTCTGAGCCATCGCTTCTTTCTTGATTTCATTGTCTATTTCTAATAAGCTATATTGACTATCATGATACAGAGTTCGGCTTTAACTTTAAGTATTGTATGGCATCGTTAGGGTTCCGCGGCCTCTTTGTTTAGATGCATTGTCTGATTGGTTTGGAAAAATGATTTGTTTGATATAAGAAAGATCGACTCACGACGGGCCAAAAAAAATTTAACTATAATTGACGTTAGGTAAAATCACAAAGAATTAATAATAAGTAAAAACTGTTTACCAAGAGTTTCTTTACTGATTTTGTTTTCTCGGTTTTCTTTCCTTTCTCTTAAGTTGATAGATATTTTACTTTATTTGGATACCACAAAAAAAAATTGGTTAAGTTAAATTAACCAGGCTATTTAGATATATGTAGGTGCTAATAAAATCCCCGTTACAGGTTTCAAACGAAATACCCGCAAAAAAAGAATAATTATTGCTTTTAGAAAATAAATCTGGATAAAAGTTCGCAACAGCGCAAAAATAATATTTTCCGAAATATATCTTTGCAAAAAAAAAATAAATTTAACTACAGCATGAAACACAGATTATATCACATATTTATCTGACGTAAAAAAAAACCTATATAATAACACCCGCGATCCGGTGAAGTGACAACCAGCTATCTTATAGGTCGCATTACTTGATTATGTACTCAAGTACACGAAAAAATATCTATATAAGAACTGCCTGCTATTCCCCAAAACATGTTAATGTTATTGAACGTTTTTTCCTTAACGCAACGAAAAGAAAATCTACTTTGAAACTAAAACATTTTTTTCGGGAATCGAAAGCAAAAAATGGGTTATTTACTTTCGTGCTCCACGTTGGGCGCCATTATTTTTAATTATTACTGTTATGAACACGAATAAAATCAAGTTCAAGAGGATGGTGGTCCTGATGAAAACAAACTCACAATGTTAACAGTATTTTTTTTTTTTTTTACTTTTGCTACAGACTCCCTATTTTTATGCTGGAGTAGAACTGATTATTAAATTATTAAAAAGCCCGATATGATTATGGGAGGAAGAAAAGAAATATACTATGGAAACCAATTTTTTTGCGTGTATCCGTTTAGAAAAGCTTCTTCCGGTGCTGTTGACTAGCGAAGTCTCTGTACCCTTCCCTACAAATGCCTAGCGACAAAGGATTTCGTAGGAACCCAAGAGTAAACTTTTGACCTATCAACCTTTGCTAATAAGATTATTTATTTATTAATACAAAAAGATTCCATGTTCGTAATTTAACAAAAACGAAAAAAAATACAGATAAACAGGGATATACTTTACAAAATTCGATCTTAAATTGTTTTTTTTTAAGGTAAATTTTATTCTATACCAAAAGTAATTAGATGTTCTACACGTTTATTTTTATTATTATTATTTTTAAGAAAGTTTTCGCAGTTAGAGCATTAACCAAAAAGATTTTTGCAAATGCAAAGGAGAAAAATACCGGTTAGTCAATATTTGATATAAAAAGCTTAAATACTTTAATACAACGTCAATTAACCCTATTTAAATTGCATTGAAATAATATTTAACAAAAATGCTAAAAATTACTAAAGCAAGAAAAATTAAATAATAAATAATTCTTGCGAAAAAAAAACGACTTCAAAACAGATTTCATCCGTCTGCCTATTACAGCTCAAGTGTATGGCCACATAAATTAGGTTACATTAACTATTGGGACACACTTATATCTCCAAACTTTATACTTTTTCAACTGTTCAATAGTTTGGAAATATACATCAAATTGCAGCAACTATAGGGTCACTCTTTAATTTCCAAATTCAAATTATATACTTGCTATTGTAGTAGATTTAGCAATCAGGTTCTTTGTAAATTTCAACTTTCTGTCTGCAACAGTTCAACAGTTTGCCCATATACATCCTATTGTATCAACTATTTAATTTATAATATAACATTTTTATACTTCATATTATACCAAATATAGTAGTGGACATTCTGTCTAAAATTAAGGTGTTTGTATACAACGGTTCAAAAAATACGGCCATAATAACAAATACATTACAAATTACTTAGCAAAACATGGCCCTTGTAAATTTCAATTGTCTGTCTTTAATGGTTCAAAAGTCCGGCCACATACACCATATTATATCAACTATTGGGACACCCGTTTATTTCCAAATCCAAATTTTATACTTGTTGTCATAGAGGAGTTAGTAATACAGGTTCTTTGTAAATTTCAATCGTTTGTCTACAACTGTTTAAAAGTATGGTCATATACCAAACTAAATAAACTATTGGTGCACCCTTTAATTTATAATTTTAAATATTATCAGTTGTTACTATAACGGCCATAGCAATCGACATTTCGTCAAATTTACAAGCGCTTGTCTGTAACGGTTCAAATGACAGGCCTATATAAGTAAATCTACTGTAATTATGGGACACCCTTTAATTTCTAAATTCAAACTATAAACTCGTTAATATAGCGGACTTAGAAACACAGGTTCCTTTTAAGTTTCAGCTTTCTGTCTATAACGGTTCAAAACTACGGCCATACACTTGAACTATTGGAACACCATTTACTTCTAAATCCATATTTTATAATTGTTGTTATAGCGAACTTACCAATACAGGTTCGTTGCAAATTCCAAACGTCTGTCGATAAATGTTAAAAAGTATGGCAATATACATAAAATTAAATGAACTATTGGCGCACCCTTTAATTTATATTTCTTAATATTAATACTTGTTACTAAACTGGCAATAGCAATCGACATTCTGTCCAATTTGCAAGCGTTTGTCTATAACCGTTCAAAAGATAGGCTCATATAAGTAAATCTTCATCAATTATGGGACACCCTTTAGTTTCTAAAGTAAAATTATTAACTCGTTAATATAGCGGACTTAGAAATACAGGTCCATTTTAACTTTCAGAGTTCTGTCTATAACGGTTCAAAAGTTTGGTTACATACACAAAATTACATTAACTATTTGAACACCCTTTAACTTCCAAATCCAAATTTTATACTTTTTGTTATAGCGGTCTTAGATACACAGGTTCGTTATAATTTTCAAGCGTCTGTCTGCAATTGTTCAAAAGTATGGCCATATACATCAAATTTAATGAACTATTGGCGCACGCTTTAATTTATAATTTGTAATATTAATAGTCGTTACTATAACGGCTATAGCAATCGACATTCTGTCCAATTTGCAAGCGCTTGTCTATAACGGTTCAAAAGATAGGCCCATATAAGTAAATTTACATCAATTATGGGGGCACCCTTTAATTTTTAGATTTATTTTTCTATAATATTTTGTTTTTGGGAGCTATAGTAATACGTAGTCATTTTAAATTTTACACAATCGCCCTTTACAGTTCATAATACACTTAAAAAATATATATGTTGTATGGGGACACCCTTTAATTTTTAAGATTATGAACTGTTTTTAAAACGGGACTAATCTGTAAGCATAATCTATCATATTACCAAAAGTTTTCAAAATCGGATCAGAAATGACTGAGTTCTGGAGGCACAAATATAAAAAAAGCAACATTCAACCGAATTGTATAAGCTCCTTCTTTTTTTGAAGTCGGTTAAAAATAAATTTAATCACCCATCTTGTTGTTCGTAGTTCGCGAAGGCCTTCGGATATAGAGGTACTATACTAGCAGTTGGGTAATGCCACACTGATATATATATATATATTATATATATTATATATATTATATATATATTATATATATTATATATATTATATGTATATTTTTATTTCTTTTTTTTGTGCTATTTATAAAATTTATATACATATAATCGGCATAAAATTTTGTTTTCTTATTGAAACTATTTTATTTTAGTAATTATACTATTAAATTCTATAAAAATTAGGTTTACATGTTTTTTTTTTTTTTTTTTTTAATAACTTAAGGTTATTTAAAGAAGATCACGTGATTGATATGAACGATAATATGCCACAAAAATTAAAAGTTAAAACGATTTTTAAGTTAAGGTGTGTAATAAAAAAAACTGGAATCAATTGTTGTTGAGGTCCCCATTTGGAGCGGACTGACTAATATCGGCTGGAAGGAAGATTAAATATTAGGGCAGTGTATATTGAAACGCCTTTACTGGAACAGCGAGAGGTGTTTGATATAGGCAAAAATAAAAACAAATAAGGTGCATGTTAAAAACCAAAAACCGTTCATTACAAAAGGGTAATTGTAGGGTAATTTGCTTTCCTTAAATATATTCTCTTCGAGAATTTTTAATATGTTCTGTATTTTTTTTTTCTTAGGGTATTTATAAATTTTTAATATATTGGTCGGTCTATGGTTGTCTATATCTCATGTTTAATTTCATGAGTGGTAGAAAGCTGATAACCTTCTTTAAATAATAATTCACTATAATAACCTAATAGTTTTGAAAGTAATTGGTTTTCTTCCGAATTTCAATGTGTCAAATTCAAATTCCTTAAATCGGTGTATTCCAGGTTATTGTGTAGGTTATTATATCCAAACTGTATGTTGTTACCTTATATGGTAATAAATCTATCTCTACATTGCACAGTGGTTTGAAAACGATTTTTTTATAAAATTCGGTATATCTAGATCTACTCAAGATATCTCAACGAGATGTTTCTCAGTGAATCTACGGACGATCGGCCGCCTAAGATGAAGGGGGGCTTCTGGGTAGGGCACCAAAGTTGGGTACCTCGGACATGTAGTTTTGTTATAAATCATAAAAGGGATATTTTTAACTCAAATATTAAGATTTTTTAAATTTAATTACCTTTTGAATCTTAATATATTTTAAAAAATGTGCTTACATGTGTAGATTATCTCTTTTAGTTTGGGAGAAAACTATATATAAATATATAAACGCTAAATGCTGTTTAATCCAAAATTAAAAAACATTCGTGTTTTGGAAAACAATTTTTAGTGCTGCATCATATAAAATATCAATTAATGATTCCTTATCTTTAATGCGCAATTTGGAACGCTGTTCGTCAAAAATGGATTTTGTGTCCATAAATTTTCTTCGTGGCCATTGGGAAATTATTTGAATGCATTTTTTTAACTCAATTGTGGGTTCAATTTCATTTCCAATTCGAAATTATTGTTTTCAACAGTATTTGCAATTAAATTTATTTTTTTTTTTAGTCATGGCTTTTATTTTTCCATTTATCTCAAAAAGAATATTCTATGAACCTTGTAAAATTAGATTTAATTCATCTAAACGTGAGAAAATATCTGCTAAATATGACAATTTTGCTAGCCATATTGCAATTTATTTCAAAATTCATTATCAATTTCTGTTAAAAGTATTTGAACTTCTGATCGTAGTTCTACAAGACAAGACAAGACAAGTAAGCATCTACATATAAGATTTCAAAATTTTGTAAGAATAGCTCGATGTGTTATAGTTAACATGTTATTCTTAGTTTTTGAGATAAATGTCATTTCAAAAATGTAGCGCAAAAACAATCATTACAATATTATTAATCTAGAATTCATAAGCTTTCCTTTGATGCTACTTACATGTATATCAAGCATATATTTAAAGTATAGGAGTTTCCTAAACGTCGCTTCCTCAAGATTTTTTTATGTAAAAAGCAAAAATGTGTATAAACCAGAGTTCAGATTGGCTCGCTCTTTTGCTCTTTGCGCACTCTTATTCAAGCTATGCGCAAAAGAGCAGAGCAGAAAAAAAGAGCCAATCTTTTATGAGCTTTGCGCTTGCTCCCAGTTTTCATGCGCTGCTCTTTGAGCCATGCGCGTTCAATTTTATTTTTGGCTCTTTTGATCTGCGCATTGAGCCAAAAGAACAGCTCTTTTGCTCGTGCTTCTTTTGATAGTAACAGTGGTTCGTTTGAAAAAATAAAATAACTGCGTTGTTGGAAAAAAAGTACATAGAAAAATGAAAAATTTTAAGTCTACCATTGCAGTTTGTTTTTGATTAATGGTAAGTAGTGGCGTTTCTAGTAAATTCAAGCGAGGGTCATATGGTCGACAAAAAGCTTTTGATCCTGGCGTGGAGTTAATCCAAACATACTTGGTAATATTGGATTACGTTAAAGCCGTAACATTTCCTAAGCGTAGTGAAACCAGAGAGGCCATAATAAAACTTCTGTAGTCAGGAAAAACCTCAATTTTCGATGTTTGTTTGTATTCCGTATTTTATAGAGTCTAATTCCAGCACTATTCTTAATTTTATGGATTTGTGGCATTTGAATGCAGGCCGCATGTGCAATACTATATATTTACAGCAACATTTTTCAACTTCATATATCTCCGGTCTGAAACAAACTCTAAATACAAACTCAGGTGTGATGTAATCTACAAGATCATAGCCTTTCGTCTTATAGGTTCTTATTTCAGCACTATCCTTAGTCTAATAGATTTGTGGCAACTTTATGTAGATCGCATGTGTAATATTTTAAAAATAACATATTTCAATAACTATGTACATATATTAATATTAACATATTAACATTTTTCAATTTCATATATCTCCGTCTGAAATAAATTCTAACTACAAACTCAAGTGCGCTTAAATCTCCACCATTCCAGTACTAATCCTAGTTTTATAGATTTGTGGAATCTAATTGTTTATTTGACCTTTATAATTAAATTTCTTTTCTAGTTTTTAAGCACTAGGTCGGTTTCTAAATAAAAATATTGCTTATTATTTTTTATTTATTTTTTCAATATATCTCCACACCCTTGAGTGACATCTTCAGAAAACAGGAAACAAAAAGATCAATTATTAGTTTTTTTCAAAAACAAAATTAAGTTGAAAATTTTTTTCCTACAAACACAAAAAATTCAAAAACCAAACGACAAAAAATTCAAATATTTAAACATACATACACTGGAAAAAAATATTGACACAGGGAGCAACTTTATACATAATCTTTCATATTTTTAAATTAATAACGCACAGACTGATAAGTTTCTAATAAGTTAATTTTTTAAATTGTCTCTTATTCAAAAATTAAAAAACTTGTAATTATTATGCTGTATACCAAAGTTATAAAGCAAAATTAAATTCTAAGCGCAAATTCAAGTATTTGGATATTTTTAGATGTAAAATCATATTTAGAATTGTTTAATACTTTTTAACGTATTTTTTCTCTAATATCGTAATACTTCTTTTAATCTTGTTGGTAATGATCTAACTAGTTTTCTCCGACTTAAATTCCACTATTATGGCCGTCTTGTATCAGGATTTTCATGGGTTGTGAATAATTTTGTCCACTTGAATTTACGCTCAGAATTCAATTTTGCTTTATCACTTTGGTATACAGCATAATAATTACAAGTTTATTTAATTTTTGAATAAAAGACATTATGATATATTATCTTGTTAGAAAATTATCAGTCTGTGCCTTATTAATTTAAAAATATGGTAGATGAAGTTGCTGCGTGTCTCAATAATTTTGTCCGGCTCTGTATGTATATGTACGTTCTCATAAATTTAAAACTCAAAAAACATTCAAGACAAAAAATTCATTTATTTAAATATTTACATTCTCATAAATTAAAAAAAAATAGAAAACAGAAAACATTCAAATGATTATATAAAAGTAGAAGGTAATTCCACTTTCTCTTTTCGTCGCCATATTAACGTTCTGACGTGGGAATTATGAAAATTGTGCTGCCAAATAAATTTGTAAACAAATTTTATTAAATAAATAAAACAAAATAAACAAAGTTAAGCAAAAATGTTGCCATTTTCCTGACTGCAACAGTAAAAGACGTTTGTGTAAGAATTCTTTCAAACTTGAACAATTCGATTTGCCAAATGCATCTTTAGTGTGGTCGTTGGACAAGAAAAATGTACTATTGAAAAAAAGTGCTTTTCCAGACTACAAGAGGTAAAATATGGAATAGAATTTTTAATTTGAGTTTTGGCTTGTTAGGTAAAATAATCTTAAAAAAACGTCTTAATTAATTAGGTAATGAAACAAAAGTGATAGATTTTCAATATAATTTAATCGAGTTTTCAAATATAGACGAAACCTTAAGCCTCGAAATATATAATAAAATTAGTAAAATACCGGTTGGTGAAAAAGAACAAACGGAGGTAAATTATTTTATTTTGTTTTTCAGCAAAATTTACATTTTGTCACTAGCTAAAGGAACAACAAGAAAAAGAAAAACTTTGGGAGCATATACAATACACAAAAAAAGTATTCGACATGAAATCTTATTTTTACAAATCATTTATTGTGTTACATGCGGACAAGAATTTAAAGCATTTAGCTGTAATTTTTTATTACAGTGGTGGTAATTTCTAATTAAAAGTAACAAAGATTAATAATATTTGAGAAAGTGAGATAATTGTGCGTATTTTATAAAAAACACTAAAATTGCAAAGCAAAAAAAGTATTCGACATCACTCATGTTTTGTCGCCTTTGCGTTAATATGTTGACTATGCTTGTTGTAGTTATTGTTAATACCGTTAGGAGTTTAGTTCGAAACTTTTTTCATGCATTGTTTTCAGTTAGTTTCACGTGGTTACAAAAATTGGGTGCAAAGGACGAGAAACCTCTATTGAAATAAGAAATTTAGTAATCCACCATTTTAAATTAGGCAAATCGGAAATTTCTATTTCAGAAATTGTTGGAAGGCCACGAACAATAAAAAACACAAAGCTGCAAAAACAGTTGAAAACAAGCCCAGGTGTGGTCGTCCACGGAAACTTTCAGAGGTACATGAGCGACAAATACTGCGTTAAGTCAAAAAAAATCCCCGAGTCAGTGCATCAACATTGGCCAAAATTATCAAGGAATACGTAGGCACTGAAGTCACTCCCTAAACAATTAGAAATGATTAAAAATAGCATCAATTTCATGCACGATTTATAACGGGGCGCATATTTAGTTAAATACCTATGTATTTAAAATTCTTTTGCGCTTCAAATTAACATTGTTATAATTTTTTAAGTCAGTTGCTATTTGAACTAGTAAGAAATAAACATCGATCATTTAAACAAATTTAACGTCGCGTCTTATTTAAATAATATTAATATTTCATTAATTATATCACGCGACATTTTGGCGACCGTGACAGGACCGTAGTTCGAAAGTTTAAGTTAAATAAAAATTTAATCGGTTTTCTTGGACTTTTTGGCCTGTAGAGCCACATCAAAAATATTTTGTTCGTTTGATTTGTGATAGAGCTCTTGCAAATAATTTGTAGTCTACTAATTTTTGTGGTTTTTTTTTTGTGTCACATACTGCAAATATTTCAAGGTTGTTGTACATACTTTCGTGTCACCTATCACAAAAAATTCGTTGTTTGTGTGCATTTTGCCTATAGTGGTACAATTACAGTTTCAAAAAGTCTTGAAACCAGCTTTAAGTGCTACCTCCCTTTCGAAGATAAAAAATATCGGTTCGTGGTTTGAACATATACAAATTTAAAAATTTAAAATAAAATGGCAACCAACGATGAAGTAGTTCCTGAGCCACAAAACGCCAGTGGCCCAGAATTAGCAGCATTAAAACATCAAATTAGTACAATGAAGCGCAACCTCTCATATATGCAAAAAAAGACAGAAAAAGGTGGCGAAAATGTCGATGACGCCATTTTGGATGCAGACTCGAAATTTTAGAATCGTATTTCAATCAATTGAGCCACGTGCAAGGCAAAATTGAACAGCTTTGTTCCTCTGATAATGGCCGAAGTGATTACAAGGACTTATTTATCCCTACAAATGTAAAAATATTAGGTATTTTCAAAAATAAAAATTTACCCATTAAATTTCTTTGTTTACTGACTAGGTTTTTTCTCATTAAATATTATTTCTTTACCTCAATACTTCGTGGAATAACCCTTATTTTTTATAACGTCTGAGCATAGTTTTGGCATTGAGTCCATAAGTTTTTGGTAGGTTTATACAGGAATATTTTTCCACGCATCCTGAATTGAAGTCCAAAGTTCGCCTTTATTGAATGGATTTATTCATTTTTACTATTTGCCATAAGTTCTCGAAAGGATTTGAGTCTGGAGACTGAGCCGGCCACCTTAAAACCTTGACGTTATGTTCTTCAAACCAGTCTTTTGCCTGTTACGATGTGTGTTTCAGGTCATTGTCTTGTTGGAACACCCATCGAAGCGGCATTTCCAATTTGACATTAGGCATCATTATAGTTTCATTTAAAATATTGGTATAATAAGCGGCAACCATTCTACCCTCTATCCGAAATGAAGGCCCAATACCATAATAAGAAAAACATCCCCATACCATTATGTTTTCGCCTTCATGTTAAATGGTTTTTGTGGTGTATTGTGGACGGAATTCGGTGTAGGGAGGTCTTCTTACAAAAATTTTGCTCATGTCTGAATTAAACAAATTAACTTTCGTTTCGTCAGACCATAGAATATTTTTCCATTTGTTTACAGGCTAATCTACATGATTTTGGGCAAATTCTAATCTTTTCTTTAGGTGCTTTTTACTTAGGTATAGGACCTTTCTACTACTGCTAGCCTTTAATTTAATTCTAATAAGAAGCCTTCTTATGGTTGAGGTAGAAACATCAAGATTATGATCTTTTTTAAATGACGCAAAATTTTTCGCTCCTCTAAAGGGATAATTTTCGACGGACTTCCTTTATTTTCCGCCTTGCTTTTATATTTGACAGCGTTTTCCTCCATTTTTTAGAGTATCCAATTATTTCGGTCTATAATTTTTACCTTTATTATGAGGTTTTTTTATTGTCTCCTAGCTCTCGAAGGAACAAGGTTTACCTCTGCCCATTAGAAATACTATTATATAAAAGTGTTGTGAGATTCCTTTTGAATTGTACTTAATAAACACTAAGCTTGCCTTTTTATACACTTTTAATTAAAAAAGAAATTTAATTTGTAAAAGTTAATTATTTTTCAAAACTGGCTCTATTTTTTTGTACACCCGTTTTCCCATCCAAATTTTACTGATAATAAAATGAAGATTAATGACGCTGAAGCTATTTTAAACATAACGGTAGTACATTTGTAAGAGATGTGTTAAATTACTGGAAGAACTCTTTTATGCGTAATTTTGTATTAGGGATTTATAAGGGATAAAATATTGGGGATCAGGTGGCTCTATTTTATTGCACATCACTGTATATCTATATATATATAAATGACGTAAAAAATGTATAGTAACGCATAAATGAGAACGGCTGGGCCGATTTCTGTAAAATTTTTTGTAGGTTGTTCGTTTTTTCAAGGAGAAGGCTCTTACGAAAGAAAATTGTGGAAAATCACTCCGGAAAAGTTGAAAAATCGAAAATTGATTTTTTTCCGAAATTTTGTGTGAAATTAGTCCTTAATGGCTTTTCAAATGAAAAAATAGAAAGTTCTTGGTGTAAAACATGGAAAATTGCGGAAAATGCTGAAAATTGGAAATTGATTTTTTGTATGATCGAAAAACATTGTTCTTCAAATCGCTCTCTAGTGATTCCATTCAAATAAATCACATTAAAAATTTTAATATTTGTATTGTTTTATTACTCTAAAGTTTTTCTGAAGGCTTAAAATTATCTATATCTTTATAAATAGATAATTCATAATCGAGTTTGTAAATTCTTCAAATAACTTTTGCGTTGTATTTAACAACCAGCTAACGTGGCCTAACCATATAAACTGTCTTGTAAGTAGAGTATATGGTATGTTACGAAATCTTTGGGCAGTGAAGTATTCGATACCTTTCAGTGTACGTATGCTGCTTGCTAAATCTTCTTTTTCTCTATGGCTGTGAATTTACGCTGTGACTTCCACAATTTCAATGTTGCCTACAACAGTATCGCAAGATATATTTAAACCGAGGAGGACGTGAGTTAATATCTAGTTTTTCGTACTAGATTTATGTGATGAATTTTGGAAATTTTCGTAAGTTTAGATGCTTGATATTTATTGCACAAAATAAATAATCTTTTTGATAAAATAAATTTTTCCAGATCTGCAAGAGGAAAGAAATTAATTCAACAAAAACATAGAACTAAACTATCGCAGAGACAATTTTTTATATATAGCACTCGTCTTTAGAATTTTCTTCCTAATCATACTCAAACTATAAGCAACGCAAATAAGTTAAAGTTGAGTTACTGAAACACTTTAGTTAGATATTTACTAGTATTATATTGTATTATGTATTTCTTTATAATTTTTTTAATGGTTTAATTAATTATGTTTTAAATTTTTTATCATATTGTTTATGCTTATTGCTTCAATGTTTACTTTTTCTCCCTAGCACTGTTACTTATAAGATATTTTATCTTGTAGTCCTAGGCTAATAATAATAAATAAAGTAAAAAAAATAAATAATAAATATACTCAACGAATAACATATATATATACCAAATTAGAGGCTTTAATTGACAATTAATCTCATCCAGAAAAAACTCTTAAATTTCAAGTTATAAGCCCATACATATGGTATGTGTGAAACCCAAAATGTAGTGAAACGTATTTTTAGTTTTTTTATGCATAAGATTTTTTTGTTAATTAAATATAGATTTTTATTTAATTTGAATAATTTTTTTTTTTGTTTTTAGACAATTAGTAAATTTTTGCATTATTTATTAAATTCGTTCTTTTTATAAAACTTTTTATTTCTGGTTTGTTAAGTTAGTTTGTAAACTTAAAAATCCTTTCCCGTAACGTGGTGTTTTGCCTGCTGCCTTGAAGGAACGGTTATGCTGCTTTCTAAAAACACCTCTTTCGACACTACATCTGATCAATTGACATATATATTTTTTGGGATTTTAACACCAAGACGGACGGACAGACGAAGTTCGCTCAATCAACTTCTTTATGCATAAGAAGTCAAAATATTGAAATGGATATTGTAGAAATTACACACGAAATGAAAAACTTAAGTATATAATCATCACTGTTGTTTTTTTCTTTCTCTTGAGAAATAAAAAAATAACTGTGTTGTTTTTATTTTTAATACGCCTTACGTCTGCATTAAGTGTTGGCATATAACCAACCTAACGCAGAAGGGAATGTAAGCAAAAATAAAAACGTGGTTTGTTTGTTGCTAATTTTTGTTAAAGCCTTAACATTTCTGTATTGACTTCTTAAATAACTCTCATGTTGTTTTTGAAGTTTTTATACTTAAAGGAAATGTTTTTGGTTTTTCTAAAAATGTGGATAAAGGTTTCCTGATGAGCTGGCTTAAGCAATCGGCGAAATACGTATAGATACCTGCTTTTCCAACCAACAAATAAATTGCATTTTTATTTAAAAATGTTATGGGATATTAGCATAATATAATAAATAATATATAATAAAATAACTTAAATAATAAAATAATTTGCCCAGTTTGTGAACAGCAGTGTTGGAAATTGACATTGATGTTTTAAAATGTGAAGAATGTAAAAATACACTTGATGTTCCTCGCACGAACTTAGATCAAAAGATAATTAATAAAGTACTCAATGATTCTTCTTTTGAATATAAATGTTTATTATGTAAGCCAGATGATAAAACTGTAGTGGGTGAACTAGCGAATATAACATGAAATTTATGTCAGACAAATATGATATAATATTAAAGGGTGTAAAACAAAATCCAAAAAAATAAATAAAAAATTTTGACACAGAAAACAAAACATTACGTGAAAGAGTTACAAATTTAAAGTACAATATAAATGACATCAGGGTTCAAAATGATTGTATTATTAATGGCATTGATGTTAAAGATGAATCTGTAAAGCCCTTAGATAATGTTTTATATATTGCAAAAAAGGCTGGTATAAACATCACTAAAGAAAAAATTGATGAGGCCAATTTTTAGGGACGAGGTAAAACTTTATTACAAAAGAAGTCGATCATAGTAAAATTTAATACTAAGCAAAACAAAACTCTTTTTATGAAAAAAAAAAACCTAAAAAAGTTCCAGGAATCAAAAAATATTTTTACAACGATTTTTTGTGAAAGGAAACTCCAGATGTTTCTAATTATGCAAAATCTCTTAAAACTGTTTAATATAGGTTTATAATTGTTAGATTTGGAAAAATGTTGCCAAAAAAATTAAAAATTAAGGTGGACTAAAATAAGTTTAGTGGAAGATGTATTTCGTATTTTGCTTAGTTCCACGAGAAGGACAAGTTGATGAAAAGACATATCAAATATCTGATGACGACGATGATTAGGGAGATGATGCTGATTTCAAATCTCCACATCATTAAATTTTTATTTTTTTAAATAACAATTTTTTTTTTTAATTTTGTTTAATTTGATAATTTTTTTATTATTTTTATTTTAATTAATTACTTCAATAATTTAAATAGTTAAAACTCTAATATATGTAAATAATAATCACTTAAATATTTTTTGTATAATATAAAGCAACATAAGAGTGTTTCTCTATCAATAAATTTAATAAATTCAAATATTCAAAAATATTAAAATTAAAAAACTTCTTGATGTAATTACAATTCAGGTAACCTGGTTCAGCAAGGAATGTATTCAGCTATACTCAATTCCAAATTCAACATCCGAAAGAATGGATATGGAGGTAGTTCTGTATATGTTAAGTCAGATTAAAAAAACTTTTCCAACTGCAGCGAGGAATATATGGAATGTATTTTTGTTCAGTCACCTGATATAAAATTTGACAGTAAAGCACTTGTAATCACATCCATTTATAAATCGTCAAGATTGGGTTTGCGAAAAAGTTGAAAATTTGTTGGTTTTAGATATCAACAGTTCATGTATTTTGACGGGTGATTACAATGTGGATATTTTATCTTCAAGTAACAGCGAAAATCTTTTAGTTAATTTTTTTTTCTAAATACAATTTGCATTGCTGCCACTGTTTGATAACTAGACCAATTAGTAGTATCCGCCTTAATTGCCTATTTGCAAATCTATCATCTAATATTTTTAATCGACTTCAAAAAAGGAAGGAGGTTAAATAATTCGGCTGAATGTTGCTTTTTTTATATTTGTGCCTGCAGAACTCAGTCATTTCTAAACCGATTTTGAAAATTTTTGGTAATATGATAGATTATGCTTACAGATTGGTCCCATTTTCAAAACAGTTCACAATCTTAAAAATTAAAGGGTGTCCCCATACAACATATATATTTTTAAAGTGTATTATGAACTGTAAAGGGCACTTCTGTAAAATTTAAAATGACTGCGTATTACTTTAGCTTTCAACAACAAAAAGGTATACAAAAATAAATCTAAAAATTAAAGGGTGTCCTCATAATTGATGTACATTTACTTATATGGGCCTATCTTTTTAACCGTTATAGACAAACGCTTGCAAATTGGACAGAATAACGACTTCTATGGCCGTTATAGTAACAAGTAATAATATTAAGAATTATAAATTAAAGGGTGCGCCAATAGTTCATTTAATTTGATGTATACTGCCATACTTTTTAGCAGTTGTAGATTGACGCTTGAAATTTCAACGAACCAATATTGCTAAGCCCTCTATATCAATGAGTTTATAATTTGAATTTAGAAATTAAAGGGTGTCCCCATAATTGATGTAAATTTACTTATATGGGCCTATCTTTTGAACCGGTATAGACAAACGCTTGCAAATTGGACAGAATGTCGATTGCTATGGCCGTTATAGTAGCAAGTATTAATATTAAGAATTATATATTAAAGGGTGCGCCAATAGTTCATTTAATTTGATGTATATTGCTATATTTTTTAACAGTTCTTGACAGACGCTTAGAATTTACAACGAACCTATATTGGTAAGTCCGCTATAACAACAAGTATAAAATATGGATTTAGAACTTGAAGGGTGTTCCAATAGTTGATGTAATTTCAAGTGTGTGGCCGTACTTTTGAACCGTTATAGACAGAACGCTGAAACGTAAAAGGGACCGGTATTTCTAAGTCCGCTATATCAACGAGTTTATAATTTAAATTTAGAAATTAAAGGGTTTCCCATAATTACTGTTGATTTACTTATATAGGCCTATCTTTTGAACCGTTATAGACAAGCGCTTGTAAATTTGACGCAGTGTCGAATACTATGGTCGTTATAGTAACAGCTGATAATATGTAAAATTATAAATTAACGGGTGCACCAATAGTTAATTTAATTTGGTATACGATTGACGATTGAAATTTATAAAGAACCTGTATTACTAACTCCTCTATAACAACAAGTATAAAATTTGGATTTGGAAATAAACGGGGTCCCAATAGTTGATATAATATAGTGTATGTGGCCGGACTTTTGTACCGTTATAGGCAGACAGCTGAAATTTACAAGGGACATGTTTTGCTAAGTCCGCTTTAACAAGAAGCTTATAATTTGAATTTAGAAATTAAAGTGTGTTCCCAAAATTAATGTGATTTGTTCTATATGGCTGTATTTTTTGAACCGTTAAATACTTTCTTTTCTTAAAGTCGGTTAAAAACTGTGTACAATCAAATTATACAGTGAGATTATCTACTCACATTTTCAGTTGTGTTGCGTTACAAAAAAACAAAACTACGTCTGCTAAACGCACACGAACTGGCTTTTAAGTTGCGTATTGTTTATTTGCAAACTCAAAACTCAGCCGCTGGGTGATCGTTTTGCTGCTGTAGACTGAATTCAGTTGGTTTTTAGTTGCGTATGTACTCATTTAAACTATTTAAAGCAGTCAAATTGTTGAAAATAAAAACTGGAACTATTTTCAGTTCAGTCGCAAGTCAAAAAAAATTTTTGGTGCTGCTGAATTTTAAATCCCGGAATTTATCCGGACTGTTTAATAATTCTTGCAAAAAAAAAACCGACTTCAAACCAGATTACATTAACTATTGAGACACTCTTATATCTCCAAACTTTATAGTTGTTCAACTGTTCAATAGTTTGGCAATATGCATCAAATTACAGCAACTAAACGGTCACCCTTTATTTTCCAAATTCAAATTATATACTTGCTATTGCAGTAGATTTAGCAATTAGGTTCTGTGTAAATTTCAACCGTCTGTCTATAACGGTTTAACAGTTTGACCATATACATCAGATTATATCAGCTATTGTAAAACCCTTTAATTTATAATTTAAAATTTTTATACTTCTTATTATACTAAACAATGTACTGGACATTCTGTCTAAAATTCAGGTTTTTGTATAAGACGGGTCAAAAAATACGGCAATATAGAACAAATTACATTAATTTGTAAATTCCAGCTGTCTGTATATAACGGTTCAAAAGTTCGGCTTCATACACTAAATTGCATCAACTATTGGGACACCAAATCCACACTTTATTCTTGTTGTTAGAGCGAAGTTAGTAATACAGGTTCTTTGTAAATTTCAAATTATGGGAGCACCCTGTAATTTTTAGATTTATTTTTGTATAACTTTTTGTTATTAAGAACTATAATAATACGCAGTCATTTTAAATTTAACAGAAGTGCCCATTACAGTTCATAATACATGAAAAAAGTATGTATGCTATATTGGGACACACTTTAATTTTTAAGGTTATTAACTGTTTTTTAAACGGGACCAATATGTAAGCATAATCTATCATATTACCCATAATTTTCAAAATCGGTTCAGAATTACTGAGTTCTGCAGGCACAAACATAAAAAAATCAACATTCAGTCGAATTGTATAACCTCCTTCTTTTTTTGAAGTCGGTTAAAAATATATTTAATCATTTCTATCCCTAAAACTTTATCCTCTAATAAAATTGAGTGTTTTCGACCAACTTCCCTGTTATCAGTAATTGATAAAATTTTTGAAAAATTAATACTTGATCAATTTGTTAACTATTTGATATTTTTTCGAAAGACAGTTTGGTTTTAAAAGTTTTTGAAAAAAGTTGCAAACAATTAGATGGAGAATTTAAAGGTGTAGCGGGAGTATTTTACGACTATTCTAAAGCATTTGATATGGTCAATCATGAAATTTTGATTAAAAAAACTAAAAATAGTTGGACTAATGGAAAGAACCCTACAGTTTTTTTTTTTTCAAATTATTAAGCTAATAAAACACAATTTGTTCATATTGGAGAATTTAGTAGCCCTCTGTCAAAAGTATCATATGGAGTTCCTCAAGGTAGTGTTTTCGGTCTTTTTTTATTTAAAATACATACATATGAATGACATTTAAAATATATATTTTTTTTGGTAAGCTATTCATTTATGCGGAGGACATATATTTATTTTATAGGTATCAGGGTTTTAAAGTTTTGCAAACTCAAATTGAATACGATGCTGTTATCCTTAGCGAATTCTCTAGACTAACCCGCCTTGTTTTAAATTTTAACAAAACAAAAGTTGTAAGATTTAAGCCTTATATTTTGGACCATAATCAAGATTTCATTGTCCATATAGATGGTAATGCTATCGCTGAGTCTAAAAAGGTTCAATATTTAGTTGTTGAATTAAGTTGCAGTTTATTGGCTTGCTTTATGAATTCATAAATAGATTAGCTAGTAATATATCAATCATTGATACACTCTCATCTATCATATCTTTCACTTGTATATGGCTGCAATCTCAGTCTGCTCAAAATAAAACATTAACAATTGTTTTTAAAATGGAGGTAAGGTACTCTTCACATGATTTATTTAAGTCGTATACAACGAATGATTTACCGCTTCATGGGTTATTCAAACAAAAATTTTAATATTTGTTTTTAAAATGATTAGAAAGAACGCCTAATATGGCATACAGCTTTCCAAAAATGCAAATATTACAGCACATGAAACACGATAAGCCTCAGATTTGAGATTAGAGATGTTATTGGCCTTTTTAATTTTTGAGCATGGTTCAAACAAATCGGTAGACCGTTTTAGTGATATGTGTAAATCTTATGTTGCAGATGCAAAAAATTACTTTACAAAAGACCAAATGTACTTTACACGAAAAACAAACATTTCATAATTTTAAAAACTAAACATTTTTATGAAAGAGAAAATCAAAAATGTTAAAATTTCCGATTGTTTTTTCATTGTAGCACTAACTACACATTAAAGTGGTATTGAAACATTAGGAATATGTTAGAATACTTGCAGTATTACCAGAACTTTTGGGTGTAAAATCTGCGAATTCCAACAATATTTCGCGATAAAATCTGCAAAATCTGCACCTTATTTTTAAAATTTTCAATAAATCTTCAAATGCATTTTCCTTTATTTTAAAAATGAAAATTTATTTCTGTACAATATATATGAAAATAATAAAAAAAAACTAAAACAATACAAATCCATTTATTACTTAAAAAGAATTGTATTTGTTTACAGAATTTATAAATTATGTTAAAGTTACATATTTACATATCTCAAAGTTCTATTACATAATATAAACTTTTTTAAATATCAGATGACATCTGATTAGATGAAATCTTAAGATATAAGTGTGTCGAAACGGTTGTTTTAAGTTATAAGTAATCTTTTGTAAGTCTTATTCCTACTAAAGATTAATTTTCTAAGCTATTGCAAAGTTTTGTTTTATTTAAATTTCTTCCTGACTAAATGCTCTCGGCATTTCCGATGAATGTGATAAAGTCGTTATATTTTGGACGAACGCTGAAAGTGTTGAAGAAGGGGAATAGTTTTTACCAGAAATTAACTAAAGTGATTTCTTTATCATTTACTATATCTTTAAAATCTAATACTTTTATCTCTCTAAACTCCGATCCAAGTCCTGTTTATTATTTTCTCTAAAAAATCTAATTTGAATTAGAATACATATTTAGCTAGAATCTCCACAGAAGATAGAAACTTGAGTTATGCACGTGACGAAAAAAAAACCAGTGAATGACATATTTATGCATTTTATAATAAATAAATCTGATATTTTACTTTTTAAAATTTGGTCAGCGGAATGTTTTTTGCCTGTCATGACAGCAGCTCCATCTGCTCCAAATCTCTTACAATCAACGTCATTGTAGATAAAATAATTAAAAATTAATTTGTGTAAGCTTAAAGCGCCGGATTTTATCAAGCCAAAAAGCAATTTGATAATCTATGTAGACCCAAACTGTCATGCATAAGGGTTTTTATTTTTCATGCATAAGGGTATTTTATTTTTCAACTTCATTTTTTATGAAAATTAGAATTTTATAGTAAATTTCTTTAATTTCTAAAAGACCTTTTTTTAGAAGGAAAAATTATTTTACAAATGTATGGGTTCGTTTTCCACAGAAAACAAGAAAAATTTGTTGCCACACAGGTTTTAAAAAAATCTTCGATTATAGGCCAAAAATCTTCAAATCTGGTTTTTGGAAATTTGAGAGGCTAAAATCTGCAAAATGCAGATGAATCTGCACTTCTGGCAACACTGAATACTAGTGATTTTTACTCTTTGACATCTTGTTTTAAGATAGAAAATTTGTTTTTAGTATTCCTTTCCGTTCCTTTCAGCACTTTTGTTGTTAGATTTATTCTTAGGCACTCTCGTTTTACAAAGCTTTTCCCAAAAAGTACGGGTAACTGTAGCGCTTAAAAGGCAATTGAAGTTGCAACCCTGATCACAAATCCTGCAAATCCGTCAAATAAGTACTCACATATATACCCTTTAAATCTACACTTTTAACCTTTTCAACACACATGACCAATAACTGATATTAAATTACGGCCGTAAACATTTAAATTACACTCACCTCTCTTGCCATTACGACATGCCTCAAGAGAATCCACCGAAAGGGTGTGCCACTTAAGAGCTTGCGTTGATGCAAAAATATCAGCAAACTTTGAAACACATATTAAGCACCAAAAATGTCATATTAGGAATTTGAAAATATTGGAAAGGCAAAATTTTTTGCCGTTAATAAGTTGTACGGATATCGTGCTATTGTTTTTCTGAATATTTATTTTCAGATCACTTAGTATTATTTTTTATTTATAATTATATAAATTGCATATCTATGTATCAGTGGTAATAATATCAAAAACCTACATGAATATGTGGGTAGTTGCTGCATATGTTTATAAATGACATTTTTTACATTAAATTGCTTGTTATTACTTTTATGTATATGTTTAAAAGTATATTCATATGTGCTATAAATATTACTAATCTAATATTACCAAAACTTATAAGATATTTTATTAGAGTATTTTTTATTTCTCGGTATATGTTAAAACGACAATTACATTTTAAGTTTACTTTTGGTTTTTAAACATCGTCAGTTTTGATGCAATTCTTGTTTGCCATTAATTTTGTTTCATTCGACAGAGTTTCGTTTACATCATTTACTCGCTGGTTTACTTTTGTTAATTCTTATGCACAAGACAATACAAATTATTATTACGTTACACGTAATATGTAGGTATATATATACATACGTTGAATTGAGTACATTTTTTTAAATTTAATTATCCACTATTTATTCTTCTCCCTTTTTGCACAGTTTTGAAAATTGTATAATCCTAGATTATAGAATTGTGAGACTGTGTGGTTTTTACCTACTTATGCATATTTTTAGATAAGGAATTGTGTGCCTGTCGCGGCGGCAGCAAACAAGGCGTGATATCTGTGGCTGATTTATTATTACGCTTTCTATCAGCTTGCTTCTTGCTAGTCATCTCAATATCACAATATTAATAAATGTTTAACGGACTTAATTTGTTTTCCTATCACTATTTAAAGTCCCTAATATTATTTCATTTACGTATGGGCATTATGTTTTATTTTAGCTCGGCGGCATACACACATATTTAACATCACGACATTAAAGACATAAGAAACTGATATAAGAAAACACAGTATTTTGTATTGATTTTTCGTGAAGATTCGTCCAACGCTAATATTAAGATGTTTACAATGGTATCACGGAAATTTATTTAAATATTTCCTTATTCCTTTTTTCAATGAATCACATAAGGAAAAATTTAATCACACATTTAACCGTAAATATAAATTAAAAGTACGTTTTTTTATTAACTTAACAATTATTTATATATAGTAAGTATTTTTTTTAACTTTCAAACATCTACAATGAACTTTTACAGTAATAACGAGTAAAAATGTTTGTCCTTAAAAAAGACACCCTTTTATAAAATTTTCATTCAATGTGATATTTTATGGCTAATGGACCAAAATTCAAACATGAAAATAGGGGATGATTTTTAAAGTGGTTGAAAGGAAGTTGTAACGGAGGGACTTTTATAGCATTAGACATAAATTATGGAAACAGCTTAAACAAATAAAAAATTTTTATTTTTTATTTTTCATATTTTGTTTTTTCGTTTCGATAGTAAATTTAAGTGCTCAACACGAGCAATTTTCGATTTACTAATTAGAGCATTTTTATGAGATATCGTTGCAAAATGTAGTATTGGAATACTAAAAAATTTATAAAACTGTTCATTTTGTTATTATTTGCTTCAAAAACGACAACAATCGGTGAAAATCCTTAAAAATAATTTTATGAAAATTCGACTTCGATTAATAAAACTCAGTCAGGTCAAAATACTTTGCCCTCATTCTACGCGTAATAAATAGTATTTGACCTTAAATGATGATTTAAAGAATGGTAAACAGAAATGTACCATTATCTGATAACTGGCCCAAATTAAAAAAGAAAAAAATTTTCGTCATCAACACCCGCTAATTAATTTATAAGAACGCAATAAAAACTTTAACAATCACTTTCGCTGTAAATAAAATAAAATTTAAATCGAACGATTTGCATCACATCCCAGATTATCAGTGCTAATTGTATTAGATTCCTTGAAAATGTAAATTCTTACCAAAAACAATTTCCATAATTGATAACCGTGGGAAAAGTATATAGATATAGCCATTTCTCTATCGCTTATATTGTTCATCGATGATTTATAATCAAAGTTTGTTCAGAATTATTCTAATTTTAGAAAAGCTTAGATTTTTAGAGTTTTTACTCTGTTCCTGAATCACAATTCTCTTTCAATCAATTTTGGTTTAGGTTGAAAAAAACTACTTATGATAAATATCAGCGATGTAGAAATGGCTTTCTCCACAGTGATCAGTAGATTGTCTATTTTTATAAAATAAACATTTTGCACAAATCAACATGATTAACATAAATAATAATTTTTTTATCATATTTTTTTAATTTAATAATAGTGGTATTTAATATACGTCAACAAAATATTATTTTTTATAAAATTTACTCAGTTGCTTTTGAATATAGCAACAGTATTTTCGCTTTTTATATCATTTAGTATTTTATTATACATCTTCACCTCTTTGCAGTCATTATGAACACCGTTAGAATTTCTTAGGCTGTACGGTTACACATCCCTAACATAATTTAGTTGCCTGCAAAGATATTCTGGCGAATCTCCGATTATTATCTTTATATACATAAAAAATTGTTGCATGTGGGAATTCGGTTAAATTTTGAGAGTTCATTCGTATAGTCGTGTATATGGTGTATCTAATGTTTGCACAAAATGACAACATGTGATTTTGTCTCTATAAAAAACAAAAAGCCCTGAATTTTTGTACTAGAAACTTCCTTTTTGATATGCATTGTTCAGAGAATTGAGATAGTGGGCGTGGTACCTCCCATACAAGGCGAAAAGTTTTTGTCGCTTACCTAAGGAACTATAAGAGAAAAGCTTTTCAAATTTCGTACAAGTGGCTTTCATTTTAGCGTGTATAATCAAATATAAAGCTGGCTGGATTGGGGCAGCCAAGCGCACCTGACCCTCGTTTCTGTATTTCTCGCAACGTAAAAGTTTTCGCATGAAACAAGTGAATTTTTAGAAAAACGATGGGGTTTTCTCACACAAGTGTTTCTGTATCTTTAAAATGCGAGCACTATATGTCATTTAAGTTATTTTCCAACAGTTATTGGGAATATGCGAGAAAAAGTGTTTCTGTACCAATATTTTGTGAGAAGTTTTACGCAAGAACTGTCAAAATAACTCACATTTCAAAACAGCGCGAATACAGGTAAGATTAAAAATATATTTTAAAATTTTTGTAAACATGGAGTCTAAATCAGCCAAAAAGGTAAAAAGCAATTTCACTTAATAATAAAAAAGTATTATCAATAAGTATTCTTGCATTTATTTATGGTTTATATCTTTTTATTTAGAAAATAGAAAGAATTTCCAAACAACAAAAGCTAATTGATTACATGTCCTCCACACTGTACTATACATTTTTTTTCGCTATATTATTTAAAACTTATTTTACTTATTAACTTTTTTCTACACTTTCACTATTTTTCTATATTGTTTGATAATTTATTTCTTTATACGTTTTGTTTTTATTTGACACTAGTACTGGAATTATTCCAGTAAAAACAGAATCAGTGTTGTCTGTTTTCGCATTAAGAACCAGAAACACTTTTTACTAGCAAATCGAGAAACGATAAAATTTTTTGTTTCACCCTTGATGTGAAAACTTTTACGATGCAAGAAATACAGAAACGAGGTACTGGAATAGCTTATATTATATGAATGTTGATGCTTAGTTGAACCCTCTGCCGTAGGTTAAGCTATTCTAGTGTTTTAAGCATTATACCAAAGACTATCAATATACTAAGATGTTTCACATTCTACAGCCAGTGCATAATTTGTCGATGGACGTACTGCTACCGCCACTTTAAGAGTAAAATCACAAAGAGAGATTATTATTCTCAGCAAACTTGTTGTTCTCATCTCATATAAATTCATTCGTTTAGTTTAGACAAAAATCTTCAGTTCATTTAAAATATTTGTAAGAAGTTTCCTGATGAGCTAAGTAAGCGGTAGCGAAATGGCCATCGAGACGTGCTTTCACCTTCAATAATCAATATCGGGAAAAAAGCATAATAAATTTAAAGTTTATTTTATATTATTTAATATTCCCGTGTTTTTAATTTTTAATTAAAAAAATTTTCTTCTTTATCAGGTAGTAAGTGCTGTTTGCCGCATTGCGCCAAATCGAAAAGAAGTGTTCCAAACTTAAAAATCTTTCGTTTTCCATATTTTGAAACCATATTGCATAAAGCGTGGTTAAGAAAGTGTAACTTTGACAAATATTTTTTGAAAGAACACGCACTTTGTATGTATGCGATCTCCGTAACTATATAGATGAAACAAATTAAATGTATCAATAATAAAATATCTTGCACAATGGTCTTATACAAACAACTAGGGGTATATTATTCTTTGCTAGTGAAATACTACAGGAAAGTCAGAACTTAATTTTCCTTTTAACTAGTCGATTCAATCAGGATCCATTGGAAAATCTGTTTTCATAGGTGCGCGCCAAAGGTGGACATTTTAAAAACGTTTCTGTCCCTGAATTTAATATCGCAATGTAGAAGCTATTATATTTAAAAATTAATCAATTTAGCACTCTTAAAAATTGTGCAAAAGGCTATGTAATATTTTTGCTACTGGAGTTTTAATGTACATATATTGGAAGTAAACGACTAGTATAGTGTATAACGCTTGTATGATACATATAGTGGATATGTACCAAGAAAACTAAGAATTTTTGATGAAAGTGCTGACTGTTTAACCTCTGTGCCAATTGAACTTAATTCAAGTCGATATTTCATTGCAACGATTATCTTGCTATTAACAGAATAATTAAATCTTCACAAATTCTGACATACATAGGTATCCATCAGAAAAGTATATCAAATTTAAGAACTATAAAAACACAAATAAAAGTCTTATAAATACTATTTTGTAAAAACAGAGTAGCTAAAAACATAAAAAATACATTACGGGGCAATCTGCAGAGTGTACTTGTCACAAGAACAGGTTGGAAATTCCGAATTTGCTTATACTTATGTTGCTAAGAAAGCATTGCTCATGGGAGACACATGAATGCGAAGTACCAAGTACTGGGAAAGTCAGAATTTTAAAGCGCCAGTAATTTATTTTGTTTGGCAATTTTTATTTATAAATTTAGCTATTAAATTCATAGGTTAAATAAATTTAACAAAAAATTCAATAATAAATATACATAAATAAGTGCCTTATTTTATTACCATTGTTTGAAATTTAAAAAAAAAACATATTTTCCCTGTTCCCCTTGTACGTGCTAAGTGCTAACAAAATACAACGGTGCTAGCTGTGTTGTTGGTAATTTTCATGCAAACATGCGATACAACACTTAGTACTTTTTTTCATATGTTTTTCAAACGTTGTATTTGTTTAATATTTTATGTTTAAATGAATTATTATTTTTGTGTTCATGTGTGAATTATATTAAATTAAATTGAATTAAAAGATATTTTTATTAGTTTTATTTATTTAATTTATTGATTTGACTGATTTATTAGAAAGTTGAAGTTGAAAGTTGCCAATATAAAAACTGTTCTTTAGGATTTAATATTGCTTTAATGACTCGATTTCTAATATTTTGTATGGTACCGCCATCACCTATACCAAAAAGAGATGCTACCTTACGAACACAAGCACCATTTCCTGAAGATCCCAAGCAGTGAAGTACAATTTTAAGCTGCAAGTCAATGCGTAGTTGGAGCCTTTCGCCAATTGTGTGAAAAACATCGTCATTTTTTATAAGGTTGAATATATAGGTAAATTCCTCTGGCCGTAGTCGTATCATATGAAGAAATCTGTTTTCATCAAAATATCTTAAAACCCGACTATGCCATAATGATGATTTTGGTAGCCCTAAATGTATAATTCTGCGACTGGAGAGCAAGTACATTAGGTTTATCCTAAAAATGTCTTGAATTTCATCCTCACACAAAAAATTTATTAATTTACTTTTTTCTGTTTTCTCCCCCATTTGGCTTTTAAATAGCAAATGATGAATAGCACTTTTCTTCTTCTTATTTACTTTTTGACGTATGAAGTACAATGTACAATGGCACACTGATACAATGGTTGTTCACAAAGAAGTAAACAAAAGGTAGTATGCAATACTACCTACACCTTAGCAGAGCTTGTGAATACGGCAATTATATAAGTATCCACAAGAATAAATGCTAAAAGAAATTACTACATAATTTATGGCATAACTATGATTCATGTTTTTATATGTTAAATGTGTGTTTTTTTCTCTCAATACTTTCCTTTAATGCTCTAAACACATTCGCCACAGCAAGATACACGAACACACGACAGCAAATGACGCTAGCAACATTTGTCGCCTTGTACGCAGCTACATTATTATTTTGAAGGCAGCAGCTACATAATAAAAATACGAATTAACTGTATTTCAGTGATGTTATTTAAGCGATTTTTAAAGAAGCAGCTCCGATTTATAATTAAAAAAATGTTTTAACTATTTTGTAAGAGGCTATTTAACGAGTAGAATAATTCGTTTGGATTGTCTTTAAGATTGAAAATATATAGAAGTATTTCTCAGAAGCAATAATAAGTACATTAGTGTGTGTCACGTAGTTTCTTGTCCACTAAAATAAAAAATACTAAAAACAACAGTTTTTGATATCTATTAAAACCAATCGTGTTATGTATTTACAGATATCCCATACGACAATTGAAATTAATATAAGTACTTCAACCAGCAAGTACTAAGAACAGAAGAAAATTTTTAACTAAATGTAGTCCACACAAAAAATGAATTTTAGTTTTATGTACATCTTAATACATTCTTTAGAAATTTTTAAAATTATTCTTCGTACACTTTCGCCATGACAATTGTAGTATTTTTAATTCGTCGGTGTGGAATTTCTAGTTTTTTTTTTTAATTCAAATTTCGATAAATATGTTTTAATTAATTATTGAAAAGTGCTGATAACTGTTTAAGTACAATTATATCGGTAAAATTGGGTGATTTTACATTTGTTTCTCAATTTTTCTACGAAAAAAATACATGTTTGAACCAAGGTTCTAAAGGATCTCCTAACAAAATTTTACTCAAATCGCTCCAGCAGCACTTGATACAGATAAGAATTCAATAAATAGGTATTTTGTATTCCAAACAATTATTACTTTCTTTTGGGTTATATAGTTTTACCTATATTGGGCTTTTAAGGTCTTTGCTTATTATAAATGAAAATCAAAACTATAATTCCATTTTTTTTATCCAACGTTTCGCTGGTATTTTCCAGCTTCCTCAGGGATAAGTTTTATTAGATCTGGCAACGATATATATAAACATAAACACAATAAGTACTTCAAAAAAACAACAACATGATGACTTATTTTTACTAATCTGACTTACATAAAGTTTTTTTGTCAATTCCGCACACTTATATTAAACAATATTAGTTTTGCACACCACTACATTATACACAAATATTTTAACGAACGCAAAATTAACTTGAAAAACATAACATAAACAATTAAGTAAAAACTAGTATCACAGTTGGAGCAGAAATTACTAAACTAAATTATTGCAATTAAATAATTAGCACTGATGTTGTCTTTGTCCTCTTTTCTGTTTATTGCATCTGTTGTCCTTTGTTGTATTCTCAAACTTTCCAGGGTATATCGTTTGTTCTCCCTCACTTCTTTGTCCAATATTTTAACATTAACAAGATCTGCAATATGCCCCAAATCTATGCAATGTTGTGCGAGTGCAGTTGTTTGCTTTTCCTTTCGTATATCGGCTTCATGTTCAGCAATTCTCTTTACTAGATTTCTCTTTGTTGTACCTACGTATACTTTCCCGCATTTCTCTTGTGTGTTGCCATTACATGTAATTTCATAAACAACATTGCTATGTTCTTGTTTATTTATTTTTGTTTTAGTTTGAGTGAATAATGTGTTAATTGTTTTGTTTGGTTTATGCGCCAATGCAATTTGTTTATCATTTATTATGTTTTGCATTTGTTTGTTATCTGTAAGCTTTGGTATGTAGGAGATGCTATAGTATTTCTTGGTGTTACCAGATGTGTCGTTTATATCATTCCCGTTGTCCATATTTTTTGACGATTTTATCAAATTGTTTATAAGTTGTATTGGATAATTGTTATTAATTAATGTTTCTCTGACTTTGTCCATATTCTTCTTAATAAATTTGTTGTCACTTAGTTTACGTACTCTTATAATGAAACTTCGTGCTGTATTTATTTTCTGTTGTGTTGGTTGTGTTGAGTTAAAGTTTATCATACATCCAGATGCTATTGATTTTGAATACCAATCGGTGAGTATCTTGTTTCCATCTCTATATAGTCTCATGTCTAAATATGGTAGACAAATAGTTGTTGTCATCAAGGCAAAACTGAAGAATTTTGAGGAATTGTCGTCTAGGTATTTTTGTATGTGTTTGTAATGTGTTCCATTGTTTCATGATATTGTTAATGGCTAAGTGAATCGGAATATTTGTAAACAGCGATACCACGTCTAAAGAAATAAGAATTTCATCTTCGTCCAGACATATATTTTCTAGTTTTTTCTTCAGTTCTAAAGAGTTTTTTATATTATATTCTTCCAATATAATGCTCTTAAGTATTCCCCCTATGTATTTCGCTAATTTGTAGCAGGGGACTTCAACTGATGAAGAAATTGGGCGGAGAGGTGTATTTGGTTTATGAATTTTCAGAAGGCCGTACAATCTTGGAGCTGTGGCTGAATTAGCAGTAAGTTGGGCTTTCTCGAATCTTGTGATGTGTTTGTCCTTAAATAATTCGGTGATTAATTTGTTGTTTTCCCTCAGTAGCTTTTGGGTTGGGTCTGTTCTCATCGTCTTATATGTACTTCTGTCCTCCAAAAGTTTCTCCATTTCTCTCTTGTAGTCACTCCTGTATAATACAACTGTCATATTACCTTTAACAGAAGAAAATTTTTAACTAAATGTAGTCCACACAAAAAATGAATTTTAGTTTTATGTACATCTTAATACATTCTTTAGAAATTTTTAAAATTATTCTTCGTACACTTTCGCCATGACAATTGTAGTATTTTTAATTCGTCGGTGTGGAATTTCTAGTTTTTTTTTTTAATTCAAATTTCGATAAATATGTTTTAATTAATTATTGAAAAGTGCTGATAACTGTTTAAGTACAATTATATCGGTAAAATTGGGTGATTTTACATTTGTTTCTCAATTTTTCTACGAAAAAAATACATGTTTGAACCAAGGTTCTAAAGGATCTCCTAACAAAATTTTACTCAAATCGCTCCAGCAGCACTTGATACAGATAAGAATTCAATAAATAGGTATTTTGTATTCCAAACAATTATTACTTTCTTTTGGGTTATATAGTTTTACCTATATTGGGCTTTTAAGGTCTTTGCTTATTATAAATGAAAATCAAAACTATAATTCCATTTTTTTTATCCAACGTTTCGCTGGTATTTTCCAGCTTCCTCAGGGATAAGTTTTATTAGATCTGGCAACGATATATATAAACATAAACACAATAAGTACTTCAAAAAAACAACAACATGATGACTTATTTTTACTAATCTGACTTACATAAAGTTTTTTTGTCAATTCCGCACACTTATATTAAACAATATTAGTTTTGCACACCACTACATTATACACAAATATTTTAACGAACGCAAAATTAACTTGAAAAACATAACATAAACAATTAAGTAAAAACTAGTATCACAGTTGGAGCAGAAATTACTAAACTAAATTATTGCAATTAAATAATTAGCACTGATGTTGTCTTTGTCCTCTTTTCTGTTTATTGCATCTGTTGTCCTTTGTTGTATTCTCAAACTTTCCAGGGTATATCGTTTGTTCTCCCTCACTTCTTTGTCCAATATTTTAACATTAACAAGATCTGCAATATGCCCCAAATCTATGCAATGTTGTGCGAGTGCAGTTGTTTGCTTTTCCTTTCGTATATCGGCTTCATGTTCAGCAATTCTCTTTACTAGATTTCTCTTTGTTGTACCTACGTATACTTTCCCGCATTTCTCTTGTGTGTTGCCATTACATGTAATTTCATAAACAACATTGCTATGTTCTTGTTTATTTATTTTTGTTTTAGTTTGAGTGAATAATGTGTTAATTGTTTTGTTTGGTTTATGCGCCAATGCAATTTGTTTATCATTTATTATGTTTTGCATTTGTTTGTTATCTGTAAGCTTTGGTATGTAGGAGATGCTATAGTATTTCTTGGTGTTACCAGATGTGTCGTTTATATCATTCCCGTTGTCCATATTTTTTGACGATTTTATCAAATTGTTTATAAGTTGTATTGGATAATTGTTATTAATTAATGTTTCTCTGACTTTGTCCATATTCTTCTTAATAAATTTGTTGTCACTTAGTTTACGTACTCTTATAATGAAACTTCGTGCTGTATTTATTTTCTGTTGTGTTGGTTGTGTTGAGTTAAAGTTTATCATACATCCAGATGCTATTGATTTTGAATACCAATCGGTGAGTATCTTGTTTCCATCTCTATATAGTCTCATGTCTAAATATGGTAGACAAATAGTTGTTGTCATCAAGGCAAAACTGAAGAATTTTGAGGAATTGTCGTCTAGGTATTTTTGTATGTGTTTGTAATGTGTTCCATTGTTTCATGATATTGTTAATGGCTAAGTGAATCGGAATATTTGTAAACAGCGATACCACGTCTAAAGAAATAAGAATTTCATCTTCGTCCAGACATATATTTTCTAGTTTTTTCTTCAGTTCTAAAGAGTTTTTTATATTATATTCTTCCAATATAATGCTCTTAAGTATTCCCCCTATGTATTTCGCTAATTTGTAGCAGGGGACTTCAACTGATGAAGAAATTGGGCGGAGAGGTGTATTTGGTTTATGAATTTTCAGAAGGCCGTACAATCTTGGAGCTGTGGCTGAATTAGCAGTAAGTTGGGCTTTCTCGAATCTTGTGATGTGTTTGTCCCTTAATAATTCGGTGATTAATTTGTTGTTTTCCCTCAGTAGCTTTTGGGTTGGGTCTGTTCTCATCGTCTTATATGTACTTCTGTCCTCCAAAAGTTTCTCCATTTCTCTCTTGTAGTCACTCCTGTATAATACAACTGTCATATTACCTTTATCAGATTTTGTAATTATTATGTCATCTTTATATTTTTTCAAAAGTTTTCTGGTTTCGTCATATATATTAAGAATGAATTTCTCTTTTTGCGTATTTTTATAAGTCCTTCTGTGGGTTAAAATTCGATTAACTATTTTGCTCCTAATTATTTCCTTTTGTCTATCATCAGTAATTGTTTGTACCCAATGTTCAATGTCTGCAATTAAATTTATCGTAGATATATTGTCCCTTCTCACTGGTAATGCATATTTTGATCCAAGGGATAGGAGCCACTTGCAATCCTCGGGAAATTTTATATTAGTTTTATTTATAAACCAGCTTTCGTTGTACCGTAGATTGTATTCTCTAAGTAGTTTAGTTTTCAGATTTTGGATCTTCCTTTGATGAACTTGTCTATCTGATAACGCGAGTTGTTTAACTCTATATTTCTGATTTTTTATGAAATTTCCGTAGTCATAGTTGTCTAAGTTTAAATTAAGAAAATGTAATATTTTGCTCCTTTCCATCTTAATTTTCTTTAGACTAACATGTGTTTCTGTTATCTCCAAATTTAATATTTTAATATGAAATTTTTCTAATGTCTTTTTTAGTTCGCATGATGTTTCTCTTGATCGAAATAATTTTGTTGTGTTTTTTGTCGCATTTATTATATGTGATGGTGTAAGTCCACTTTTTCTACCAGCAAGTAAATATTTTAGTCTTTCCTGGTGCTTAGCTAATCTTTTAGTTTCCCTGCAATATTTCTTGAGTAATATGCAGGTATCCACGTCATATTTTAGTTTGATGTGTTCAAAATAGTTTTTCATATCGTATTCTGATTTAATAATCCTAATATTCGGCGGGCCCTCCGATAATTAATTAATTATTTTAAATTGACCTTTTTTGGTTTACTTTATTTTGGGTTATATAGTTTTACCTATATTGGGCTTTTAAGGTCTTTGCTTATTATAAATGTAAATCAAAACTATAATTCCAGTTTTTTATCCAACGTTTCGCTGGTATTTTCCAGCTTCCTCAGGGATAAGTTTTATTAGATCTGGCAATGATATATATAAACATAAACATAAACACAATAAGTACTTTAAAAAAAACAACAACATGATGACTTATTTTTACTAATCTGACTTACATAAAGTTTTTTTGTCAATTCCGCACACTTATATTAAACAATATTAGTTTTGCACACCACTACATTATACACAAATATTTTAACGAACGCAAAATTAACTTGAAAAACATAACATGAACAATTAAGTAAAAACTAGTATCACAGTTGGAGCAGAAATTACTAAACTAAATTATTGCAATTAAATAATTAGCACTGATGTTGTCTTTGTCCTCTTTTCTGTTTATTGCATCTGTTGTCCTTTGTTGTATTCTCAAACTTTCCAGGGTATATCGTTTGTTCTCCCTCACTTCTTTGTCCAATATTTTAACATTAACAAGATCTGCATTATGCCCCAAATCTATGCAATGTTGTGCGAGTGCAGTTGTTTGCTTTTCCTTTCGTATATCGGCTTCATGTTCAGCAATTCTCTTTAGTAGATTTCTCTTTGTTGTACCTACGTATACTTTCCCGCATTTCTCTTGTGTGTTGCCATTACATGTAATTTCATAAACAACATTGCTATGTTCTTGTTTATTTATTTTTGTTTTAGTTTGAGTGAATAATGTGTTAATTGTTTTGTTTGGTTTATGCGCCAAAGCAATTTGTTTATCATTTATTATGTTTTGCATTTGTTTGTTATCTGTAAGCTTTGGTATGTAGGAGATGCTATAGAATTTCTTGGTGTTACCAGATGTGTCGTTTATATCATTCCCGTTGTCCATATTTTTTGACGATTTTATCAAATTGTTTATAAGTTGTATTGTTGTTTATGAAATGTTGTTTATGAAATTACATGTAATGGCAACACACAAGAGAAATGCGGGAAAGTATACGTAGGTACAACAAAGAGAAATCTACTAAAGAGAATTGCTGAACATGAAGCCGATATACGAAAGGAAAAGCAAACAACTGCACTCGCACAACATTGCATAGATTTGGGGCATAATGCAGATCTTGTTAATGTTAAAATATTGGACAAAGAAGTGAGGGAGATCAAACGATATATCCTGGAAAGTTTTAGAATACAACAAAGGACAACAGATGCAATAAACAGAAAAGAGGACAAAGACAACATCAGTGCTAATTATTTAATTGCAATAATTTAGTTTAGTAATTTCTGCTCCTACTGTGATACTAGTTTTTACTTAATTGTTTATGTTATGTTTTTCAAGTTAATTTTGCGTTCGTTAAAATATTTGTGTATAATGTAGTGGTGTGCAAAACTAATATTGTTTAATATAAGTGTGCGGAATTGACAAAAAAAACTTTATGTAAGTCAGATTAGTAAAAATAAGTCATCATGTTGTTGTTTTTTTTAAAGTACTTATTGTGTTTATGTTTATATATATCGTTGCCAGATCTAATAAAACTTATCCCTGAGGAAGCTGGAAAATACCAGCGAAACGTTGGATAAAAAAATGGAATTATAGTTTTGATTTACATTTATAATAAGCAAAGACCTTAAAAGCCCAATATAGGTAAAACTATATAACCCAAAATAAAGTAAACCAAAAAAGGTCAATTTAAAATAATTAAATTATTATTTTCACCAGCAACAATATTTTCCTTAAAAACTTCATTTACAGAAATGATCCTGTTATTATAGATGTGCACTTAAATACTAAAATAAATAGTTTTTATTTTAAATTTATATTGTTTATTTATTTTTTCATAATAAGAGTTTTTAAGCACACATTATTTTACACGTCTTATAGTACTGACATCACTTAAATGTTTATTGTCGCAAACAAAAATAAAAATTAGTTTAATTTGACTGCAGCGGCGAATTCAGCCCAGATAACAACCTGCCGCCATGTTGCCCTGCTTTGAAAAAAATAATCATTCTTATATAAACACATGCATTCTAATTTTGACATTTTGCAGTCGGTAGCTGCTGTCTCGAAAGTGTTTACAGCATAAATCGGAGCTGATTCTTTAAAAATCACTGTAGCAACATCACTGAAATACAATTAATTCGCAATCGTTCGTTCGGTCGCTCAATTACATTCAACACAAAAACAAATTCTTAAAAATTGTTTTTGTTTTAAATGTAATTATGCGAACGAACAAACAATTGCGACATCGTGAAACTGGCCCATAATGAAGTATTTCTCAGAAGCAATAATAAGTACGGTAATGTGTGTTAGTATAAACAACACCTAGTTTCTTGTCTACTAAAATAAAAATACTAAAAACAACAAAATATTGAAAGCTTTACAGGTCTATGATATCTTTTTAATTCAGTCGTATTCAATATTTACTGATATCCCATATAAGAAATTTTTTACATATAAACGATAATTGAAATTATTATAAGTACTTCAACCAGCAAGTACTAAGAACATAGTAAATTTTTAGCTAAATGTTGTCCACACAAAAACGAATTGTAGTTTTTAAAATTATATTTCCTATACTTTCGCAATCCCAATTGAAGTATTTTTAATTCGAAAAATAACTTTAAAAAAATACTTCGTCTGTGTGAGATTTCTAATTTTCTTAGAATTCAAATATGGAAAAATATGTTTTAAATATTTATTACAAAGTATATAAAAAGAGTCAAAAATTTTTTTATCTACAAAAATAAAATGTTCAGACATATATTTAAGCACAATTATACCAAAAATTGAGTGATTTTACATTTGTATATCTATTCTTCTATTAAAAAATATTCCATATTTGAAACAAGTTTCTAAAGGATCTCCTCAAAAATCTATCCAGCAGCTTTTACGTGATGCGAACCTAGGCAGACGAGAATGCAAAAATAGGTATTTTGTATTCCAAAACAATTACTATCTTCAACAACAACATTTTCCTAAAATATTTCATATACATAAATGATTCTGTTACAGTTTTATTATAGATGTACACTAAAATCTTTTAATAAATAATTTTAAATTTTTATTGTATTTTTCTCTTTTCATAAAATGAGATTCTAAGCACTTATTTTACATGTCTTCTAGTTTTGACATTACTGAACTGTTTATTGTCGTCAACAAAAACAGAAATTATAGTGTGAGACCAATGTAAGCGGCATGCGGACGCGGGCGGCAATCAACTGTTCTTTTTGCAGCTTAAATTTATTTTACATAGGCAAATTAATGCGGCTTCTTGAAGTAGAAGCTTTTGTAAATTATATAAAACATTTGTAGTTTTTTGACGCAGAAATAAATAAATTTAATTGCTAATATTTTTAAAAGGAAAAATAAATATAATGAAAAACGATTTAGAGAAAAAAATAAACACAATAAAAATATTATCTGCCTTGCTCTTGATATCGAACGTTGTCACTCACAAGCATTTTTAACGAAAAAAAACTCTTTTGGTGCTCACTAAAACTCACAACTCGAAAGACAACGAAATCTATCGATGACGTAAAACCTCTATACAATTGTGGTGCTCACTAAAGATTTTAGTTGTCAGCACTGCGAAAAGACCTGTCAAAATCAGTCACTAATTTATTGGTTGTCGCAAAATATTAAAATTATTAGGTAAAAGAAAAAACAAGAAATGGAGAACAAAAGGTGAGTTAATTAATATACATATGAATGAATGAATAGTTTAAATACATACATATGTATGTATACTTCTTTCACTTAATTTAGCATTAAATAATCAATAACATCACAACTACAGGCACTTGTTGAATATATGGAAGCAAACCCTTATTTTGCTAGAGGACGGTTTGTATTCGGATCTTCAAAAATGTCCACTGAAGATCAATGGAACTATATGGCCAAAAATTTAAATTTGTTTGGACCTCCAAATAGGTCTGTTGCAGAGTGGAAGGAGGTATGAAACATTTTATTTTATGATACTTATTTATCTTGTTTGCTTAAACGTTCGTGTGTTATTTTTTCGTAGTCCTGGGCAAATTTAAAATCTCTTACCCAGAAAAGATAGCGGAGAATAAAAGAAGCCTTACGGAAACTGGTAGCGGCCTTTTTCGGTCGAATCCGTTAACGGAATTGGAGCAGGTAGTAGATAGAACTTTATTTCTGTCGAAGGCTGCCGCACCCAGTGGTAGTGTGTTTAGGTTTTCGACTGGAAACAGTTTAAAAACAACCGATTCAATTGAAGATTGCTTCGAAGCGCTAAGAGACACACCACCCAGGACTTCGAATGCTGTAGCAGTTGTTACACCATTAAGGCAGAAAGGAGCTTGCAGCAACCAAGAGCCCGAGAATCCGCAACGAGTCGATGCAGGAGTTGAAACACTACCAGCAAACTTTTTTCAACAACAGGAAAGAAAACACGCGCTTGATATGGGTGATAAGCCATCTTTTTCTGCTTCGTAAAAAAAAAGAAAAACCGTTGCTGACGAACAACTAACGTTAATACGCCGGCAATTGAAAGTGAGTGAGCAGTCTGCAGCTATAGCCAAAGACCAAGTGGATGTATTGAGAACTTTAGTGGAAGCCACAAAAAAAGCCTTCTTCTTCTGCTCAAATAATGGCAGATGCTGCAGAGCAACAAGTTAAAACGTTAGCTAAGATAGCTGACACATTTGAATATTGGTTCAACATTTAATGAAGAAGTAAATAATTAATACTTACTGCTGTATTTATGTAAGTTAGTAACAATAAAGTTAAAAACATATTTTTTAAATACTTTTGTAAACAATAAATATCGTCTGTTGCATTGACACTTAAACCACAACAACAAATTTCACATCACTTAAAACCAATCAGATAAAAACTTTTGTTACAATTTAAACAAAGTGTATTGTCACCAAAGTAGCTGACCACATTAAAATTTTTGTTACAATTTAAAATAATAAGTGCATTGCCACCAAAATAACCGACGAATTGTGCAAGCATCGATTACTGATAATATTGCAAAATTTAATAATAAAGTAAGTAGCTGCAATTATGCTATTTAAACAAATTTGTAGTATAAATAGCTAAGTAAATTTATTTTTATGTGAATACTTTATCGTTGGAAGAATAAAGATAACAAAAAACTAAAAGTTGTGCGTTTTCTTCATCATTTTGATAATAACCAACTTAACTGGTGCCCGAGCAAAATTCTTCACTAGTTGGCGAAGTGGCCCCTTAGTCGTAGCATCAGCAGCAGAAAGGACGCGTAGACCCCAAGCCAGCGGACAAGGATGAACTTTGTAGAATGAGTGTAAGATATAGGAATTTGTTTTAAGAAAACAACATAAGAACTCTTTTTCTCCGGCAACCCAACGGTCGCCTAGAACAAATTGCGTAACAACGAAATTTAAAAAATAATAAGATAACAAAATTTTTTTTCTCCGGCAACCTAATGGTCGCCTAGAACAACTTGAGTAAAACCGCATTTTAAAATATAATAAAAATATTTTTTTTAATTTTGTTAAATTGTAAAAACAAATTCAATTTAATTAAAATTAATTAGATATTAGTGGAAAATTGTTCAAAAGATACAATTGATGAAATATTCGAAAAATATGAGACAATTGTAAAAAAGAACATACCGTCGAAGCAAATACTCGAACCCAAATACTGAAATTAAAGAAGAAAAAAAAAGAGGGAAGGTAAAAAGGTACAAATCCGTAGGAAAATTGCTAAGTTGTACCAAGAGCTACATTTTGAAAGCAATAGGGAAAAGAAATTAGAAATTAAGAAAGAATTTATTGAAACTAGGAAACTAGCATAAGTAAATAAAAGGAAATAATAATAAAATTAGAAAAATGTCAAACACCAATAATCTTATTCGTCCACCATTATTAAATAATGTAGCAAATGCGCAACAACTAAATAGGGAGGAGCTTGTAGCCCTAGTTAGCACGCTAGCATTAGACGTTGTAAATAGACATACGCCAGCTGTAGTAAGAGCAACACTTAATCCAAATGCTGATTTAGCAAACATTAAGGACTAAATTATTAATGCAGAGCATGCGAACAATTTGTCTGGTCTCGATAAGATACCAGATGTGGTCAAATGTTTGAGAGAATTTTCTGGTCAACCGGGAAAATTCAATTCATGAAAAAAAGTGTTGACCGCATCTTAAATACTTGAGAAAATACGAAAGGTACCCCCCAGTACTATGGCATTATAAATGTTATCAGAAACAAAATACGCCTTTAGACTGGGGCTTGATTTGTAAATGTTTGTCCTTACTTTATGTACAGAAACGGGACTTTTCCACTTAGAATAATAAATGACCTTATTGGTCCAAGGTAATATGTCAGAAGAAGAATTCTACCAAGCAATCTATTCAAATTTGTCGTTAATTCTTAATAAAGTAGGATCTATGAACGTAGGTATTAAGGCTCAAAACATTTTCACGCAGTCATACAGAAATAGGGCACTCGATACTTTTGTGCGAGTTAACATCTCTTATTTTAAGATAGTAATAACAAATCCATAAATTCAAATATAACTAAGATAGTAATAAAAGATGATAAATCCATAAACTCAAATATAACTATTCTAAGCTAGAGATAAGACAAACATCATAAATACAACTATTGTAACGATAAGACAAACATCATAAATACAACTATTGTAACGATAAGAAACACATTCTTTCTTTTCTAACTTAATACAAATAACTCAAAACATGTTTTACTGATAAAAAAGGTACTAGTAACCTAAACAAAGAAAAACATATTTTGAGTTAGGACAAAGAAACATTAAACATAATTATTAATATAAATAGATGCTAAGAAAAATAGGATGGTTAGTCTTAAGAATATATTTAATAAAGAAACGCACATTTTTTGGTGCAGAAAAAAGAAAATATTTATTTATTTACGATATATATTACAAAAAAAAGAAAATATATTTTTTTTTACTCATTTCCTATAATTGGAAATTAACTGGGGGCTCAAGCCGGTCTAAACTCTTGACCACAGCCAAATATTCTTGACATTCAAGATATTTAAATAAAAATTCCACGGCTTTGAAGAAAAGCAAACCAATCTCTGAAAAAGTGAGAAATTACCACGCTGGACCAACGTTAGAAACGGCAGAAAATATTCAATTCCCTACGATATATAGGAAAAGACAACGACACAATGAATCAAGATATCGCAGCTTTACGAGCACAAATAGAGGTACTCACACAAACTCTACAGAATACTCAATTGAAGGTAAATACACTGGAGGCGGAACGATCTCCCCATACAATCACTACGCAGGAACAACATAGTGACTTCACACCAAATATAAAGGATGCAACTCAGATAAATTTAAAAACATTCGAAGCTACACCGTGCTTCAGTGGGGATAAAAACCAATATAGATCCTGGCGGAAAAGAGAAGAGTTCGATATGCTTCTCGGGGAACATGGTCTCAGAGCCATAAAAGCAGAAATTAACTTATTTGAGTATAAAATCACGTATAAATTTAAAAGAAAAGAAGAAATTAGCGAACAAAAAGTGAATTACACAGTCAATAATGACAAATATAAAAATGAAATTGAAAATATAATGAGAATAAATGACGAAACCAACGAAATTCTGCCCTTTACAACCACTGTACAAGCTACAATTAGGACAAAATCCAATAGCAGACAATGAATTTATAAATAAAGAAATTCAAACATTATTAGACAACCAAATAATACAACCTATCAAAAGCCCATACAACTCTCCAGTATGGACCGTTGCGAAAAAAGGCACAGATGAGGAAGGGAAACCAAAAAAACGTATGGTAAATGATTTTCAAAAGCTCAATGCTCAGACTATAACCGACAGGTACCCTATCCCAGATGTAGCAATGACTATTCAAAATTTAGGAAAAGCAAAAGTCTTTACAACACTAGACTTAGAGTCAGGATTTCACCAAATCTTGATAAAAAAAAATCAGACAGAGAAAAGACTGCATTCAGTGTGAATGGAGCAAAGTACGAATTTCTTAGAATGCCATTCGGCTTAAAGAACGCACCTTCTTTATTTCAGCGATGTATAGATGATATTCTGCGCCCATATATTGGTAAGTTCGTTACGTTTATATCGACGGCGTGCTTATATATTCTTCTTCGCCTGAAGAACACATGGAGCACATTCGAATAATAATAAACGCATTACATAATGCAAATATGAAAATTTCTGACGAGAAATCACATTTTTTCCAAGACTCAGTAGAATATCTTGGTCACGTAATCAAAAACAATAAAATAACTGTAGATCCTAGTAAGATCCAAACAATAAAGGATTACCCAATACCTAAAAATTTGAAAGAATTAAGGTCATGTTTAGGACTAGCTAGTTATTATAGGAAATTTGTACAAAACTTCGCTTCAATAGTAAAACCCCTTACTACATTCTTACGCGGAGACAATGGCGGTGTAAACAAAAAGCAAAGCACAAAAGTATTAATTAATCTAGATAAACCAGCACTCGAAGCGATAGAGAAAATTAAAGATATGTTACAAGCACAAGTCGAATTATTTCAACCAGATTTTAACAAGCCCTTCGAACTAACAACTGATGCAAGCAACTTTGCAATAGGAGCTGTACTTTCTCAGAATAAGAAACCTATTTCATTTATATCTAGAACCCTTAACCAAAGCGAACAAAACTATAGCACAAACTAAAAAGAGCTTCTTTCGATCGTTTGGTCACTTCAAAAATTAAGAAATTACCTTTACGGTATAGCAGACTTAACCATTTACACGGGCCACCAGTCACTCACTCTGATAGAAATCCCAACACAAAATTGAAACGATGGAAAAATTTCATCGAAGAATATGGCGCTAAATTAGTATATAAACCAGGAAATCAAAACGTCGTCGCTGACGCATTGTCACGTCAACAGATTAATAATACTTCGAGTTGTTCACAACATTCAGCACAAAGTTCGCCAATCGAAAAATTGAAACGCGTGAAACAACCATTAAATGCATTTAAGAATCAAATAATTATTCACTATAACACAGATAACTTAGTGCAAATATCTTCACAAAATATTTTCTCATATGCACGACACACACTTTTCTATTCAACCAAGGACGAATTATTAGACAGATTAGAACAAATAATAAACCCAAAAGTAACAAATGCTATAAAAATAGAGAAAGAAACTCTATTTCACGTCGAAGATAATATCATTTCTTCTTTTCCAAATGTAAAAATTGTAGTAGATATAGAAAACATAGATAGACAAAAAGAAATCGTAGTACTAGCACATAGACGAGCACACAGAAATTACAAAAATAACGCTCAAGAAATACAGACAACGTATTTTTGGCCAACCATACGCACCATGTGTAAAAAAGAAGCACAAGACTGTGAAATCTGTCTTACAAACAAATACGAAAGAAGACCAAATAAACAACCAATTGGAGCAACACCGATTCCAAATCACGTGGGAGAACACATACACTTAGATTTATTTTATATGAACGGAAACACATACATAACCACAACTGATAAGTACTCAAAATACTGCTATATACGAGAAATTCCAAATAAGAAAAACATACACAAATACATCAAAGAAATACTATCGCAAATCTATCCAAATGCTAGATTCATAATGACTGATAACGAAGCAGCATTATCAAGTATATGCGTAAAACAGGTTTATGAAAAACTACATATTGAGCACACGCTAACGCCAACATACCATTCAACAACAAACGGTCAAGTGGAACGCACTCATAGCACGCTATTCGAACTCAGCTCAAGAACACAATTCTTCACCAGGAGACGAAATCTTTAATGCCGTTCGACAATACAAAAAACAATACACTCCGTCATTGGAGAGAAACCCGAGGACGTGTTTTTTACCGGGGAGCACATCCTGGTATTAAAGAAAAAATATCACAACAAAAATCGTAAGAACATCACATACCAAGCAGGGGACGTTATATACTCCAAAACGCACCGACGCAATAAAAACGTAAGGAAATACTCAAAACACATTGTAAAGGAAGATAAAGGTAACACAATAATTACAAACAAAAATATTGTTATACATAAGGATAATATACGAGTACAAACATGCAAAGAATAATAATATTATTATATATATCCGTCGCATTCGGTAACAGACTAATGGACTTAAAAGACAAAAAATATATAATGATAGAGACTGACCCTGTATACGTTTTTCAGGATACAGCGTTCTTATACCATATGAAAAACCTTTCTAGAATCTTGACACCCTACGAAAATATAGTACGATTTGCATATAATTTAGAAGAAAACTCTGCAGAATATTTGTTAATAACTAAAATAGAAAATCTGAAGTCACAACTACTTCCTAGAATCTCCAGAACTAAACGTTCACTTAATTTTCTAGGATCAGCCCTCAAACTTATTACAGGACCACCTGACCACGATGTCGAAATCAAGACAGGATTGAATATGCTAATAATAATAAACAAAAGAAAATAAACTCTGAATTTGAAAAAATATTAGAAAGAATAAGCCCCGAATCTATTTCAGAACATTTAATACTTACCGAAGTATACAACGAACTACATTCTATCGCTACAATGATTAATTTCGCAAAAGACGGAAACTTTTATTCCGGAACTTTAAATTTAAAAGATATTCAACAAATAGTGTCTAATGAAGCGTTAGATCTACCTATAATAAATATATTAGAATATGCCGATATTAATGTTTTTTATTTTCATCACACAATTGTAAACACCTATAAATACCCATTATTAAAAACGAAATGTAAGCTATTTAATTTGTATCCACTAGCATTTAAGCACGGAAAACTATTACTAGACTCTAGAATAGCAAAATGCAATAATAAATTTACAAGTATCGAAAAATGTAAAAATTATCTAGAAAACTTTATATGCAAAATTAAGAAACCGGACAACTGTACTATTAATGTATTAGAAAACAGGCCAGCCAAATGCGGAGTAATACATGAAAATAACGCACCGCTACAAGTACTCGAAAGTGGAAACATCATTACAGATTACGAACACACCTGGAATAACGTAAAAATAAATGGACCTAAACTAATACAATTCAATTACTCAACAAATCTAGATGGAAAACAATACTACAACCACCAACAAGCACTCAAAGATGCCATACATAACCTACACGACGAACAATTACAAATAATGCGCATCTTAGAATCTAATGGTAATTACAAATTTAACAATATCCAAGAAATATCAACCTTCCTGATACCCATCGAAGAACATCCAGTCAAATACACATTTTATTTCGTATTGGGACTATGTACATTAGCATTACTAACTTATGGTATGATTAAATTCTGCGAATGCTACAGGATAAAGAAAATAGAAACACAAAGGAAAAAATCGAAAAACAAGGACGTTTTTTTAAGAAGTAGGAGAGTTAACATCTCTTATTGTAACATAGTAATAACAAATCCATAAATTCAAATATAACTAAGATAGTAATAAAAGATGATAAATCCATAAACTCAAATATAACTATTCTAAGCTAGAGATAAGACAAACATCATAAATACAACTATTGTAACGATAAGACAAACATCATAAATACAACTATTGTAACGATAAGACAAACATCATAAATACAACTATTGTAACGATAAGAAACACATTTTTTCTTTTCTAACTTAATACAAATAACTCAAAACATGTTTTACTGATAAAAAAAAAAGGTACTAGTAACCTAAACAAAGAAAAACATATTTTGAGTTAGGACAAAGAAACATTAAACATAATTATTAATATAAATAGATGCTAAGAAAAATAGGATAGTTAGTCTTAAGAATATATTTAATAAAGAAACGCACATTTTTTGGAGCAGAAAAAAGAAAATATATTTTTTTTTACTCATTTCCTATAATTGGAAATTAACTTACGCGGCCTTAACGGTGATATGTCTAGACTTTTAGGTTTGAGGAAACCAACAGATCTTCCCCAAGCACTCCACTTGTGTATGAAATTGGAACATCAAAAATACCGCAAACAATACGCACATAGTACTATTAGTCCCAGCCAAAAAATCAGGCAGCAAAACAATCTACCACCGTTGCCACAAAAAAAATTTCGAAGGCACGGAGGACAACAACAATTTTACCAACAAATAGCTTTTATACTATGCTCGCAAGTTTTTTCGCGACATAATATTTCAGACCGGCGCGCCCTCAAGCACCAAAACCAACATTGTAACCTCCACCACGTCCAATGGACGTAAATGAATCTATAATTTCAAGGCGTATAAATTACGTAAATAGACCACAGTTCAATAGGTTTACCAGCAAAAGGCCGTCCCAAACGCCATCCGAGCAAAACGTTAGACCACGGAAAGAGCAGCATAATTTTTACATTACGAACGGAACAAGCACTTGCGCTAGGCAAATAACCAACAATCATCTCAACGAATACTTGGACGTAGTATCAAAATACTAAGGAAACGGAAGAATACTGTGATATGAATTTTTCAGATTAAAACGCTCTTCTCTACCTTACAGAGAATGTCGTACGAAGAGCGGAGATATATTGAAATTTTTAATAGACTCTGGGTCAAGCCAAAACTATATCCAATCAAATTTAGTAAAACAAATCATACAAAATAAAGATATTTTTTCGATAATAACTATTGCAGGCAACATGCAAATTAGAGAACATACTTATCTGAATTTGTTCAATCGGACAGAACCTTTTAAATTTTTTCTATTACCTTCCCTCACAACATTTTATGCCATCCTCGGCTATGACAGCCTAAAACAGCTTGATGCTGTAATAAATACAAGCAAAAATATAATGCAAACAAAAAATATTAACATAAAAATTAAACAGCTGGAAACTGCAGCAGTAAATACTATTAGGATTCACGATGAAAATATAACGCCACACCAAAAGCAAATCTTACTACAGTTATTTGACAAACATCCTAAATTGTTTTTAGAACCAGATGTAAAATTAACATAGACTACCAGGGTGGTAGATGAAATTAGATCCTCTACAGATTCACCAATCTATAGCAAACTTTATCCTAACCCCGCTTCACTTAAGTAGACAGTCAAGTCAAACAGTTACTAAATGATGGTGTAATTAGACCATCCAGGTCACCATTTAATTCGCCAGTTTGGATAGTACCAAAACAAATCTAATTCCAACGGCAACAAACAGTTCAGAATGGTGATCGAGTATAGAAAGTTAAACCCTGTAACAATAGCCGACACATACCTAATACGCGAAATAGAAGGTATGCTAGGTCAGCTTGGCAATAACTCGTTTTTCACTACATTAGATCTTAAAAGTGGATTCCACCAGATCCCATTGAAAAAGTCCGACTTAGAGAAAACTGCTTTTTCTGTGAAAAGTGGCAAATTTGAATTTGTTTAATTTCCATTTGGGTTCAAGAATACTCCTGCGTGCTCTTGACGATATCCTCCATGAACACATTGGCAAGATTAGCTACGTTTACATTGACGATATCATAATTTTCAGTAAAACTAAAGAAGAACATATTAAGAATCTTGAAAAAATTTTTGAAACACTAGAAAAAGCTAATTTAAAGGTCCAATTTAACAAATGCCACTTCTTTCAGAGGGAAGTCGAATTTCTCGGTTTTATTGTATCTGGAGCGGGTATAAAAACAAATCCAAAGAAAGTTGAGGCAATAGCAAATTTTCCTGAACCGGTAAATATAAAACAATTACGTTCATTTTTAGGCCTGTCCGGTTACTACCGTAGGTTAATTTACGATTATGCGAAGGGGAAGAAGGTAAAATTTCAAAAAACAAATCTGTTAAAATACCAATAGTGCTTAACGAGCAGGCAAAAGAAGCATTTTCTTAAATAAAAAATGCGTTAGTTTCGGAAGAAACATTATTCTCCTTTCCCGACTATACCTTAGATTTTGAACTTACAACAGATGCCTCTAATTTTGCCCTTGGTGCCGTTCTTTCACAAAAAGGAAAACCCATTTCATTTATTTCGAGGACAATGCCAAAGGCCGAAGAGCATTATGCCACCAAGGAAAAAGAAATGCTCGCTATAATTTGGGCATTATCCTCATTGCGAAACTTTCTGTATGGGCATGCAAAAGTCAAAATTTACACAGATCATCAGCCTCAGCAATAAAAATACAAACAGTAAATTGAACCGCTGGAAAGCGAAACTAGAGGAATACAATTATGAAATGTTTTATAAAGTTGGTCACACAAATGTAGTGGCTGATGCATTGTCAAGAATGCAAGCACAAATACAAATAAATTCGTTATCGATTGCCACGCACAGCGATAATAGTTCATCGCAAAATTTAATACAATCAGTGGATGTGCCAATAATTGTTTTCAAGAATCAAATATTCTAAGACTGGTCAGAAGAACCCAGATTTAACTTTCAGATAATTTTTACCACTTTCCATCGCCACATTATTAAGGAACAAGAATTTAATCAAGATAAGCTCACTGCATTTTTAAAAAGGTACCTTAATCCATCAGTTATTAATGGGATTAAGGCCCCCGAACGCATAATGGGGATAATTCAAGAAATATTTCCAATTCACTTTAGTAAGTATTGCATTAGAGTTACATGGAGGGAAGTAGAAGATATAACAAATCATCAAAGACAAGAAGAAATAATCATTGAATCACATAAGCGAGCACATTGCAATGCTAAAGAAAACAAGATGCACATTCTGAAAAAAATCCTTTTTTCTCAGCATGAATGGTAAAATAAATAAAATTATTAAACTTTGCGCAATTTGCAAAGCAAACAAATATGACAGACACATAAATAAACCTAAAATACAGGAAACTCCTATACCCACACAGCCTGGTCAAATAGTACACATAGATATCTATAAAACAGAAGGTCATTTAGTGCTTACCGCTATAGATAAGTTTTCAAAATATGAACAGGTAAAGCAAATAAAGTCAAGGGCTATTGGAGATATAAAAGAACCACTTAGCTTCTTTTTAACCGACTTCAAAAAAGAAAGAGGTTATATAATTCGGCTGAATGTTGCTTTTTTATATTTGCGCCTCCAGAACTCTGTCATTTCTGATCCGATTTTTGGTAATATGATGGATTATGCTTACAGATTCGTCCCGTTTTTAAAACAGTTCATAATCTTCAAAATTTAAGGGCCAGTTTCACGATGTCGTAATTGTTTGTTCGTTCGCATAATTACATTTAAAACAAAAACAATTTTTAAGGATTTGTTTTTGTTTTGAATGTAATTCAGCGAACGAACGAACGATTGCGACATCGTGAAACTGACTCTAAGGGTGTCCCCATACAACATACATATTTTTTACGTGTATTATGAACTGTGAAGGGCGATTCTGTAAAAATTTAAAATGACTGCGTTTTACTACAGCCCCTAATAACAAAATGTTATACAAAAATAAATCTAAAAATTAAAGGGTGCCCCCATAATTGATGTAAATTTACTTATATGGGCCTATCTTTTGAACCTTTATAGACAAACGCTTGCAATTTGGACAGAATGTCAATTGCTATGGGCGTAATAGTAACAAGTATTAATATGACAAATTATAAATTAAAGGGTGCGCCAATAGTTCATTAAATTTGATATATATGGCCATACTTTTGAACAGTTGTAGACAGAGGCTTGAAATTTACAACGAACCTGTATTGCTAAGTCCGCTAAAAAAAACAAGTATAATATTTGGACTTGGAAGTTAAAGGGTGTACCAATAGTTAATGTAATTTTGTGTATGTGACCAAACTTTGGAACCGTAATAAACAGAACACTGAAACTTAAAAGAGACCTATATTGCTAAATCCGCTACATCAACGAGTCTATAATTTGAAATTAGAAATTAAAGGGTGTCCTATAATTGATGAAGTTTTACTTATATAAGCCTATCTTTTGAACCGTTATAGACAAACGCTTGCAAATTGGACAGAATGTCGATTGCTATGGCCGTTATAGTAACAGGTATAAATATTAAGAATTATAAATTAAAGGGTGCGCCAATAGTTCATTTAATTTAATGTATATTGCTAAACTTTTTAACAGTTATAGACAGACGCTTGAAATTTACAACGAACCTGTATTGGTAAGTCCGCTATAAAAACAAGTCTAAAATATGGATTTGGAAGTTAAAGGGTGTTCCAATAGTTATAGACAGAACTCTGAAACTTAAAAGGGACCTGGTTTTCTAAGTCCGCTATGTCAATGACCTTATAATTTGAATTTAGAAATTAAAGGGTGTCCCATAAATACTGTAGATTTACTTATATACGCCTATCTTTTGAACCGTTATGGACAAACGCTTGTAAGTTTGACGCAATGTCGATTGCTATGGTCGTTGTAGTAACAGCTGATAATATTTAAAATTATAAATTAAAGAGTGCACCAACAGTTCATTTAATTTGGTATTTAGCCGTACTTTTAAACGGTTGTAGACAGACGATTGAAATTTACAAAAAATCTGTATTACTAACTCTCTATAACAACAAGTATAAAATTTGGATTTGGAAATAAGCGGGTGTCCCAGTAGTTGATATAATATGGTGTGTGTGGGCGGACTTTTGAACCGTAATAGACAGAGCTGAAATTTACAAGGGACATGCTAAGTCCGCTATAACAAGAAGCTTATAATTTAAATTTAGAAATTAAAGGGTGTTCTTAAATTTGATGTTATTTGTTCTATATCGCCGTATTTTTTGAACCGTTGTATACAAACACCTTAATTTTAGACAGAATGGTATTATTTATTATAATAAGAAGTATAAAAATGTTATATTACAAATTAAATAGTTGATATAATCTGATGTATATGGGCAAACTGTTGAACCGTTAAAGATAGACGGCTGAAATTTACACAGAACCTGATTGCTAAGTCTACTACACCAGCAAGTATATAATTTGAATTTGGAAGTAAAAGGGTGACCCTATAGTTGCTGTAATTTGATGTATATTGCCAAACTATTGAACAGTTGAACTAGTATAAAGTTTGGAGATATAAGGGTGTTTCAATAGTTAATGTAATCTAGTTTATGTGGCCATACACTAGAACTGTTATAGGCAGACAGATGAAATCTGTTTTGAAGTCAGTTTTTTTTTCGCAAGAATTATTTTATTGGATGTTCCTAAAACGATTATCTTTGATAATGAGAAATCATTTAATTCTGCGTCTATTAATTTTATGATTGAAGACATTTTAAAAATACAAATATACAAAGTCGAGAGATTCCACTCGACATTATCTGAGGTTATGTGCTGCTTAAAGGCAGAAAACAAAGATTAGACATTTACTTAACTTTTGGACAGAGCAGTTAACGAATATAATTACTCTTTTCCATAAAAAGCAGACAAATAGAAATTTTTTTCGGTAGGACAGTTAGCACGGATCTCAAGCAATTTAAAAAAGTTATACTCAATAATATTCAAGGACTAAAAGACAAACAACAACAGGACTTAAAGGTCCATAACAAAAAACTTCATCCAATTATTCACTATAGGAATACATAATAGATTAGGTACGAAAATGACACCAAGATACAAGAAGGAAACAGTTAAGGAAAATAGAGGAACCACAGTTCTAACCGAATCTAATAGAATAGTGCATAAAAGAAATATTAAAAGCTAAAGACATTTTTTTTTCAGCCTAATGTTAATGATGACGACAATGGCCTTAACTGACTTTTCAATAACGGACTATTCAGCAACCCACATAATTCCGATAAATAAAGCACTAGCCAAAATCCAAGAAGGAACGCTTAAACTAATTCACCTCGTTAAATTCGAATTGTATGAACAATTTTTAGCACAATATTTTTTACTCAGCTTTGAAACAGGAACTGGAACAGACAGAAAAATAAGTAGAATCAAAAAAACCAACAAGCCACAGAGCAAAGAAATCACTTAATTTTCGAGGGACAGCTTAGAAATACCTGGCAGGCACTCCAGACCATGACGACTTTGCGGCACTGCAATACAACGCTAACGAACTTAATAAAAATAGACAGTTTTTAAAAAATCAAGCTCTAACTAAACGAATGAATAATATGACTCTACTTACCAACCAACTGACAAACTCCATTAGGAGTAGTAATACTTTCAATAAGTTTTAAGTATACAAAATAGATTACGATTAGTGAAAGAGGAAATTAATAATGTAAGGTATGCCGTGCAATGGTCAAAATTAAATATGATTAATAGCGTCTTACTTAATGAAAGAGAATTAGATATAGCTCTTAAGAAATTGCAAAGCGAAAAAATGCCATTTGCACCTGCAGAGGAAGCTTTGGGTTTCGCCGAAAGAAGTGTTTTATATAATGCAACAATGTTAGCCTATATTATTAAGATACCAATAACAGAAATCGAATCTTATACCCGTATATTAGTCAATTATTGATATTCCCTTTGAAAATGTACTAAAAAATAAAAGAGCATATTTATTAATAGTAATAAATGTAAGTAATAAATGAATGCAAGACAGTAAATTCTATATCCATTTGTAAAAAAATCAAATTATTAACATAAGTAACGAAACTTGCGTAACAAAACTAATATACAGTAAAAAAACCCAATCTGCTAATTTAGCAATGTACATCACGTCAAATCATTAGAAATACTACTAGATGGAATGATACTTTTTAATGATTTTAATGGCACTATTAACAACACTGCAGTAGAAATAGCAGTTAGTGTCACGTACATTGTAAAATTCATAAGTATGACGATAAAAATAATCAACGCGTCTTTCTTTAACGGGGAGGCCTACACGACAAAAGAAGAACCAGCCAGAATTCAGTTTACTCCAGTAGAAAAAGAAAGAATGCATCTTCTCTCACTGGAATCCATTAACGAACTTTATATTAACAACATAGAACGTTTGGGTCGATTTGAAACAAACTCCAAATTAAACCACATCCTTATAACCATTTTGCATTAATAACACTAACAGCGTCATAACAACAGAGTCATAACGGAGGGCACGGAAAAAATAGAGTTACCCCTTCAACTAGACATTAATAATGATTAATTGGAGGCAATCGGGAGGAGTTAGTAACAATAAAGTTAAAAACATATTTTTTAAATACTTCACTTAAAACCAAGTGCATTGTCACCAAAATAGCTGACTTCACATTAAAACTTTTGTTACAATTTAAACTAAGTGTATTGTCACCAAAATAGCTGACGAATTGCGCAAGCATCGATTACTGATAATATTGCAAAATTTAATAATAAAGTAAGTTGCTGCACTTATGCTAATTAAATAAATTTATAGTATAAATAGCTAAGTAAATTTATTTTTAAGTGAATAATATTTTATCTTTGGAAGAATAAAGATAACAAAAAACTGAAAGTTGTGTTTTTTTCATAATTTGGATAATAACCAACTTAACTTGTATAATAATTTAAAATATGTTTGAAACATATTTCAAGGAAATTTTGTAGGTTAGGGGCCCATATTATTTCTTGCTACTATTATTTCTCATAGAGCTGTATATCGTAAACAATCAAACCAATTTCATTTAATCAATAATAAAAATAATTATAAAAATTTCTTTAAAGTTTTTACAGTTATTTGCAGAACAATTTTTCATAAAATCAAGTAAATAAAAAAACAATGAAATTAACAAAATTATTATAAAAAAAGTAGTCCATAAAACAAAAATAATATTAAAAATAAAAACAATTTATAAATAATAAAATACATACATAACTACGAGTAAAACTTTAAAATTTTTAATTGATAAATAGCAACCAAAACAATAAATAAAATAAGATAAAGTAAAGTAAAAGAAAAAAAAACTATAAATTAATTGCCATATTCCGACGAATTGCCGATGCAACAAGTTCATCTTCGCCTATTTCGTCTTCAATACCGAAAGTTAACAGGTCATTTTCAACTGTTTTATCGTCAACTTGTCCAGCAACATTAAACTTAATGCACATGTTGTGCAAGGCACAGCATGCATTCACTATTATTGTTGTCTGTTCTGGGGGGTTACTCTCTATTGTGATGCGAAAGAAAAATGGCACGTAATTAGACATGTGCCCGGTCGCTCGTTTTAGTGACCGGTCTTTTTCGGTCAATTATCAAAGACTGATTCGTTCGTTCAATTCGTTCACTCGGTCAATTTGAACGAAAGGAGCCGGTTAAATATCGTGCTCATTTCGTTCAATTAAGTCATCCGTTCAATTTAACCCGTACACTATTGAACGAAAAGACCGGATTTAAATGACCGGATCATTCCGTTCATTTGATTGATTCGGTCAATTTAACCCGTTCGTTCGCGAGCGACATAGCTCTACACGTAATCAAACAATTGGTACCCTCTATTGCGTTTTCGTATTTTCTTTCGCATCTAATTTTATTCTCTTTCGCAAATATGGTATCACTGCACTCAGTAATACGAAAGCTTATATCAAAATCGTTCGTTATACGCAAATATCTTGCGCTAATAAAATATCAAACGCAAATGTAACGAATCATGTAAGTAAGCATAAATAAATTTTTATATTTATATCTAAATTTTAATTTTTTTTAGGGAAATACCAAAAAGGTTACAGACTCGGCAACGGCAGTTCGAAATTTGCTTTTATAATGCAGCACAGCGGTTTGGCCAAGGGACAATTGCAGTGTGGGAATGCCAAACAACGCGTCAAAAAATTGACGGACGGCCTTAATTATAATGGACTTCCTATAAGAGATGAAGAGGGTAGAAAACAAGTAATGTGTTTTGATAAATATGAAACTAACACAGCATAAATATTTATTTATGCGGAATAATAAGGTAAGCATTTCTAGTAAGGGTGGTTGGATTCACAATATTGCATTGCACGATGAAGGAGTAGATAATCAAACTTCTGCATATGAAATAAACCAACAACGGGATGCTAACATCAAAATGCTTTGGCGCAAGTATAAATGCTACCCAATATGTTACAGCAAGCAAAAAGCCTGCAGAAGAAGTTTTGCTATATTCGCAAAATGGAAATTACATTTTAAATGTTATGTTCATTTTCCGTCTCCATCCATAATGCCACTGAATCCATCACTATTTTTTAATTAAAAAAACACACAAAATTATATTTATAACATTTTGTTCGTCAAAGATCTTTTTGTAGTCTACATTAAATGTTTGTAATTAATAATATTTTGCATTGGGCGCGAAGCTTTGTGTATTACTTAATAAAATAAATATTTTAATTTGTCATTTAATTTTGTCATTCTTCTTTATTGTTTATTTTGTTGTGCCAGAGTTGCTTGTTTTTAAAATTATTTTGTGAAAGCGTTTGCGTAAACATTACAGAGTATCAAATTGTACTCTTTTCGCATCTACTTATCGCATCGAACTTGCTGTCGCATCGTAATAGAGAGTAACCCCCCTGGACTATAGTGTAAGCCACGTGTGCAAATTATGCAACGGAATCTGTTTTTCAAAATTCCGAAGCAACGCTCCACTACATTACGTGCGCTTATATGTTTTTTGTTATAACGCCTTTCGTGTTTGTTCCTTGTGTTCCTGAAACGCGTCATAACGTAAGGCAGTAGTTTATAGCCACCGTCTCCTGTAAAATAAAAGAACGATTAATAATATGAAGTTTTATATAATTTTCAAGATTCAGTGTCACCTACTCTGCAGTCTATGGTTGGCTTCACTGTGCTGCCCTATAAAGGCATCATGGTTGCAGCCGGGATGCCGTGCATCGACAAACCTAATTAACATTTTATGGTCGCAAATAAATTTGTTTATATATGTACATAAATATTTACGATATGCAAAAAAGGATATACAATTTCACATACTATCATTGCGTTTAAACTGTGGTAACCATTTCTCTTAAAATATAAAGCACTCAAGTGTGTCCCTGGTGACTTAATTCGGACGTGTGTTCCGGTCAAAAAAGCCTGCCATTATCTCCCGTTCCTCCTCCAAAGTTGGTATTGATATCCATCTGGGGCAAATTCAGCTCTCAAATAGTGGCCGAAAAAATTGCTGCCGAGGAAACGTTTTCATTACCTAACGTGCGCTGATACCTACCAGTTGCTAAAAACCTTAAAAAAAAGTTGCCAGTTTGATGTCTAGCCGGATTTGCATGCTTCGGAAACCAGGCTTCATTTTTGGCTGCAGAGTTTCCTCAAAAAAATGGACTGCTACCGAAAAATTAAGCATTTTTAAGTTCACCTTTTTTCGCACTATTTTAACATTATATTTAAAAGAATAAATATCAGCAAAATACTTTGTTTTTAATACATAATATTTGTTTGTTTTTATTTTCGATTCTATTAATTTCAATTGCACAAAGCACAGAGTCGTAATTTTAATTTGCAATTTCGAGCGTTTTAGCGATTTATTTTTAAAGTAAGCGATTAAATTTTAATATATGTAATTGATGTGGCAATCTACAATTAACCAATTGGTAAATGTGTTACGTGAACAACATACATAAATCGCATACGAACGGCAACGAAAATGTTAGTGAGCACCAAAATCTACTAAAAGTGAGTGACTCGTTTTCATTCGCATTCTTTTGCGTTCGATATCAAGAACCAGACAGCATGGATAATTTGACAAATTAAAGCGGCATAAGGAAAAGTTAAACTAAATTCAAAGGGGCCCTTCGGCCACTTTTGACGGCATTGCCAAGTTAAATTAAATTCAATGTGTTAAAAATTTTGTATGAGTAGTTTTATGCTATAAACACAATCAAAGACTACCGACCATCGACTAGCGACTACAAAAGTAACTGGCTACAAAAATAGCCAAGTCACCAGCTACGTAATTCTTTTAACGACTATCGACCACTAACTACAAAAAATAAACATCTGTTTTGACATATGTATTAATGTTAAACAAAACAAAACAAACTTGATTTTTTTAAGTGAATTTGTGTAAAAAAAAAATTTTAATGTCTCAAGAAAATTTAATTAACGTTATAAGTACTATTGCTAAAATAGTGGAAACAAAGACTTCAGTGTATGAAGTTTCCACGTCCATATTTGCATGTAAATTGAACTAAACATTTACATTAAACAATACAATAAATGCATATAAACAGTAAAACTGACTACTATATACTTACCAATTTCAATAAATACCCAAAAAATAAATATAAATGAAACAAATTAGAAATTGATGAAAAAAGAAGAAGAAAATTTCACAAACAAAAAGTAAATGAATAATGCCCCAAATAAATAGTAAATGAAAAATGTAAACAAATGAACAGATGATTATTATTTTTCAATGCTGCCATTATAAAAGTTTTTCGCGTTTTTAATAGTGATATTTAATGTATTGCGTTTTAAAACCACCATTTCATGCATTTATTGTATTGGCAGCACTAATCTGTATTTTGTAGCCAAGAAAAATAGAAATTAGCCTAAGTTGGCTACGGGCTACAAAAGTAGCCGTGTAGTCGGTAGTCGTGTAGCGGCTAAAAGAATTATTCTCATAAGCACGCATGTATTCTATTTTTGACATCTTGTAGTCGATGGTCGGTGGACATGATTGTGTTATTGAATTATTATTTATTTATTATTAACAAACTATTTTTTTTAAATAGGTAATACTGTTGCCGCATGCCGCTTGCGTTGGCCTTTCACAATTAGTTTATTTTGACTGCAGTGGCAAATTCAGCCTAGACAATCTGCAGCCTTGTTGCCTTGCTGGCGTCCAAATAATCATTCTCATATAAGCACATGTATTCTACTTTTGACTTTTTGCAGTCTGTTGTTTTTCGAAGTATGTAAGATTCGCATATAAGTTTGTGAAAAACTGTTTTGCAAAAACAGCTCAATTAAAAACCCCAAAAAAATATATTACGGAGTAATGCGTAGAGATTTCTTTATACTAAATTATTCTGTCTAGCTTAAATTGTATAAAGCTTGTCACAAACACAGGTTTAAAATTCTAAATTTGGTTTTATTGCCAAGAAAGTACTGCTCTTGGGAGACATTAGTGCAAACCAACAATTACTGGAAAAGCCAAAATTTTCAAGCAAAAGTAATTTATGTTGTTTGAAAATTTTTATTTATACATTTATATATCAAATTTACTTTCAGGTTTATATATAAATACATATGTATATACATCGGTTATATTTTATACATAGTATGTATATACGTACATATATACAAAATAGTATGTTTTTGTTTTTATGACCAATGTTAAATTTTAATTATTATTATTTTGAGATTTTTGCTAACCTTTTTGGGCTATTTTGGTCAGTTATCTGTTTCCAAATATTAATAAAAATCAAAGCATTTTTATGTATTTTTCCCAACGTTTCGTTTATTATTTTCAAACTTCATCAGGGGATCTTTATTAAAAATTAGCAACATAAAATAACAAATATTTTTATAAATATGGTTAAAGCTGCACTAATATTTTTACAGGTTTTTACTCACGTTTACTTTATTAATATTACATAAAAAGAATATTATATTAAATTATTAAATATTAAAAAACTGGACTTTCACAACACCGAAAATTAATTAATAAATAAATAAATAAAATAATTAAAAAACTTTATACAACACAAACACAGAATTTATTGTCAGTCTTACAGCTAATATCACAGAACTTCAACTAATTTTAATAACTAAATTAGTGCAGTGTAATATTGCAGTTTTGTTTTATCTTTGTCCTCTTTTGTATTCACAGTGGTGTTAATTTTTTGTTGAATACGTAAGCTTTCCAGAGTGTATCGTTTATTCTCATTGTGTTCTCTATCCAATATTTTGATGTTGTCAAAGTATAATAAATGCTGAATCTTTACCTTTGGATACGTCTGCCTTGTGCTCTTTGATACGTGTTTCTCACATTCTCTTTGTTGTACCAATGTAAACTAAATTGCACCTTTCCCTCTCATTTCCGTCACATTTTTTTACACATATACAGTTTTTAGTTTGTCATGTTTTGTTTTTTTGTTTGTAAAAAGATACTTCAGTGTTGTGTTTGATCTGTACGTTATTGTTGTTGTTTTTTCTCTCATCAGGTTTCTTAATGTTTTAGCTCCAGTAAGTTTTGGAATAAACGGTACGCTATAAAAAGTTTTTGTGTTTTTGGTTGTTTCTCTGTTATGTTCTTTAGCATTTAGCGATTTGTTTATTAAGTTATTTATAACATATATGGGGTAGTTATTCATTATAAGTAGTCTTCTGTTCTTGTCGATGTTATTCTTCTCATATGCTCTGTCACTTATTTGCAAATTTTTCTTATCATATTTGTAGCTGTGTTGATTTTTGTACTCATTGGTTGTGTTGAGTTGTAATTTATCATCCTGCCTGATGACGTTGGTTTTGTGTACCAATTTGTTTTTATTTTTCCATGGTCCTTAATTAAAAGTATATCTAAATATGGTATTTTATTGTCTTTTTCATTTTCTATAGTGAACTGTATTTTGTTATGGTATGAGTTTAATGCTTCTAATATTATTTTTTCGTCCGATTTTTGTATAATTGCAAATAAATCATCTACATACTTCGTTATAAATTTTATCCTTATGTTTTTTTTTAATTCGTCAATTACATCGTCCAGTAATGTGTCTAATACAATATCTGAAATTGTTAGTGATAATGGATTTCCTATAGGCATACCATGTAATTGATGGTAAATTTTATTATTATACGTGAAATAGTTGTTTCCGCGTAAACAGAATTAAGGAATCTTCAAGAAATTTTGTTTTCATATTGTTGTGTACTGTTTAATCGTTTCCCATTTGTTCATTATATTTTTAATGGCTAGATAGATGGGTATATTAGTGAAAAGTGGCACTACGTCAAATGAAACCATAATGTCGCCCGTTTCTAGCTTCACATCATTTAGTTTGCTTTTCATAGCTAATGAATTTTTTATATTGAAAATTGGTGAAATTATGTTTTTCAAAATTTTTCCAATGTACTTTGATAGTTGGTAACATGGTACATTCACGGATGAGGATATTGGTCTGAGTGGTACACTTTCTTTGTGGATTTTTGGAAGGCCATATAGTTCTGGTGCCGCTGCTGAATGTGTAATCATTTTATATTTTTCAAATTTTGTTATGTAACCTTCTTTAAAAAATTCTGTTATTAATAGATTATTTTTCTTTTGAAGATTAACAGTGGGATTTTCTCTTATTTCTCTATACGTATTTTTGTCTTCTAGTCGTCTTTATACATTACCACAGTTTTGTTGCCTTTGTCCGTGGTGGTTATAATAATGTTTTCTTTATGCTTATTAATAAATTTTTTTGTTTCCTCGTATGAGTTTAGTATAAATTTTTCTTTTGCATCGTTCCTATTGTTTCTTTTGAAAAAGGCGATTCGGTTAGCAATTTTTGATCTAGTTATTTCCTTTTCAGTTTCATCTTTCATGTTCAATGTCAGCTATAAGTGGAATTGGTGCGAAATTCTTGTTGTTTATAGGTATGGCAAATTTATTACCAAGTGAAAGTATTCATTTTTGTTCCATTTCAAATTTTAGGTTCGTTTGATTGATAAACCATTCGTCAAACAAATTTCACAACATACGGACAACAATCAAAAAAACACATACGACAAAAATAAATAGAATATAATACGAAAAATTTTACGAAATTATTTGGAAAAAATTTATTTAATTGGGGACACGACTCGAAATAAATCTTGTAACCCGGTTGATGAGCTGTATGTGCCGTAGCTAAATGGCCATGCTTTTCCCACGGTAATACATTTGATTTATTAGTTGTTTAAATAATAAATATTTCATGATATTCTCATATATTTGAAGAAATCAAGCACAATTTAAGCAAATTAACATAAAATTATGGTTGATTTAATTTAAAAATGTGTATTAGGTTTTATAATAAAACTTTTAGTAACGTTCACACTAAAACATCCTCAAGAATTATTTTTCAAATAATTTTAGGCAAATAATTTTTTTTTTTTTTATATCTAAAAATACTCTACTACGAGTATGTTTTTGTTCAGTGTTATGTTCTTTATTTTATTGTTATTATATTTATAGCCGTCCAGGGACCCACTTGTAAGCTGGTGTATGTCAGGCTAAATTACTTTGTTTATAAATAAAAACACTCAGTTTGTTTTTCTATTATTTATTTGGCAGCCAAAAATGTTATAGTGGTCTTGCTTTGAGAGACTCAATCATAATCTGCTTTAACGAAATCTTATCAACTATTTATACTAAATTATTAATAAAGAAAATGCTGACTTAATGCAGTCGGCATTGTTAAGTCGAATTGCAAGTGCTGATAACTTATTTGTATTAAACTACAATCTACGAGGGTTGGTCACAGCATCCCTCCACCCTTAATGGAAAAGATTCCGTCTTCTGCTTGCTTCGTGTGGTGTCTTGGTGGTTCGGTGCTTTGGCGGGTAAATGTTGTGGCAACTGTTGTTGATTGTTAAAGCTGTGTTTAGACGGCGTGGACAAGTCATATGGAATGTAAAAATTGCTATCCATATGTACTTTGGTGTGTACGTCAAAATCGTACATACGACATGACCTCTAATTGTTGGAGAGAAAACTAAAATGCTTAAAACAGTGATATCAACGGCTCATTTTTTAGCAATAACTATTTAGAAAGAACAACGACAAGCCATTCCTTATGATTATTTATATCGAAATTGCTATATATTTAATTTGCCATAATATAAATTTGCACTTAGGCTGTTTCGTTATAAGAATACGTCACAAGCTCAAAACAGCACGTTCATTTCAGGTACTTGGCGTAGTTCACATGAAGAACATGGTACGAACTTAAAATTAAGGTTCTTGGCATATTTCTTGTTGTTTATTTTTACATTTGAAGTTGGTTAGTTGCCCTAATAAAGCAATTAATATACAAGTCTTGATTATATTGTGTACAAGTTGTAAAAATGAAGCACATTTTAAAAATTTCCATTGAATGTATGCAAATTTGTTTTTGGCCTTTTTTTCAACTATTCGCTACCTGTAAGAGGCACACACATCTTTAGCTTTTAAACCCCTAGCACACTGGAAAAATGTAAACTCTTAAAAAACCCACATATATTTATTTGAAACTCTAAAAACTAATTAATTAAAAAATGTCACCATTATTTTTTTTCTTTTACGTATATACACAGGAATATTTAATAGAATTTTCAAATACTCGCCGTAAAAAAAAAAGTGGATATGATTTTTGGAGTACACTTTCACTAAGAAAAAAATGTGAATTATAAGATGGTAATAAGGACAATATGTCAAATTTTAATTAATTTTTTACCATAAAAAAATTGGTTCTGAGTTTAAATTGTAATATTTGTCCTTTAAAAATGCAAAAAGCGGTAATAATCTCCAAATAGTAAATTTTAATATTTCTCTTGCATCATATTAAAAGGGTTTATGTTTTTTCTGTTGTGGTTGGCATGTTTATGGAAATGCCCAAATTTTATTTTTTAGCCTACGATCAATTTATTATCATATATTCCCTACAAAAGTTCAAAAAATATTATATATTATTTTTAGAAATCTAACTTTTATCGGAAAAAAATTTGGCCGGAAATTTTAAAAGTGAAAGTTAGAGTCACTGAAAACATCTGTTGTCATATAGTTTTACATTTTAAAATAGAGTGTGCTCTAAATAAAAAACTGACACATGTTATACAACATGGGAAAATAACATATGTTATATTTCATGAGGTTTACACGGTGTGTATTGATTTACATATGGAAAATCTGACATTCCATATGACTTGTACACGCCGTCTAAACACAGGATAAGTAGGTACTTCGTACTTTTAATAGCACACAAATGGATGTGAATTGAAAATTATCGTTGAATGTTGATGCAACATGATGATGAATTGCGACTGTTTTAAAAATTAATGGTACGGATAGCGCCACATCATCACGAAAAAAAAATTAGCTGAGAGTTTTTCAGTTGTTTGAGTAGATATAAGTGATGCATTTCAGTTGACAGCTAATGTGACGGGAATATTCCTTTACCCGTGAAGATTGCAACATGAAAAACACATGATTCTTCAGTTGCTTGGTGTACAACAAAAGCGAAATAGTTATTTGGATGAGTTCTGCTAGTTAATTAAATGGTTGGCTTTTGATGGTAAGCAACCTTTTATCGGCAGAGGTGATCCTGGTCCTTTTCTTTTCAACGATACAATTTCGCTTCTAAGACCGAAAATATAACACAGCAAACTACTTTATGCTTGGAAGTTACATAAAGCAACTCTCCTTGTTCCATTTTTTTTGGGGCCCAATTAAAAATATATATGTATTAATTTAATTTTTCTTTTTAACAAAAACGATTTTTGTTTTGAACTAAATTCTTATATACAGTTCGTTTTCAATTAGTATTAGAAGCATGTGTTTTTAAAATATTTTTTATATATATGCACAGTGCATAGTTTTACGACAGTTTTTCAATCTACCGCATACTTTGACGACAATTGCACACTTTGACGACAGTCGCCAAAGTTTTCATATGCCTTGCGTATAGTTTGGCGACATGATTTTGGCTACATTTTTATAATAATTTTTTTTATTGTATTTGTAGGTTCGACTATATAAATATAACTATATTTTAATGTGTTTTTATCGATATATGCTCAATAACTGTGCCTTATATCGATTTTAAAATATTTTAATTAATATTGTGCTGCCATACTTAAAAAAAAAAAAAATGAAGTCTTTGAAGGCGTCAAAAAATTTTAATTGGCCGGCGGCGATTAAATTACTAATAGCTTTATTATGACAAATTGATCTTTATGCAGCGCATACAATGACAACATTTTTTTGTCGAGGAGAAGATAACAAACTTATTGAAAATTTTTTTTTTTGTTTTGTCAAACTTTTTTCAGAGTTGCATGGAAGGCACTTTTTCCTATGCGTGTGAACATTTTGTTGTTTTTTTTTTGTAGGTGTATTTGTGCCACGTGCTTTCATGTTATACATAAAAAAATGTAAACAAACTAAGACAAAAATAGCATTTTTCAACTCGATCGCAATTCGTTAATTTATTATTAATTTTAATACAAAAAAATAAAACTAAAAGCCTACAGATCATAGAATCAAACTTTGCAACTGTCACTTTTGATAATTAAGAAATAAAGTTGCTGCACATCCAGCTATTTAGAGTAGTTTTTCATTCATAACTCGAAAACTGTTCCGCGTGCATATATACCAATATATACAATCGATAGAGGATTGAAATAGGCAAACTTTTCACATTTGAAAAAATCGCTCAAAAATATAAGTTTAGTTTTTCGCTTATATCTCAAAAACTATTCCGCGTGCACATATACCGCTATATACAATTGATAGAGGATAAAGGTGCGAATCGATCGTTGTATAGTTTGTTTTCTGAAAGACTGCACGAAAAAAGTTATTAAGCGGCAAACTTTTCAAATTAAAAAAAATCGCTGAAATTAATAAGTTTAGTTTTTCGCTTATATCTCGAAAACTATTCCGCGTGCACATATACCGCTATATACAATCAATAGAGGATAAAATACGAATCGATCATAGTATAGTTTGTTTTCCGAAAGACTGTACGAAAAATGTTATTAAGCGGCAAACTTTTCAAAATTAAAAAAATCGCTGAAATTAATAACTTTAGTTTTTTGCTTATATCTCGGAAACTATTCCGCGTGCACATATACTGCTATATACGATCGATAGAGGATAAAAATACGAATTGATCGCGCTATAGCCTGTTTTCTGAAAGACTGTTCGAAAAAAGTTATTAAACGGCAAACTTTTCAAATTTAAAAAAATCGCTGAAATTAATACGTTTAGTTTTTTACTTATATCTCGGAAACTATTCCGCGTGCACATATACCGCTAAATATGAGCAAAAGGGGATAAAAATACGAATCGATCATGGTATAGTTTGTTTTCCGAGAGACTGTTCGAGAAAAGTTATTAAGGGGCAAACTTTTTAAATTTAAAAAAATCGCTCAAAAATATAAGTTTAGTTTTTCACTTATATCGATAGAGGATAAAGGTACGAATCGATCGTGATATAGTTTGTTTTCTGAAAGACTGTACGAAAAAAGTTATTAAGCGGCAAACTTTTCAGAATGAAAAAAATCGCTGAAATTAAGAGGTTTAGTTTTTTGCTTATATCTCGTAAACTATTCCGCGTGCACATATACCGCTATATACAATCGATAGAGGATAAAGGTAAGAATCGATCTTGATATAGTTTGTTTTCTGAAAGACTGTACGAAAAAAGTTATTAATCGGCAAACTTTTCAGAATGAAAAAAATCGCTGAAATTAAGACGTTTAGTTTTTTGCTTATATCTCAGAAACTATTCCGCGTGCACATATACCGCTATATACAATCGATAGAGGATAAAGGTACGAATCGATCGTGGTATAGCTTGTTTTTCTGAAAGACTCTACGAAAAAAGTTATTAAACGGCAAACTTTTCAAATTTAAAAAAATCGCTCAAAAATATAATGTTACGAATAATAAAATCTGGCAACCCCTGTAGTTGTTTCCGTATGAGCGTGGTGAATAAGCTAATTCAACTAATGGTGTGTTTATAGAATAACAAAGCCACAAGTTAGCCAACAAAAGCTGAGCAGCCTCAATGGCTGCGTTGGTAGAGGTGCGTACTGCAAAACAGAGGGTCCTGAGTTCGATACCGCATGCGGGCATGCGTGCAACGAAAAAAATAATAATTGTTATAAGCAATTAAATTAATAAACAGCAGGTCAAACCTCCCGAGAGGCGAAAGGCAATTATTGTGTGAAGCCATGGCAGATAATTTAGTGGAGACGTCCAACTTAATATAAGAGCAACAGATAATTGTTAAGAAGCCCTTTATAATAAAAAGTAAGAGCAATAGCAATTAGCGCGGGGAAGTGTAACACCATAACAACAGTGTATAGCAGACGTGTGTTGTGGCTACTGGATGAAAGGAGACGACTGGCTTGGATAAAAGGAGTAGTGGAGATGTCTGTGGCTGGTTAAGGTTACTAAACAAGGCATCGAGTAGTTCATGTCTCGCCGGATGGCTGCGTTTGTGGTGATAACGCATGTTTAGTAAATACGAGACCAAGGGTTCACAAGACCGGTAGGATCAAGAAGTATAGCCAGAGAAAGCCATAAAGTTCGAAGACAGAATTTAGCCACAGTGGTATTTGCAATCAAAAGAATTCGTACGTTTGTTCTGCCTGCAAAAAGCGGTTTTTGTTTTTCGCTTATATATCGAAAACTATTCCGCGTGCCCATATACCGCTATATACAATCGATAGAGGATAAAGGTACGAATCGATCGAGGCATAGTTTGTTTTCTGAAAGGCTGTACGAAAAAAGTTATTAAACGGCAAACTTTTCAAATTTAAAAAAAAACGCTGAAATTAATAAGTTTAGTTTTTCGCTTATATCTCGCAAACCATTCTGCGTGCACATGTACCGCTTTATATGAGCGAAAGATGATAAAAATGCGAATCGATCGAGGCATAGTTTGTTTTCTGAAAGACTATACGAAAAAAGTTATTAAACTGCAAACTATTCAAATTTAAAAAAATCGCTGAAATTAATAAGTTTAGTTTTTCGCTAATATTTCGCAAACTATTCCGCGTGCACATATACCGCTTTATACAATCGATAGAGGATAAAAATACGAATCGATCATGGTATAGTTTGTTTTCCGAAAGACTGTTTAAAATTACTAATATTTTATAACAAGGTAAAAATCTTGCAAAATATCTAAAAAAAATTAAAACACAAAACAATGTAAATCCATTATTTTTTATTCCATTAAAAAATAATACATGTTGTGCATATGGAAAAGAAGTTAAATTACTTTTAAAAACACTGTTTTTTGTATGCACAGAAATGATAAATTTTAAATTTGTGCAAGGCAAACAAGTATGCATAAAAAATATGCCATTCGAAATAATGATACGATTATTTATATTTTGAATTAAATAAAAAAACTTATTAAAAGACTATTATTTCTGGATTACAAAATAATTTTTTTTATTTTCTTATTTAATGTTTAGTAACAAAATTATATATTAAGGGAAATTAGTGTACTTCAATGCATTTTATATTAGCGTTTTTTTCTTTAATCATAAAATGTGTAGCGTATAAATTGTTCTATTATATCGATGGCTTAAAAAAAAATTTTTTTGTTACTTTATAGAAGGAAAAAACGTAATAATATCCTAAAAATTTTAGATACAACAAAAAATTTAATGCAATTTTTAGAAAATTGTTTTGTTTTTATTAATTGCAAATTGCATTAAAGTTTTTGTTGTATTTAAAATTTTAAGGATGTTGTTAGTTTTTTCCTTCTCCTGTATGGTAACAAAAAATTTATTAGGCTTTTTTATATTAAGCCATCGATATATATGTACACATTTTATATATATATATATATATATATATATATATATATATATATATATATATATATATATGTATGTATAAATGGTGTGAAAAATGTATAGTAGTTCATAAAATGAGAACGGCTGCGCCGATTTCTGTAAATTTCAGAATTGTCAGTTGTTCGTATTATCGAGGAGAAGTTTTTTACGGAAGAAAGTTTTGAAATATCCATCGAAAATTGATTTTTTTGTGCGAAATTTTGTGTGAAATTATTCCTTAATGGCATTCCAAATGAATTGTGTTGTATTATTACTCTGAAGGCTTAAAATTGGAGCGAGGCGAAGTTCGCCGGGTCCGCTAGTATATTATATGTTTATAAGGAGGCAGTCTATTTTTTGGCTAAAAATAAAATAATTATTTAATTAGTGTAACAACAATTGTTAGTTATTAAAAAAAAAATTCAAAAGTTATGTTTTAAAAACAAAATCAAATCAAAGTGCTTTTTATTGAAAATACTTTTTTTACCTAGAAGCTCGTAAATTTTTCTTTTATAAAAATATCTTTCTGTAAAATGATCCTTTATATAAAATACTTACATAAGAAATATTTTCTTTAAAAAAAGATAATTAAAAAAACAAAGACAATAAAAAAAAAACAGATTTTAAAAAGATACTTTTGTAAAAAGTTTTTTTTTATTTGTAAGAAGGTACTTTTGTTAAAATGTGAAGTTTATTACGGATTTTATGACTTTTTCGATTAATTCAAAAATCCTTTCACTTTAAAATTAAAAGCCTTTTTCAACAACAAAACAAAAATAAATTTGCAATCTTTCAAAATTTGACAAAAATTTCGGTAAATTTACTACAAAAATCATAAAATCATACATATAATACATATTCTTATTGTTTAAAAAACTTATCTACGAATTTTTAAAACTGTATTTTCATCCTCTACTAATTGGTGCAATCGACTACATTGTACTGAGTAGACTTTAACTATAATTAGTTCAAAACTTTTCACCCATTTTTAGTGTTTTTTGAAATTCGTAAAAAAAAAAAGTAAAGTACTTTTGACATCTCCAACTGGGCGGACGACACTGCATACTAAAATAAATATTCCTTGGTTAAATGTTTTGGCAACAACGTGGTGCTCTGCAACAATAAACTACATTAGGTTAATTTGTTTCGTACCGGTGCGGTAACCTAGTAGCTAGGCATATTTACAACATTAGCAAAACATCATGGCTTTTTATTGTTGTTTTGTGCGTTGGAAATGTCAAAAATAGAAAGACTGAAAACTGCTTTGTTTTGAAAATGTTTGTTGTTAGTGTGTTTTGATATTCGTAAACAAACGTAGCAAAATACAAACAAATTTTGACATTTCCAACTACAAACCAGCTGGGCGGACGACACTACCTAGTAAAATAAATGTGCCATGCCTAGTAGTAACTCTGTTGTTTTATATAAAAAGGGAAACCACACTCACACATTAAATAAAAAAATAAACATTTCATAAAGTTAAAAAACAAGAAATAAAGTATAAAGTATTGTTGAATGAAAGCAACTGATAAAACTTTATTTAATGTACCAAATGATGATAGAAGTATGTATTGAATTCGGTTTTGCTTAGACGTTTTGATATCAAAGCCATGGGGTCCTCTGCAAAATTACATTAAGGCAGAATTAGTTTTTACTTTCTGTTCTGTGACGAATCAGCTGATCAGTTTCTGTTAAATGGAAAATGTGTATTTGTGGTTTGTTGTAACTTTGACGTTCTTTCTTTTCCGTTCGAATCAGTAGAAAACAGAATACATCGTTAAGTTACTTAAAAGTTGTTTGATAGTGTGTGTGCAAAATGTAAACAAACCTATTTTTGTTATTGTAATTGTAGTTTTTTTTTTTGTTGTGTTGTGTATTGTGTTTTCTTTGTTTATTATAAAAAACTGCATTATTGTTACAGAAAACTAATCACAATAATTTAAAAAGCAGAACGGCACGGAACAGAACAGCAACAGAAAGTAAAGACTAATGAGGCCTTTAGATTCTTGTTTTTGTATCGGTGTGGCCATCTATTATTAAATCGCCCAATTTTAAATATAATTCTTTTTGAAAATGCTTAAGGCGAATTAATTCGCCTTGGACATGATTACATATGAAGTTAGGTGTATGCAAGGGGAATTTATTGCTACATTTTGGACTGTGTGTGTTAAAGATAACGTAATAATAAATATCGTACATAAAATACGCGAGTGTTCATAACGTGGGTGCAGGTATGCAAGTTCAAGTCAAGGCGAACTAATACAGGTGACCGCACGGCAACAACAATCCAACAACACAAAAAACAACAGGCAATTCGTTGCTGAAAAATCTAGGTGTGTTGTCAAAAAATATTGTTAAAAAAACAAAAGAAAAAATATATATTTGATAAACAAAAGTAGTTGTAATTTTCAGAATAAAAAAATTAAGTTATATAAAAAGGAAAATCCTGGTAAAGTGTGACCAAAATTATATTGTGCTAATAGTTTGCCGAAATTACAGTCATCGTTCCATTCTCATTCGTTGACCATTTGAACACTAACAGAAAAATCTCCATCTTATCGTTTACAGCAAAAATTTCATTGCCGGTAGTTTCTCAAGTAGCAAGCATAAAGACTTGAATTGGATTATCACAACGATTAGGAAATTTGGCGAAACTCAGTATTAAAACAATGGGCCTGTTCGTAAATGCAGCACTGCGCTGCATATTATGCGCAGTATGTACAAAAATGCAAACAAAGGCAACACTGCAAATGTAACACGGTCAAAAATGCAACACAGCAGTTTATTATGCGCAAACGACTGCAAATACTAATCACAAAAATGGCTGATGCAACGGAAAAGTAAGTACTTAAATGTAATTTTTTTCATATTTTTTTTATTTTTATGTGTTTAGTGCCACATTCGATAGAGGAAAACTAAGTAAGCTTTCAATTTCTATTAATTAATAATTTTTCCATTCTTAACTTATGTCGTTCGTAAATGCAAATAAACAAATGTGCAAATAAAAACATGCACAGCTGATTAGCAAAATCATCGCATAATAATCATATTATGCAGCGCAGTGTTGTTAATTAGAGCGAAATTGTAAATTCTCTAAACGAGGTTTTTTTTGTTACGTTCAACAGTTTAGCCTGAAAAAGCGACCTTGAAGCTATCACACATTCATCTCTCAATAAAAAGCTTTACTTTGTCACATCACCGCCACCAACAGTACCTGCAGAGTCCAATAAAATTCCACAGGAAAACAAGCAAGACATTTTAAGCGTGTTAGCAATAATTTCAGTATCTCTTTGCGCATATTTATTTTTTACACATCAGGAACTGCAAATAATGTACTAGTTTTCTCTAGAAATTTCAATAAATATTTGGTTTTTTTTAGCAATCAAAACAAATTAAATTTTGAAAAATTTTTTAACATAGGTATAATTTATTTTTGAAAAAAAATTTTTTTTTACAACTGCAACCTATACAGCCGATGAGCTTTTTCGCCCGTGCGTTCACCTGAAGTATTTCGCCATAGTGCAAGTGTATCTTCATGTTAGCTATTGCTGCGTTTTCGCCTGCAGCTCTATTTCTACAGTTAGCATCTAATATATATATGGAAGTTTACTTTGAATAATATTTTTACTTTCACTGAAATGCTTCCGAGCAAAATTTTAATTTCGTTAATTATTTTATGCCTTATTTATTTTATTTTTTGAGACTTTTGACTTACGAATATTTTTAAGTTCTTTCAAAGTAAATTTATAGCCGGCCAGTGACAAAAATGTTGCAGAGCTTTACGTTGATGGCTAAAAAACATGACTAAACTTTATTCGGTACTTTAAATAAATTTGTACCTGTTGGTTTCTTTCTCCTGCTTATGCAGCTAAACCTAAAATTTTTTTTTTGTTCTTATAAATTTTTTTTTTTCCTTTTTAAAATTATTTTGTTTTTAAGATTGTTTTAAAATTTTGACACAATGTTGAACATAAGCAAAAATCAGCTGGGCTGTTATAATCACAATTTTTTATAAATGTTCAAGAACAAACTTATCTTTCAGATATTTTACAGAAGGCGTTATACTATTTTATAACTTATGTTTTGTGCTTGGCAAATAACGAATAGAATTATTACAGGGTTAGCAAAACATTTCATACATGCGAAATTTTAACGAGGAGACATTATTTTGTAAAGTGGAAATCACTATTTTTGTATTTAAACATTTTTATACCTAGCTTTATATTATTCACAGCAAACTAAATATTATTCAATTCAAAATGTATCTACATAAATACTTATTTAGTAAGTTGGGTTTAGGCCTGTTCAGTAACTTTACTAGCAAAAACAACAGGTGACCTTAACACCCCAAGTGACTATTGTGGTTTTCCTTCTGCAGGTGTCAAAAGTTATAATCTCCTTTGCTTTTAACAGCCGCAAACTATTTGTACAAAAACAAAATGTACGGGTTTCTAACGCAGTGTTGTATTTATTTTTGCCGTGAGTATACCTTTTATGAATTCGCCTTGGGTAAGACCATTAAATAGTACCATTTTGAACGCAAGTGAAGAATTCATAACGAAAAAAACCATATATAACATACTTTTGCACATGGTTGATAAATTTGGTACGTATGAAAAAAAGTATTAAAGTACATAATTTTTCAACCAAAAATCGTAGTAGCAAGCGATTTATTTCAATTCCACTTTGTTTTCAGCCAACCGATATGTGAACAAAATGAAAATTACTAACGTTCTCATACTAAGAAATTATTTTACTAAAAGGAGTTATATATAAGATTTTAATGTATTGATAAAACATTATAAGTGTAATCAAAAATGTATTACAATAAAAAATGTTTATGGATGTAATAATATCCAAGTAAAAAAAATCAAATTATTTGCATGTAATACATTAGGTAAATAAAGATAGCTATAAGTATGTATATATTTTCATTCCTAAAACCGATAAATGAAAAGGTGCCAAAAAAAATCAAAACGCTCTTTAGTAAATAAATGCCCTACGAATCTAACTGTACGACTGTCATTTGCGAAAAATTAGCCGTTTATAGGGTATACCCCTATAAGTGTGCAATTTCCCATATAAATGAATATATTTTCATTCCTAAAACCGATAAATGAAAAGCTGCCAAAAAAAAGCAAAACGCACTTTAGTAAATAAATGCCCTACGAATCTAACTGTACTACTGTCATTTGCAAAAAATTTCCGTTTATAGGGTATACCCCTATAAGTGTGCAATTTTCCCATATAAATGGATATATATATTTTCATTCCTAAAACCGATAAATGAAAAGGTGCCAAAAAAAGCAAAACGCTCTTTATTAAATAAATGCCCTACGAATCTAACTGTACGACTGTCATTTGCGAAAAATTAGCCGTTTATAGGGTATACCCCTATAAGTGTGCAATTTCCCATATAAATGAATATATATATTTTCATTCCTAAAACCGATAAATGAAAAGGTGCCAAAAAAAGCAAAATGCACTTTAGTAAAAATATGCCCTACGAATCTAACTGTGAGACTGTCATTTGCGAAAAATTAGCCGTTTATAGATTATACCCCTATAAGTGTGCAATTTCCCATATAAATGAATATATATATATATATATATATATATATATTTTCATTCCTAAAACCGATAAATGAAAAGGTGCCAAAAAAAGCAAGACGCACTTTAGTAAATAAATGCCCTACGAACCTAACTGTATGACTGTCATTTGCGAAAAATTAGCCGTTTATAGGGTATACCCCTATAAGTGAGCAATTTTCCCATATATATATTAAAATTGTTTGTCCAAAATTTCAATTTCGACAACGTCTTCAATATTATGTGCTCTGGAGAAACAGTAGAAAATAGAAAAACAATAAATTTAAAAATAAATTAAATGAACTAATTTAAAATTTTGAATATTTATACTTGCTTTTAAAATGGGACCAATCTGAAGCATAACGTTTCAAATAAAGAAAAATCGGTTCATATATATGTTATGCAATAACAAACAAAAAAAGCAACAATCGGACGAATTGATAACCTTCTTTATTTTTTGAAGTCGGTTAAAAATCAAATATATATATCTTAAATAGTTTCTAATTTAGATTTTTCACATGTACATATATGGAATTTGACATTCTGGACAGTAACCAAAATGAATAAATTCATCATTGCTATCATCTGCTTACCTTAACGGTGGTGTGAAATTCTACAAGAAGCAATATATTTAAAATTTTATTTACTGAATTTAATTACAATTTGTATCTGTTTTAAAAACCTAACAGAATAGGTCTAGGCGTTGGCACTTAATTGATGTACGAACGTATTTTGTATTATATACTAGCGTTAACCACGACTTCGTCCGCGTATCATTTCTAATTTTCTTAAAATTTAAAAAAATGTGTTTTTAAATATTTATTGTAGTTCTGTAAACGTGTTAAAAATTTTCATCTACAAAAATAGTGTTTACTTAAAGTGCCATTAACCGACAGACAAAAATTCCAAAAAATGTATATCAAAATTTTCAAAAAATATTTCATGTACAGAAAGGACCCCGTTAGTTTTATTATATGTATACATTTATTTTACAATTAGTTACAAACGCATTTTTTTAAATTGTTTTTAATATAATAAAGGGTTATAAATAAGATAATTTTATATTTTTTACAATATGACATGTACATTAACAAAACAGTGCATAAATATATTTTGGTAATTTAAATATAGAGGAAATAATTTTTTTTATCTGCATTAAATATATTATGTAATTAATAATACTTTGTGTTGGCAGCGAGGCTTTGTGTATTAATAAAAAAAATAAATAAATATACATATATGCGGGGGAGTTATTTATTATCCGCCAAAAATATATATTTTTCTGTTGAAGAATAATGTTTTGTTACATGCTTCGTATGCTTAAACTGCATACCATCGGTGGCTGCCAAAATTTGATTAATAAAACTTTAGGAATTACGAATAGTAGTGCCTCTGAAATTAACACGATATCCAACATTATTCAACTCATCAAAAGACAAACGACAAAAGCGTACTAGTTCAAAACTAATGTCTGGATAAGTGGGATATATAAATCACGGCCATTGATTAAATCTTCTAAGATTTCTTTTAGCGATGGTGTGTGTTAAGTAAAACATTTTTATCGCCTTTCAAACGTTAATAAGGTTACTTGTCAATTTAACGGCATCTGTTATGCGCACTTAATTAAAAATTTATCCCTGCCGCACATAAGTTCTTTCGTATTCGATTACACTGGGACTTATGTGAGTTTGAGCATGTCTCATTTTTTAAATTTACAACAAGCTCGTCTCGTACCGATTCGCTTTCGTCGCACTCTGCCAACTATTTGATATCTGCGCGAGGTATTATGTTCCTAAAATCAAAAGAATTTTAAAATTAATCATATCAAATAAGTCAAAAATAAAAAAAGTTGTCTGCGGGGTATAAAATATAATTTTAAGCGAATAATGTTAAGTGAAAAATTTGGGGTTGACCCATAGTTTCCGAGTTACGGCCGTCTAAAGTTTGTATGTACAATATGGAATATATCGCGTATTTTTTGGTGGAAAGAGGCAATATGGGTATCATTAAAAAGGGTAATTACAATTTCTATTCAATTTAAAAGGAAAATAGTGAAAAAAAAAGTTTTTTATATGAAAGTTTTTCGGGGAGCTCTTAGTTTACTTAAGATCTTCTGCGTAGCCGGCATTCGGCCGGGCGCAATTATTTTTTCCTCTATGGTACGACCAACACTACCTTCACTTGCTGAAGTTTTTTTTATCTTTTTTCGTACAGTATTGTCACTAAACTTAATTAATTTGGGAACAAGTCAAGTTTACAGGCACCGCTCCAAAAGTTGCCTACGGTGTGTAAAGTTCAATTCTAAGCAAAAAGTGTAAAGTGAACAATTTGGCGCCAATCCTAAGTTCCGGAATTACGGGCCTCCGAAGTTTTCATGCTTAATATGGCATATATCAAATATTTAATGGCAAAATCGGACAATATGGAAAGGTAATTTAAGCGGCTATCTAATTAACCAGGAAAAAGGTAAAAGATCTTCTAAAGACCAAATAACGAATTTTTTCATTTAAACGTAAAGATTTTCTGCTTTATGGTATGTCCAACACTGGCTTCACTTTCCTGCGTAGCCGGCCGGACGCAAAATTTTTCTCCTCTATGTTATGACCAACACCAGCTTATCTTTCTAAAGATTTCATGCATAGGCGGCCTTCGGCTGGGAGCAAAGATTTTTTCTTCTATGGTATGTACAACACCGGCTGCGCTTTCTAAAAATTTCCTGCGTAGTCGATATATGTCACATTATACGTAATAATTCTTGTGAAAAAACCGACTTCAAAACAGATTTCATATGTATGCCTATAGGGTCACTCTTTAATTTCCAAATTCAAATTATATACTTGCTGTTGCAGTAGACTTAGCAATCAGGTTCTGTGTAAATTTAACTGTCTGTATGAAACGGTTGAACAGTTTGCCCATATACATCAGATTATCTCAACTATTCAATTTATAATATAACATTTTTATACTTCTTATTATACCAAATAAAGTAGTGGACATTCTGGCCAAAAATAAAGCGTTTGTATACAACGGTTCAAAAAATACGGCCATATGGAACAAATTACATTAATTTTGGGAACAGCAAAACATGTCCATTATAAATTTCAGCTGTCTATAAAGGTTCAAAAGTCCGGCCATATACACCATATTGTATCAACTATTTGGACACCTGTTTGTTTCCAAATCCAAATTTTATACTTGTTGTTATAGAGGAGTTAGTAATACAGGTTCTTTGTAAATTTCAAGTGTCTATGTACAACTGTTCAAAAGTATGGCCATATACATCCAATTTAATGAATAACTGGCGCACCCGTTAATTTATAATTTGTAATATTATTCTTGTCACTATAACGGCCATAGCAATCGACATTGCCTCAAATTTACAACCGTTTATCTATAACGGTTCAAGAGATAGGCTCATATAAGTAAATCTTCATCAATTATGAGACACCCTTTAATTTCTAAATTCAAATTATAAACTCGTTGATATAGCGGTTTTGGCAATACATGTCTCTTTTAAGTTTAGCGTTCTGTCTATAACGGTTCTAAAGTTTGATCACATACACAAAATTACATTAACTATTGGAACACCCTTTAACTTCCAAATCTAAATTTTATACTTGTTGTTATTGCGGACTTAGCTATACAGGTTCGGTTGAAAATTCAAGCGTCTATCTACAACTGTTCAAAAGTATGGCCATATACATCCAATTTAATGAATAACTGGCGCACCCTTCAATTTATAATTTGTAATATTATACTTGTTACTATAATGTTCATAGCAATCGACATTCTGTCCAATTAGCAAGCGTTTGTCTATAACGGTTCAAAAGATAGGCCCATATAAATAAATTTACATCAATTATGGGGGCACCCTTTAATTTTTAAGATTATGAGCTGTTTTTAAAACGGGACCAATCTGTAAGCATAATCTATCATATTACCAAAAATTTTCAAAATCGGATCAGAAATGACAGTTCTGCGGGCACAAATATTAAAAAAGATCAACATTCAGCCGAATTGTATAACCTCTTTCTTTTTGAAGTCGGTTAAAAACGGAATAAATCTAGTTTAGATTTAGCTTAGTGATTGAACACAGATATACAACGTAGGAGAAGATAACAAACTGAGGAAAACGGCAAACTTTTTTTTACAGAGTTGTAAAAAAAGGAGTATTATTGTTGTTCATAACAAAAATGTAAACAAAATTTGACAAAAAATAAGACCTTTTAGAAGCGGTCACAATCCGTAAATTTTTAATAGATTTTAAAATAAAAATTAGAAATAAAAAGCTCTTAGCTTGCAGAATCAGATTTTCTGGTTGTCACTTTCGACATTTTAAAAGTGAAGGAGCTGCACCCAAAATATATAGTAATTAATTGTGATGGTTTTTTAGTTATAAAAACAAAACTAAAAGCCCCGAATCATAGCGACTGCCGCCAATCGATAGAGGCTTAAAATACGAATCGATCGTGGTATATCTCGTTTCTGGCCAGACTGTACGAAAAAAGTTATAAGCCAGCAAACTTTTAAATTGTAAAAAAAATTGCTCAAAAATATAACTTAAGTTTCTCGCTTATATCTCGAAAACTATTCCGCGTGCACATTTACCGCTACATACGATCGAAAGAGGATAAAAGTACGAATCGATCGTGGTATAGTTTGTTTTCTGAAAGACTGTACGAAAAAAGTTATTAAGCGGCAAACTTTTCAAAATTAAAAAAATCGCTGAAATTAATAAGTTTAGTTTTTCGCTTATATCTCGAAAACTATTCCGCGTGCACATATACCACTATATACAATCGATAGAGGATTAAAGTGCGAATCGATCGTGGTAAAGTTTGTTTTCGGAAAGACTGTACGAAAAAAGTTATTAAGCGGCAAACTTTTAAAATTTAAAAAAATCGCTGAAATTAATAAGTTTAGTTTTTTGCTTATATCTCGGAAACTATTCCGTGTGCACATATACCGCTATATGCGATTGAAAGAGGATAAAAATACGAATCGATCGTGGTATAGTTTGTTATCTGAAAGACTGTACGAAAAAAGTTATTAAGCGGCAAACTTTTAAGATTTAAAAAAATCGCTGAAATTAATAAGTTTAGTTTTTTGCTTATATCTCGGAAACTATTCCGCGTGCACATATATTGCTATATACAATAGATAGAGGATAAAGGTATGAATGGATCGTGGTACAGTTTGTTTTCGGAAAGACTGTACGAAAAAAGTTATAAAGTGGAAAACTTTTTAAATTTGAAATAATCGCTTAAAAATACAAGTTTAGTTTATCGCTTACATCTCAAAAACTATTCCGCGTGCACATATACCGCTATATGCGATTGAAAGAGGATAAAAATACGAATCGATCGTGGTATAGTTTGTTATCTGAAAGACTGTACAAAAAATGTTATTAAGCGGCAAACTTTTAAAATTTAAAAAAATCGCTGAAATTAATAAGTTTAGTGTTTTGCTTATATCTCGGAAACTATTCCGCGTGCACATATACCGCTATATACAATAGATAGAAGATAAAGGTATGAATGGATCGTGGTAAAGTTTGTTTTCGGAAAGACTGTACGAAAAAAGTTATAAAGTGGCAAACTTTTTAAATTTGAAATAATCGCTTAAAAATACAAGTTTAGTTTTTCGCCTATATCTCAAAAACTCTTCCGCGTGCACATATACCGCTATATGCGATTGAAAGAGGATAAAAATACGAATCGATTGTGGTATAGTTTGCTATCTGAAAGACTACGAAAAAAGTTATTAAGCGGCAAACTTTTAAAATTTAAAAAAATCGCTGAAATTAATAAGTTTAGTTTTTTGCTTATATCTCGGAAACTATTCCGCGTGCACATATACCACTATATACAATCGATAGAGGATTAAAGTGCGAATCGATCGTGGTAAAGTTTGTTTTCGGAAAGACTGTACGAAAAAAGTTATTAAGCGGCAAACTTTTAAAATTTAAAAAAATCGCTGAAATTAATAAGTTTAGTTTTTTGCTTATATCTCGGAAACTATTTCGCGTGTACATATATTGCTATATACAATAGATAGAGGATAAAGGTATGAATGGATCGTGGCACAGTTTGTTTTCGGAAAGACTGTACGAAAAAAGTTATAAAGTGGAAAACTTTTTAAATTTGAAATAATCGCTTAAAAATACAAGTTTAGTTTTTCGCTTACATCTCAAAAACTATTCCGCGTGCACATATACCGCTATATGCGATTGAAAGAGGATAAAAATACGAATCGATCGTGGTATAGTTTGTTATCTGAAAGACTGTACGAAAAAAGTTATTAAGCGGCAAACTTTTAAAATTTAAAAAATCGCTGAAATTAATAAGTTTAGTGTTTTGCTTATATCTCGGAAACTACACCGCTATATACAATAGATAGAGGATAAAGGTATGAATGGATCGAGGTAAAGTTTGTTTTCGGAAAGACTGTACGAAAAAAGCTATAAAGTGGCAAACTTTTTAAATTTCAAATAATCGCTTAAAAATACAAATTTAGTTTTTCGCTTATATCTCAAAAACTATTACGCGTGCACATATACCGCTATATGCGATTGAAAGAGGATAAAAATACGAATCGATCGTGGTGTAGCTTGTTATCTGAAAGACTGCACGAAAAAAGTTATTAAGTGGCAAACTTTTAAAATTAAAAAAAATTGATAAAAAAATATACGTTTAGTTTTTCGCTTATATCTCGAAAACTATTTCGCGTGCACATATACCGCTATATGCGGTACTGCGGACTGTACGAAAAAAGTTATTAAGCGGCAAACTTTTCAAAATTAAAAAATCGCTGAAATTAATAAGTTTAGTTTTTCGCTTATATCTCCAAAACTATTCCGCGTGCATATATACCACTATATACAATAGATGATTAAAGTACGAATCGATCGTGGTAAAGTTTGTTTTCGGAAAGACTGTACGAAAAAAGTTATAAAGTGGCAAACTTTTTAAATTTGAAATAATCGCTTAAAAATACAAGTTTAGTTTTTCGCCTATATCTCAAAAACTCTTCCGCGTGCACATATACCGCTATATGCGATTGAAAGAGGATAAAAATACGAATCGATTGTGGTATAGTTTGCTATCTGAAAGACTGTACGAAAAAAGTTATTAAGCGGCAAACTTTTAAAATTTAAAAAAATCGCTGAAATTAATAAGTTTAGTTTTTTGCTTATATCTCGGAAACTATTCCGCGTGCACATATACCGCTATATACAATAGATAGAGGATAAAGGTATGAATGGATCGTGGTAAAGTTTGTTTTCGGAACGACTGTACGAAAAAAGTTTTAAAGTGGCAAAATTCTTAAATTTGAAATAATCGCTTAAAAATACAAGTTTAGTTTTTCGCTTATATCTCAAAAACTATTCCGCGTGCACATATACCGCTATATGCGATTAAAGAGGATAAAAATACGAATCGATCGTGTTATAGTTTGTTATCTGAAAGACTGTACGAAAAAAGTTATTAAGCGGCAAACTATTAAAATTTAAAAAAAATTGATAAAAAAATATACGTTTAGTTTTTCGCTTATATCTCGAAAACTATTCCGCGTGCACATATACCGCTATATACGATCGATAGAGAATAAAAATACGAATCGATCGTGGTATAGCCTGTTTTCTGAAAAACTGTACGAAATAAGTTATTAAGCGGCAAACTTTTCAAAATTAAAAAATGGCTGAAATTAATAAGTTTAGTTTTTCGCTTATATCTCCAAAACTATTCCGCGTGCATATATACCACTATATACAATCGATAGAGGATAAAAGTACGAATCGATCGTGGTAAAGTTTGTTTTCGGAAAGACTGTACGAAAAAAGTTATAAAGTGACAAACCTTTTAAATTTGAAATAATCGCTTAAAAATACAAGTTTAGTTTTTCGCTTATATCTCAAAAACTATTCCGCGTGCACATATACCGCTATATGCGATTGAAAGAGGATAAAAATACGAATCGATTGTGGTATAGTTTGCTATCTGAAAGACTGCACGAAAAAAGTTATTAAGCGGCAAACTTTTCAAAATTAAAAAATCGCTGAAATTAATAAGTTTAGTCTTTCGCTTATATCTCCAAAACTATTCCGCGTGCATATATACCACTATATACAATCGATAGAGGATTAAAGTACGAATCGATCGTGGTAAAGTTTGTTTTCGGAAAGACTGTACGAAAAAAGTTATAAAGTGGCAAACTTTTTAAATTTGAAATAATCGCTTAAAAATACAAGCTTAGTTTTTCGCTTATATCTCAAAAACTATTCCGCGTGCACATATACCGCTATATGCGATTGAAAGAGGATAAAAATGCAAATCGATCGTGGTATAGTTTGTTATCTGAAAGACTGTACGAAAAAAGTTATTAAGCGGCAAACTTTTCAAATTTAAAAAAATCGCTGAAATTAATAAGTTTAGTTTTTTGCTTATATCTCGGAAAGTATTCCGCGTGCACATATACCGCTATATACAATAGATAGACGATAAAGGTATGAATCGATCGTGGTATAGTTTGTTTTCTGAAAGACTGTACGAAAAAAGTTATTAAGCAGCAAACTTTAAAAAAGCGAAAAAATTGGTGAAAAAGTTTTGAACTAATTAAAGTTTACTTCTACTTATTATTAAATAGTTGTTAATACTAATCAATAGAGATCGAAAATACCTTCCAGAATATGTATGATTAAGTTTCTGAAACGCTTGCATTCATAATATATACCGCAGCAAACTTTAGCTAATTAAAATAACAGCGATGTCGGTAATAGTGTTTATACAAACACACATGGAAAAATGTAAACAAACTTTTTAAAAAATATTGCGTTTTTAAATGTTGCAAGAATTCATCAATTTGTCATACATCTAAATACAGAAGATGGTTTTTATAAGCTGGAAGGCTGTAGTATCAGATTTTCTGGTTGTCATTATCGCCATTATAGAAATAACTATGCTGCACGTAAGATACTTTGTCCTTGATCGAGATAGTTATTGAGTTATAAAATCTTAATTAAAAGCTGTACCACACAGCAATTTATATCAACTGATATAGAACAAAAATACGATTCCATATTGATATAGATTATTTTCGGAAATACTTACGTTTAGAAGTCATAATTCGAAAAATTTGACGAATAGCTTAAAATTGTACAAATAGTTAGTTAAATATTACAGCTAAGCTATTCGTTATATTATACATCGTACATACCTGTGGTACATACTAAGTAGAAGTAAAATTATTACATTTTATATAATATTGCCACATTTTTACAATTGGGAATAAAATAAAAATGAAACTACATTTAATGGTACACATTATTGCAAAATCTTTTAGTTTTCGAACGCAGTCAAGCATTTAAAAATTTACATTTTTTTACACCAAAAATAAGCAATATAAAACCACTTTGGCTTAAATCTAGTTTACGGACGCAGCTAAAAAACTAAAAAAAAATGCCTACGGGGTGTAAAATTTAATTTTAAGCAAAAAATGTAAAGTGACAAATTTGGGGTTAATCCTTAGCTTCCGAGTTCCCGAAAGTTTGTGTGTACAGTATAGAATATATCGAGTATTTTGTGGTGGAATGGGGCAATATGGATATCACTGAAAAGGTAATATAAATATCTTTTCACTTGAAAAGGAAAATAGTAAAAAAAAATACAATAAAAAAAGGGTAACGACCAAAAAAAAAGCTTTTTTCATATAAACATAAGTACCTATGTACATATTTCAAATAAATTAAGTTTAGTGACAATACTGTACGAAAAAATATAAAAAAAAACTTTAGCAAGCGAAGCCGGTGTTGTTCATACCATAGAAGAGAAAATCTTTGCGCCGAAGGCCGGCTACGCAGAAAATCTTTAGTAAGCAAAGTTTAAGCTTTGCCCAAAAAACTCATATAAAAAACTTTTTTTACTTTTTTACTATTTTCCTTTTAAATTGAATAGATATTGGAATTAGCTTTCCAATGATACCCATATTGTCTTATTCTACCAAAAAATACTCCATATATTCAATACTGTACATACAAACTTTGGAGGCCCGTAACTCGGAAACCAAGGGACAGCCCCAAATTTTTCGCTTCACATTTTTTGCTTAAAATTAAATTTTACACCCCGTAGGCAACTTTTTTTTAATTTTTAAGCTGCGTCCGTAAACTAGATTTGTTCCACCACTTCATTTAACAAATCATTAAACAAATCAAAAAATTTGTTTATGGCATTCTGGATGTTATACTTTGATGTGTCTATTGTGTTCGTTTTTCAAGCACGTACTAATTTTTTATCTAAATCGGTTTTTAAGTTTTGCGGTTAAGTAAAATGATGGAAAACAAAAAGAAATAATGAAATTTATCAAAGTTTACCAGTTATTGCATGCAATTTGTGACGTAAGAAGTGTAGACTATAGTGACCGCAATTAAAAAGAGAAACAATATGCAATTTTATTAGAATACTACAAATAAAAAATAACCTCCGAAGGGAAACTTCAATATTTAATCAATACATATAATAAAACCTGTAACGGAGTCATTTTTTTACATAAAATATTTTTTGAAAATTTTGATGTTGGTTTAGATAGTAATCAATATGCAATACAAAACAGCTATTTATGGAATTTTTGTCTGTCTGTCTGTGTTCGCATCACTGCTGGATGGATTTGAATAAAATTATGTGAGGAGGTCCCTTATAGTGCGTTTTCATTGACGTGATCTTGTCCAAAACACTTGATTTGATCAAAGCATGTCGAAAATGTAGTTTTTCGAACTGTGTCGTGTCTAGGATATTCAAGTTCAACTGCGTTCTATCTATTCATGTTGGATGTTTTTATTAAAAAAGTGATAATTATGTACTTTTAACATTTTTTTTACAAAAAAAAAAGTGTTTAAAAAATATAAAAACAAAAATTTATTTAACAATAAGAACGATTTTTAACAAAAAACAAAAAAAAAATAATATAATTTTTATACGCAGAATATGTCAGTGTTGCGCCACAAATTCAAGGTTACAAAACACCTTAGCTCAATGGAAACACTTCGAAGTGTTTTTATCAAAACTAGTAGATTTCAGGTGAGTGGAAACGCAGTATAGAGCCTTGATTCAAATATAGAATATTTTTTTTTTGTAAAAATAAGTCATTTTGTTGAGAAAATAGAGATAAAAATGTGAAAGCACCCAGTTTTACCGATATAATGGTACTTAATGTCAGCACATTTTATTTTTGTAGATGAAAAATTTTGAACACTGTTTACAGAACTCTACAATAAATATTTAAAAACACAGCTTTTTAAATTTGATTTTTAAGAAAATTAAAAACGACACGCGGACGAAGTCGTGGGCATAGCTAGTGAAAAGTATATTGTGCTGAGCACAAATTTTAAGAAAGAGTTTAAAACAAAAAACATTTTTTACCACTCTTTCATTCATAAACTTTTTTTCACTACTTTTTATTTTCTTTCTCTTTGTTTTGTAAATAAAAGCTGTGTTTGTTTGAATGTACTAAGTATAATGTTTTTTTGCTTGTGCCATCTTCACAATACTAAAAGCGCGATGTTTACAGCACAAAATCAAACTAAAAATGAATTCTTGACTGGTCATCCAGCATTTGTACATCGTAGCAACTGTCTCACGTACACGACTTTGATATCTAGCACTTTGATGGCGTATAGACCGCTAATACGAATTTGTGATTTTTTTTACGTTTATTTAAAAGTTTAAAAAAGCTTTAAATATAAAATGAAAGAAATCTCTATAAAAATCTTAAACTTTAACAGAAAGTCTAAAAGAATGTTTACACTGACTTTTTTTCATGAAAACATATGGTTTTGATCAAATCCTACATTTCATTTCACCAAACCACCTAAACATGTCGAACTGGTTTTGTTTTCGCAACATTCGGCCCTGTTCTGTAAAACGAATCCGAGGAAATTTCTCGTTTTAAAACGAATTCTCTAAGCCGAATTCGCACAATTTTACTCGTTTTAAAATCGAGTAAACAAACCTGGTCGAAAGTAAATTGAAACCAATTAAATTCTTAAAAATGACTGAAAACCCAAGTAAAGAACTATTGGAATAAAAAATTTAAAGTCTTTATTATTAATCTTAGTAAAATTAAATACATTTTAATATACTTTATATTATAAAAAAAATAGTTAAAAAACACTCTTAAATTGCTTCATATTCTTGCCTCAAGCTTGACGAAAATTAGCTGCATGAATAAAAACACTTTTTTTGGTAAAACTTTTAAACGCACATACGAAGTATCTTTTGTAAACACAAATTAACAACAAAGGTTCAATTTTAACAAATCTAATTTAAAAACAAATTTTTCACCAAATCGCAAAATTTCTGCAAATTTTTAACATGGCGATCACAGTTCATTTATATTATTTATAATTGTAAGTTAATACAAATACTCGGGGCATTTTCAATTCTTGCCTTAAAATAATAAATTTAATTTTTATTAAATTATTATTTGAACTGTGAATATTATAAATGAATAGAAATTATTTTGGCTTAAGTTCATTAAAAAAAAAAGATTTTTAAAAATTAAAAATAAATGAACATAAGCCAAAATAAATTTTATTCATTTATAATAATAAGTTTGTTTACTTTTTCAATTAACAGCTGACTTTGGCGTTTAAGTAAAAGTTCGAACTTAATTTCGAACATGCCAAAACGAGTGATTTGCAGAACACCACGATTCGGTTTTCAGAACAGAGCATATTGTGTTGTGTAAGGGAAATTGAAATTTATTTCTGTACTATCCTTTCGTATTGGAGGTTCTTATAGAAAAACTAATAAACTTAATTTTTGCAAAAAAGAAATAAACTTTACAAACTTTTGTGTTACAAAAATTATGTTTCAAAATATTAAAAATTAATGTTTAAAAGCATAAAGTATATATACATAAAAACATAAGTTAAAAAAAATAAAAACACTTCGAACAGATTAACTCTAAACTATTTATTTTAATACTGCGTTTCCATCGACTTGAAATCAACTAGTTTTAAGAAAAACACTTTGAAGTGTTTCCCTTGAGCTGAAGTGATTTATAAATCCGAATTTGTGACGTAACACTGACATTTTCTATGTAATTTGCGTCTAATTTTTCTTTTTTTCTTTGGAAAACGTCCGCATTATTTTTTTGTAAAAATATTGTTTTTTTTTTTTTTTAATATAATTTTTGTTTAAACATATTTTTCTTTTTATATTTTTTAACTCTTTTTTTTGTAAAAAAAAGATTATTGTCTTGAAAAATTAAAAAGTAATTGTCAATTTTTCGATAAAAACATCCAATATGAATAGATAGAACGGAGTTGAACTTGAATATCCCAGACACACCACAGTGTTGCAAACGCAAAATTAGTTCGAAAATATATATTTTCGACATGATTTAAAAAAATCAATTGATTAAAATGGTTTTGGTAGCATTAAAAATTAAAAATCTTGTAGGAAAATCACTAAAAAGTCAGTGGGAACGTATTATAAAATAACCTTGGAATATTTAATTAAAAATAAAACTATTTCTATTTTATTCGTGATTAATTCATTTAAATTTATGCAGTTAATTTTTCTGTTGTTTTTATAAGCTATTTCCCGAAGAATCAATTTGAGCGGCTTATTTTCAAAACGTGTCAAACAACAAAATCCAAAAATCGAGTTTTTGGTCGGTTAAAGTAAATACGATGAAGATAAATACATCGTTTAGTGAAAACAAATTTAATTAATCCAGTGATGCTACCAATTTATTAGATACGCTCAACTTTCGAGATAACGCTATGTATCGAAAATTAGACCCAATCTAAATAAGCGGTTAGAATTAGCTTTACCCGCTTTTCGGGTTTTTTTTAACTGGTACAGTATAATCAACTAGAAAATTAATGTTAAATTTTTTAACTTGTTATTTTCAGTAACTCTTTACATCTTTAGCAATAATATCATACTCTTTATAAGTTCATTTTTCATGTTACCTTTGAAGTTTCTAATAAAAATATAACATTTTACATGAAATTTACAATGGTGATTGTCGTTTAGTATTAAAACGTGTCCAATGCAATATGTGTATTATTTCTTAAAAGAATGTCAATATTGAAAAAAAAAATATATATGTATACCAAAATTTTACAAATATTAATAACTTTCATGGGAAAAAATATTAGGTTTTTAAAGTTAATATTAAGGTTGATAGGAAGTTTTCTTTGATTTACTAAAAACTACGGAAATTTTATTTAACACGTTTTAAAAATAAAGTATTTATATGCCTTTGCTATACTATAGATTTTATTGATTTATTTCAATTCATTAAAAAATAAAGTCCCTTTAGGCCAATAAAGAATAGTGAACAACATAGTTAAAAACAAGTAATAGTGCTATATTTTAGATATTACAAACGGAATGACAAACTTAGATATGCCCTTTTTTCCACTTTTTGTGGTGAAGGCTATAAAAACATTTAACAAAAAAGTAAAGGATATTTAAAAAACAAGTAAGAGTGCTATACTTGACTATGCCGAATCTTATATACACTTCACCATATGAATAAATATAGTTTAATAAAGTAACTCCAATAAAAAATTATCATCGGTTCTTAATAGGTTAAGAATTTAAAAAAAAATTTTGTAATTTATATATAAATGATACCCATACTGATATCTTAAAAAACATACTGCACAAATGTAATTTTCTATGAAAAGTTCAGAGGTCCATAACTTTGAAACTATGTCTGATCGATTGGCGTATTTAAGTTTTCTCTAGCCCAAAAAAGATTGTTGTTTTGAAAAATTTGAAAGTAATTGTCACTTGTTCGATAAAAACATCCAATATGAATAGATAGAACGGAGTTTTTTATTCTTTATTATAATTTTCTATTGTTTGTTTACAACAGTCCAAGAGATTTTCTACCAAGTGAAACGGTTAAATCACGATATCACCTAAATATGTCAATAGCAAAAAATTAACCTTATAATTAAAACTTATTTCTCACTTTCATTAACCTCATATTTCTTTTTATTTTTAAAGCTACTAATCAAACCTTTATGTCTTTTTTTATAACACCGAAATTTTTAATAGCTCCATGAAAATTTCGGGTCCAAAGACATTTCTACTAATCGCCTCTAGAAGTTCTTAGTAAAGTAAGCTAGCTAACCGTTACTAAAAAGCAAGGCAAAACGATAACAAGTGAATTTTATAATGGAATTTTTTTAAGCTTATGCAGTCAATAATATGAATTTGCATATAAAGAAAATTAAAATTAGACAAAAAACTATGCTGATATATTAAAAAAATTTTAATTCACTTTTACGATTTTTTTTTTTGAAAATTACAATCTGGCAACTAAATAAACTGTATATGTATCTTCATATTCATCTATGCCAACTAGGAATACAAGGCATATTCATTTTACTAGGTAGTAGCGGTAATACAACAAATACAAAATTGACAAAAACAACATGGATTTTTATTGTTGTTTTGTGCGTTGGAAACGTCAAAAACACAAAGAAAAATAAAAGATAATTGCTCACAATACACATGCTTGCTTTGTCTCGCAAACGCTTGTTGTTATTGTTTTTTTGAAATTCGTAAACAAACAAAGGAAAATACAAAAACTTTTGACATTTCCAACTACAAACCAGCTGGGCGGACGACACTACCTAGTAAAATAAATCTGCCTTGTAGGAATACATGAAAAAAAACATTAATTACTACCTTTTTTAACTACTTTTTTTCATTAGTACGTAGTTCCTATTTTATGCAACTGTATAAAAAGTATGCTGCAAAAGTATGATTTCTTCACGCCGATCCATTTTGAAAGAGTGACAAAATATATATAACAATAGACCACTATAAGCCAGCAAACTGATGTCAAACACAAGAAAAATTTTAAAATTATACCCTAAATAAGCAAACAACGAAAATATATACATAATATATTTTAAAGTTTTTTAATTAATAGGTAAAAGCGTTTTTGATGTCTTCGTGCATCATACATATAACATTTTTTCCAGTTAGTTCTATTAAACATTCGTATTGTGATTAATATGTAAAAATATTTACATTAAAAATAATCTAAAATTCATATATTCGTCTAACTTATTTCTAATTGTGCAAAGAAATTGTACTATTCTTACTAAAATTGTACATAAAACACCAATTGTATTAAATGTGACATCACTGGCTTATTTACTTTTGATTCTCAAAAACACTTGCAAAGCTAGAAGACTAACCAAATTTCTGTTGTTTTAACCTTTTTTGCTGTATATTGCCCTAGCTAAATTAAAGACAACAAGTAAGAGTGCTATATTCGGCTATGCCAAATCCGATATACCTTTCACTGTCTATGTAAATCTTGTTTAGTGAAGTTACTCTAATCAAAAAAGGAAATGTTGGGGTGACAGACAATTAAAAAATGAAAAAAATAGTACTCTTAATCCGTTAAGCATTCTTAAAACATTTTAGTATATCGTTAAAGATATCTTCAAAAGCTTTAAAATGATACCCATATTGGTATTTCAAAAAACTTGAAAATTTCCATGCCCTGTAATTCAGAAAATATGTTTGAGCGCCAATTTTTACTGGATGTTTTTTCCTTATTTTTTATTTTTCTATCGGCCCATATATTTTTTTATTGGAGTTAGTCTATTGTTCCAAGGCGTGGTGTTTAGCGTGCCGCCTCCAAGGGTATGGACAGATCATGCGTATTTCCAATAGCACCTCTTTCTACACTATATCTAATTGATTGACATATTAATTTCAACACTAACGTGGGCGGACATCGCTCAATCGATTTCGCTCTGCATAAGAAGTCAGAATATTTGTATATAATTATGAGGTCGGAAATGGATACTTTAGAAATTATACTTTTTGCAGTGAAGGGTATAAAAATAACAAAATAATATTGTTTTCATATTCTTTTAATTGCAAAATACTTGCATTTTTTCAATGTTACAAAATTATCTATTAGCAAAAATATTTTAAGCAAATTATTTTGTAAACGAAACAAAAGCTGCAGCCTTATTCTGTAAGTTGCTAAAGCTAAAACTCCATCGCTAAAAATCTAAAAAATCCATTTAGCGATTTTTAGCTGTAAAGGCAATTCTGTAATGTATATTGCTTAACTTGGCGATGTCTAAAAATCCAGTTCGTCGTAAATATGTGGTCATCGCTAAAATTTTCTAATATTGTATTCTCTATTTCAAATAAGCGATTTTAAATTAAAAATAAATAAAATTTTTAGCAACGAATATTTTTGAGTGCTAAAATTTGGGTAAAACATATACATTTTCTATTTGTGTCTTTTATGTAAATTTTATTAATTTTAGCAATGAAAGAGCAGGAATATATGCTAATTCACTATATATTCGCTAATTTAAATAATCAAAATCAGTGATTTTAATAATTTGTTCGGGATAATTAGCACAATTTTTTTGAAGGTAATAAATTTAATTTAAAATACGCGTAATTTAATTTTAAATGCTTATTATTTTTAATTTTAATCTATTTTTTCTTCAAAGGCTGTTGTTGACGTTTGTTTTGTGTTAACTTTTTGTACAAAATATTAGTGTAAAATAGTGTTGCATCTTGAAAATATGTTTCCATCATTGCGGCGGTTAATAATTTCATGCCTAACCGCAACATTTAATTTACACATTTTTTTATTCAAGTACATACGTTTTAAGTGTGTATATTCGGAGGATTTAAAAATTTTTCTATAAATTTAAAATAATTTTTATAAATACATCATATACATATATTGAAAACTTTTTTTGGGTAAACGCTAATCATTGTAAGGAAAGCGAATCATAAAGTAAGGTAACTCTAATACCAAGCTGTCAATATATTTGTCTCTTTTTAACAGCAATTTATCAAAGTAAAGGGATAATTATAGTAATAGGAAATTAATGTCAAGAGCTACCACATTATATTTGTCTCTTTTTTACAGCAATTTATAAAAGTATAGGGAAAGTGCAAGGCAAATTGATAACAGGTATACTCACGGCGAACATTTTTTTCCTTCTTCGAGTGTCAAAAGTTAAAATCTCCTTTGATTTTGACAGCCGAAAACTATTTGTACAAAAACAAAATGTACATGTTTCTATCGCAGTGTTGTATTTATTTTCGCCGTGAGTATACCTGTTATCAATTTGCCTTGGGGAAAGTGTAAGTATAGTGATAGCAAATTAGCTACGGCGAAAATATAAAATTTTAGCTAAGCGATTATAGATACAGAATACAAATTTGGAGGTATAGCTAAAATATTTGCCGTAATTTATTTTTAGCTTTTTAGCGATCGAGAATTAGTTTTAGCTGCGAGAATTACAGAATAAGGCTGCTGGTTGACTGATTCTAGCTAGGAAAACAAGCAACAAATTTTTCTCTCTCATATTTTTACGCTCATTTTCAGTGTTGCCAAAACTACTGAACCAATTCCCGCTAGATATTATTAAAAAAAAACGCTAGAAACCTTTAACTAGCAAAAACCCGCTGACATAAACCGCTAAAAAATTTTATGAACAATTTATATTTTAATACTGTTTTTTAATACTAACTGCCGTATTCACAAAATAAACTTATATTATTTTATGAATATGGCAATAGTTGTCCATCTCTAGTTAAGATTTTTCTTATCTCTACATTTTAGTTTCGTTTTGAGAACTGGCATAAATATTAGAGGTTCCAATTAAGTTTACAAATTTTTTCGGAACCTTTTAATCGAAGCAGTTTTTGTTATGCCGACAGTGACTAATAATTGTATTTTTAATACTAATGTATATTAACTTAAGAATTTCTGTGCAACACCGCTGTCGATTATTTGGTAAATTACTGGACAATGGTGAATTTGTACTATTTTGTATAGAAAATTGCGAGGCACCTGTGCGATGAATTTGTACTTAATATTTTTAAGACGATTTCTTGCTGATAGTCCAAGTGGAAAAACTTTCCTTCACAAAATATGCTCCTTTATTAATTTATCAGCCAAATCTACTAGATAAAATCTGTTTCTGATTTTTTTTGGAAATTCCAAGTAGGATGCATATCGGTCTAATTAACGCAGGATGTACTTGCTCATCGCTATACTATACTATTGTTATATTCTTGAGGAAATGACATACTGAACGGTTAAAATAGCATTTACAATATTGGTTTGCAATCGATTTCTGATCCTTGATTTAGCTATATTAAGTTGACTAAAAACTCGTTCCACTTCCGCATTAGACTATGACATGCATAATAATCTCAAGGCAAACTTAGCTCTTTGAAAATTTTATTTTCAGCAGAATTTTGATATTCAAAAGCTTCGTATCAAGAAGACGTAGTATCTATTAGGTTATTCCACTTTATAGCATTTATAATATTAAGCTGATTTAAAATTGTTTCGATTATTTCTGGGCTATAACCCAGTTGTTCCAAATATTGACAGACATCCTCTTTTTTTATAAATACGTTATCTACTGATAATTCATCAGTAGATAACGTCCTGATTTTCTGGTAATCTGAAATTACAGTTCCCATTAGTTAAAAAAAGTTTATAATGGCCCAATTAAAATATATTTCTATATATTTATATAAAAGATAGAAGCGCACAGTACAGCTTTCTTTGAAACAAACAAAACTTATTGTAGCGGGTTTTTTTCTAACTTCCCGCTTTTGATAAGAAAAAACCACCAGCTCTAGCGGGAAAACCACCGTTTTGGCAACACTGCTCATTTTTCACTATCTACTTGCAAGCAGGCCTGCCATATCTGCAGATTTATCGGCGTTTTGCCGATTTTTCGCCTCAAGTTTATCAAAGTACCGATTTGCCGATTTTGGCTCCAAAAATGTCGTTTTTTTATAAATACTATAACAAGGTAATTTTGTTTGTTGTAGAGTAATTTGTTTGGTTTGGGAAAAACTAGAAAACTTGTAACATTAGAAAGAGACAACTGTAAATAAGTCAGCACTTCTACTACGGGGAAAAAGGATTAGGCGTATTTGATGTTATAAAAAACAGTTCTCAACTGTAAGTGAGCAGCTAAGAAATCAAAATTTTCGCTGGCGTGAATGAATAAATCGATCTATGCAGCACCACGTCATAGTATTTGGTGGTACGTACATATATGTGTTAAATTTGAAATACAGGACTGTTTCTTACGATTAATAAATAGTGGATCAATGTTATGCCAAAGGTTTTTACAAGTTAATTGTAGACTAGTTTGCACAAAATTACAAAAACTACAAGTCAAGTTTGATAGGATTCGGTGCTACCGTTGTGACAGACAAATAATTCAGTTGCAAAACCTAAAAAGCGATATTCCACATTTATTTATTACATTTATAAAATGTATTTGGCACTTACTTGCGTTATATACTTGTCTTTTATTACCTTCTAAATTTAAAACTCTACCTAGTGATATTTATAATTACCCATAAAATAGTTCAGAAAGTCTTCATAAATTTCAAAACATTCATAAGTCAAACCAGATGGCTTTCGCTTGAAGCAGTACATGTTTTAATACTAGATGTGTATGAGGCCTTCAAAATGTATTTTTCATTTGCTGCTACTGTAAATAGCTGCATCAATTTTTATGTAGAACTTGCAATTCAAAAATTAAAAGGTTTTTTTTTTGTTGAACATAAATCTTTTAAATTTTAAAAAATGATAAATTATTTGATAATTTTTGTTAATAATAAAAATCTGTTTTGTTGTATTAAAAATGTGTTTTTTAACTTGCTGATTTTTGCCGATTTTTTAAAATAGAAGTGCAGATAAAACCGATTTTTTTACGCAAAATTGCCGGTTTTTGGTTAAAATTTTCTGGCACCTCTGCTTGAAAGTCTTTCGAGTATTCATGTCAGGACAAGGTGAATTAATACAGGTGACCGCACGGCTACAACAATCCAACAACACAAAAAACAACAGGCAATTTGTTGCTACAAAATTATGTATGTTGTCAAAAAAATATTGTAAAAAAACAAACAAAATAAAAAAATATATTTGATGAAAAAAAGTGGTTGTAATTATCAGAACAAGAAAATTATAAAAATTAAGTTACATAAAAATAAAAATACAGGAAAAGTGACCAAAATTCTTTTGTACCACTACTTTGCCCAAATCACATTCACCGTTCCATTTTTGCACGTTGACCATTTGAAGACTAACATAATCTTCCACAAAAAAACCAAGAAATTATAAATGTGTTAACAATAATTTCACTATCTTATTACGCATATTTTGATTATACACATCAGAAACTGCAAATACGGTTCCATGTTGTGGTAGTTTTCTCTAGGAATTTCAATTGTTTGTTTTCTATTAGCAATCAAAAAAAAAATAAATTAAAAAAAATTTAACAAATTATTTATTTTTGACAAATTTTTTTTGACAACTGTAATGTATACAGCTGATGGGCTTTTTCGCCCGTGCGTTCACCTGTATTATTTCGCCATGTGTCAGGACTGCTATATTCGCCGATTTATCGGCATTTTGCCTAAATCCGCCTCAAATTTATTAATATGCCGATTTTGGCTCCAAAAATGACAATTTTTTGATAAACAATGTAACAACGTAACTTTGTTTGTTTTAGAATAATTTTAATTTTAGGCAACACTAGAATACTTCTAACATTAAAAAGAGACAGCACTTCTTCTAAGGAAAAAAAGGTTAGGCTTATTTGCTGTTATGGGAAAAACAGTTCTAACTACTTATATTTGCGCTATTAGAAGATAAAAAGTCCTTGCTGGCGTCAATGAAGAAACCGATCTATGCAACACCAAGTAATTGTGTTTCGTTGCACTTATATGTGAAAATTAAAAATATAGAACTATTTCTTCCGATTAATAAAAGTTGATAATGCTATGTCAAATGTTTGTACAAGCTTTACACAAAATCACGAAAACTACAAGTGCAATTTGATAGGATTCGGTTATTAGGAAATATGTTTATTTATTATGAAATATGTTTGGCACGCACTTGCATTATATGCTTGTCTTTAAGGCTTCACCAATTTTAAAACCTTAAAAAATTACCAGAAATAAAAACATAAATTATTGCACTCAAGACCAACCAAATGGCTGTCGCTTGAAGCAGTAGTTGTTTGAATACTAGATTTGTATGAGGCCTTAAATATTTACTCTTAATTTGCAGCTAATGTTGATCAAATCGATACAGCGAAAAAAAAAATTATAAAAAAATTAAACGAACCAAATCAAATTTATTTGTGCTTTATTAAATATAAGCTAAAAATTCTCATAGTATAAACATAATATTTTAAGGTGAGTCAACTGAAATACACAACCTATACAGCCAATTTTATAAAAATCGATGAACTTTATCTAACGGAATTTATGAATAGCGAGCATTTTTTGAAATTTGATTAAATGTTTGGTTAAAGAGTTAATATAGGAATCAAAACATAACAAAAACGAAACAAACACAATGGTAAATAACTGTATCAACTTTTAATTCAAATATTAAAACACTTTGATTTGAACATATATTTTTAAAATGATAAATTGTTTGACACTTTTCGTTAATAAAAATATGTTTAATTGTATTCAAAACGTGTTTGACGATTTTTTATAGTAAAGTGCCGATAGGCCTGATATTTTTGTGCAAAAGTGCCGATTTCTTATCAAAATTTTTTGGCACCCCTGATTCATGTACACATTCTAGTAAGACCGATTTTACACTATGCCATTTTGCAAATAACTAGTTCCATGTTGTTTTTGTTTACGTGCGAGAAAGTAACAAACTTTTTCCAACAAACTTTTTTTAGCTGAGAGCGAGAGAGAAAAAAATCTCTCAATTGTGCAGAAAAATTTGTGTTTCTCATCTGCTTTGCAGAATATGCTACCAGACCAGATAAATATTTTATTACAGGTGCTACCAAATTAATGAAAGCTTAATGTAAATTAATTTCATCTTTTCGTGACAATATTAAAATCTTGTATGTTTTATTAGGTTTTATGAAGAAGTTTAATTGTACACCCACTTTTGTTAAGTAAATTAAGATTGTCTAACCGTACGAATCATTATTGTGGTTAAGTCTTTGTTAAAAAATATTTATCTTCCTGGAAGCTACTTTTTTTGGCATATATTGGAAAATGAAAAAAAAAATAAATAAAATAAATGTCACATTGCTTTAATTTTATTAAATAGATATTTTAAAAATTTAATTAATTTCCTTAAGAAGTTTTAACTTTGAAATTTGTCGAAAGCATTTCTAAAAAATTTTAAGTGAATTTAAATGATAGTTTTTTATTTTGTGTCCAAATCTATTGGACTGAAATTTTTTTTAACTAAAAATATTTAAGTTCTTGGTTTTTTATGTATTTAAATATTTTATTTTTACAAACATTTAAGGGACGGTAAATAATAATAAGATTCAAAAACTGAGATTGGGAAACAGATTTATTTAAATCCTTACTAATTGTAGCATACTATATGTGACTCACATACGTAATATGGTTTTAAAGTAAAAAATAATTTATATGCTTTGTTATATACATATATTTATAAAAACATAGTGAAGTTATAAAATGTAAGTCCAAAAAAATAATTTGATAAATTCAATCAATGGCGTGAAAAATGTTAGTCTGGTCTACTTTTTACTTTCTTGTAAATGAGTCCAAGTTTCGTTTTGTACTAAAAACATAAAATATCTGCATAACAGAGGAAAAAACGAGAAAGAATGTGGTAAATTATTAAAGGTATGGTAAAATTTCATATATTAGTGCTCAAATAATCACCAAACACTTGGACGAAGACTTAAAACTTTTAATATTGCCACTTTAGAGGAATATGACAAGTCTTAGTTTTCTTGTATATCTCTAAATTTTTGTGTTCTGTACTTAAAATTTAATTTTGTTTAACTTAAACAAGAAAGGCTAAACAAGAAATACTTAATTTAAAATTAAATTCAATAAAATAACATTTCGCATATTATTTCTTTATTGCCTTTTGTTTTAGTTGATGCTAAAAGAAAATTTTTAAATTATTTTATTTATTACTTATTATTCTTGCCTACAGATTAGTCATATTTAGAAAATATTTTACAAATTTAAAAAATAATTTATTTAGTGTATTTTGACACGAGTGTTTTTAATTTTCGAAATATATGCTACTTAATAATTTTTCAGAAAGTTTTTAAGAAGATAACTGGTAGCACGTTAGATTAATATCTTTTTTCTTTTATATCGGTCACAAGCATTGCGAAATATATTCTCAGAAATTAGTGATAAACTAATTAAATACCTTTTGGCGTTTTTGCTTATTACCTTTTTTTCAGAAATTGTTTTAGAAAGTAACTAATAATACTTTAAATTCGTTTTTCGTCCTCTGTGATTTTTTGAGAAATTAATAACAAATTTATTTAATACATTTTGACGATTTTTGCTAAAATATGGTTTTTGTTAATGGTACATCTACATTACACTGAAATCTAATTCTTATGAGATTTCGAGCATTATCTAGGTGATTTTTAGTATATTTCCGACTATTTTTCTGTTTGTTGTGCAAGTGAAATCTTGCTACTGTCAAAAAAATGAAGTTTAAATGAACTAGATTTAGGGAAAGATTTCAAACCAAATCTAGTAGATTTCGTTCTGATGTAAATGCACTATTATACTCGCATTTAATATTTTTTTAATACTTAATCAATAATTCAATAAAATCTGAATATCTTAGATTAATGAAATGTTAATCAGGCAATTTTAGTTGAATTAAACTAATTTTTAATAAAATTGTAATTAGTTATATAATAATTATTATTTTTTCCAGTTTAAAATCTTACCTAATTGCATTCAGTGTTACTATTATCCAACTTTTCTGTCAAAAAGATAAATAAAAAAACTTATTGAATTTATTTAGTTCTAATACCTTGAAGTAAAAAGTTTTTATAAACCTGTCTTTACGTATGCCCCATCAACTAAAGTACTATTTCCTAAAAATGGCGTTTACAATAAAATGTGAAACAAATATAGTAAAAATATTGATCTTTTTTCCATTATAATTTTTCAATAAAAACTGCTTACACTTCATATTCTATGTACCAAAATTAAATTTGTTGGCGATATTTGAAAATAACTTCGGCATATGCACATAATTTATTTGAAATAATTATTTATGATTTTTAACATTAATAGTATCATACAATGTGAATTTATGAAAAACGTACAGACTGGCCTACCTTTTTTTGTACTAAAAACAAAAACAATATCTGGCATCTCTGTGGTTTACTTTTGTTTAGAATTTTTTAAAGGATGACGAACAAGGCATATCAATTACCAGGTGGCAGCGTTAGAAAAATTAAAACAACAATACAACAACACCAGGCATTTTTGTTTGTGCCTGTCAAAAACAACTGAGAATTACAGGCATACATATTTAAAAGTTTGTTTATCTTTTTTTCTATCATGGTGACGGAAAATTTCTTTGGCTTAAATATAGTTTACGGACGCAGCTTAAAAATTAAAAAAAAGTTACCTACGCAGTGTAAAATTAATTTTAAGCAAAAAATGTAAAATACAATATGGAATATATCAAGTATTTTGTGGTGGAATGGAGCAATATGCATATAATTGAAAAGGTAATTTAAATATCTACGCTAGAGTATTTTGTGGTGTAATGGGGCAATATGGGTATCATTGAAAAGGTAATTTCAATTTAAAAGAAAAATGTTAAAAATAATAACAAAAAGTTTTTTTTTTTTTTTAGTTTTCTTCGCTTATTAAAGACTTTTTACATAGCCGGCCTCCGGCTGATGTTGGTCATACCATAGAGGCGAAAAACTTTACGCCCGGCCGAATGCCGGCTTTTGTTTGTATGGGCAATATGGACAATATGGTTTGTATGGACAATATGGAATATATAGAGTATTTTGTGGTGTAATGGGGCAATATGGGTATCATTGAAAAGGTTATTTAAATATCTATTCAATTTAAAAGAAAAATATTAAAAAAATACAATAAAAACAAGTAACGATCAAAAAACAGCTTTTTCCATATATATTCCATATTGTCCATACAAACTTTAGAGGCCCATAATTCGGAAACCAAGCGTCAGCGCCAAATTTGTCAGTTTACATTTTTTGCTTAAAATTAAATTTTACACCCGGTAGGTAACTTTTTTTTAATTTTTAAGCTGCGTCCGTAAACTAGATTTAAGCCATATAAATATATCTACAGACATATATAAAAATCCTTCTTTTTCTTTTTGCTTTCTTTTATAACAAGCTATCAAGAACTAAGAAATTTATTTAGGCTCCAGGTGGCCATTAACTACATGTGGATTATTGGAAATTAATTGGCCTGGCTCCCGCTGGTGGTGCTGAAAGTATTCTTAATGAAGAGGCTTATCCCGATGTGCAATTAGATTAATTCAAAATTAGATTAATATTAAAATTAAAAAAAAAAAAAAATAAAATTTAATTAAAAATTAAAAATAAATTAATTATTTGAAATATTTTTCTCTTTTTAAAATATTATTGGTGGTCCTGAAAAGGACCGATTTATTTAATTTCTTTCAGTTGGTAGTTTTTTTGTGCCTGTAATGAAAATATTTGATAAAGATATTTAGATTATTTATTATTATTTAGATAATTTATAATGTTATATAATTTTTAAAATTAAATAATATATTACCTTAGAAAGCTAAACCTTTACTTTTAATAAATTCTTAAATCCCAATATGCGCTGCTTCGATTTTTGAATTTTCAATCGTTTGTTAAGGTTTTTTACTCTAAAGTATATTCGGCATTTAAAAAAGAATTTTTTTACATGCTCTGGCAAGTCAACAGATGAGCTTTCCTCGACCAGGTGTCTTTGGATGTTGCGGCAGTGTGAAATACCAACTCCATTCACTTTGTAGAAAATGGATTCCATCTCCTTGATTTTCAAAACAAATAGATTTGCCGGCTTTTTCAAAAATCCTTTTGAAACCTGGTCAACCCACGTATAAGAAACTTCATGACATTCGTATTCTACTAAATTGAGCCTTCGAATTATATAGCCTGCTATATATTCCAAGGCATCCTCTTGTAAAATACCAATGTCATCAATATTCGAATCGTCTAGGTCACTGAGTACAGCTTCATGCGATTCCTGAGAGACACCTTCATAAAAACCACTTTCACCAAAGCTGTTTTCATCTAAACTTTCTTCGTGAAAAGCTTCAGCGGAATTACGACAATGCTCTGTGAAAGACATGTTGACGTCGCTAGTATTCAGCCAGTCAGTGTGGTCATTCTCTACATTGCCTTTGCCGTTTAGGTGTTCAGTGTTTCTTGCTAAATAAAAAGAGCATAAGTAATAAATAAATATAAGCGACTTCCCGCAGTTATAATATCGGCTTCCGAAAAATGGTCAATACATACACGGCTTCTTTTCTTCAACTCTTTCTGGCAAATTTCACTCCACTTTTCTCTTTGTTTTTCATCTTGAGGAACGCCAAAGAAAGTACCATTTCCGGGAACACACTTTTTTGGACACAAAACACAGCGCATTTTAAAATAATAAACTTTTCCGCACTATTAACACAATAAAAAACTTGGAAAACTTTTACACAAAAAAGCCACTATAACTTATACACGTTTTTATGTTGTTTTCAAACAAATATTTTTGACGTTTGGATACATAAACAAAAAGGGTAGCAAAAAAAAGTCACCTGCAGTAGCGCTGCCACCTGGTTTAATATGCCTTGATGACGAAACATCTTTATATTACTACCACCGAGTATGCTTAGTGTTACTACTGGTGGTATGTATTAAAAAGTTCAACTTATTGCGAATCCTGGGCGTATTCTTGACTTAAATAATAAAAAGAAAGTTGCGAATATGTCCCATTGCAAGATAATTGTATTAGATGAAGGGTATAACTTGATTTTCAAGGCATGCTGGATTAAAAAATTGCCTAAGGTTCCTTGGATTCCCTTTTTGGAAAAGCTTATGTAAACCATAGGAAATAAATTGAATAGAAGAGATAACGCTGAAAGCGGTTACGCAATATTATATAATTGTTCAAGAACGCCAAAAGGTACATTGCTTAAACACCTTTTTCGAAACTTTTAATCAATCTATCATCTTTTTTAATTCAAAGTAGCGCGCAGAACTTTTAGCAAACAAAATTATTAAGCTTGGCTACTGTTAATATATTTACTCAAAAATGGCTCAGCGCATAGAAATCAATTATTTCATGACTTCCGGCAAGGATTGTATAGAAATCTTATCCTGATGTCAAGCCGTTAATGTTGTCATCAAATTCGACTTTCCACGGATAGTCGAAACCCATTTGCATCGTATTGATCGATTTGGATATTTAGATATTACAATCAATTTATGAACAAATCAGTTTACGAGCACCGCTCCAAAATAAAAAAAGTTGCCTACAGGGTGCAAAATGCAATTTTAGGCAAAAAATGTAAATTGTAAAATGTGGCGGCAACCCTTAGTTTCGGAGTTACGGCCCTCCGAAGTTTTTGTATCTAATAAGGCATATATCGTAGATATATAGAATGGGACAATATGGGTATTATTGGAAAGGGAATTTTAGGGCCTACTCAATTAAATATGAAAAAATAAAATAAAAAATCAGGCAAGGCTCCAACAAAAGTATTTTTTCCATTTAAACATAACTACCTCAAAAACGAAAGAATTTTCTCCTTTATGGTATAACCAACAGCGGCTTCGCTTTCTAAAGTTTTCCGAATAACTTAATTTATTTTGTAAAAAAATGTTTTTCCTTACCAGATTTTTTTATTTATTTGTTTTTATTTTTTCCTGCTTCAATAAATAGGCCATCAACTACTCGATAAATGCCATATTATATATAAAAACTTTGGACGGCCGTAACTCCGAAACTAAGGGTTGCCGCCAAATTTTTCACTTAACATTTTTTGCTTAAAACTGCATTTTGCACCCTGTAGGCAACTTTTTTTTTATTTTGGAGCGGTGCTCGTAAACTAGATTTAAGCCCAATTTAATAACATACTAGGATAATTTAATTTACATCGAATTGAAAATGAAGTTTGAACTGAATTCAAACCTATACCTAAAGTTATATCCGGTGCCTAAAGTAATTGATCCACTTCTAATTATTATTACTATTACAGAGATTTGGAAATTTGTTAGTATTATTTTACAGTAAAGATGAAAAAGTGCAACATGCATAAACAGTTAAAGGTAGTAAATATTATAATTTGTAAATAAATTATAAAAAATAAAACAAATGTTTCTAAATCAAATGAATTGCAATTGGTTTCAAATTCAATTGAATAGATTATGTATTAGTTCAAATAAATTGTAAAAAATAACAGAAGATTCATTAATATCCAACACAGTTGAATTGGTTGAAATTTGTATTGATTTTGTAAATAAATATGCAGTTAGCATCTCCATGTCTCTTTATTAAATTAAAGGGTGCGCCAATAGTTGATTAAATTAAATGTATATGGCCATACTTTTGAACAGTTGTATATACCAAGTATAAAATTTGGATTTGGAAATTAAAGGGTGTCCCAATAGTTGATATAATATGGTGTATGTGGCCGGACTTTGAACCATTATAGACAGACAGCTGAAATTTACAAGGGACATGTTTTGCTAAGTCCCCTTTAACAAGAAGCTTATAATTTGAACTCAGAAAGTAAAGGGTGTTCTCAAAATTATTGTAACTTGTTCTATATGGCCGTATTTTTTGAACCGTGGCACACAAACACCTTAATTTTAAAAGGAATGTCCACTACTTTATTTGGTATAATAAGAAGTATAAAAATGTTATATTATAAATTAAATAGTTGATATAATCTTATGTTGAACCGTTACAGACAGACGGTTGAAATTTACATAGAACCTGATTGCTAAATCTACTAAAACAGCAATTATATAATTTGAATTTGGAAATTAAAGAGTGACCCACAGTTGCTGCAATTTTATGTATATTGCAAAACTATTGAAGAGTTGAAAAAGTATAAAGTTTAGAGATATAAGTGTGTCCTAATAGTTAATGTAACCTAATTTATGTGGCCATACACTTAACTGTTAAGGCTGGTTCACCGGCAAAAATTTTGTTCCGAAACATTTTTTTATATGTAGTTTGACGTTTTATTTTTTGAGAGAGAGAGAGAAAGAGAGTAAACTCACTTCGGAACAATTTCAGCTTGAATTGGTTTAATTACGTGCGAGAAAATAACAAACTTTTTCCAACAAACTTTTTTTAGCTGAGAGCGAGAGAGAGAAAAAATCTCTCAATTGTGCAGAATAATTTGTGTTTCTCATCTGCTTTGCAGAATATGCTACCAGACCAGATAAATATTTTAGTACAGGTGCTACCAAAGCTTAATATACATTAATTTCATCTTTTCACGACAAAATTAAAATCTTACATGTTTTATTAGGTTTTATGAAGAAGTTTAATTTACACCCACTTTTGTTAAGAAAATTAAGATTATCATACCGTACGAATCATTATTGTGGTTAAATTTTTGTTAAAAAATATTTATATTCCTGGAAGCTACTTTTTTGGCTTATATTGGAAAATAAAATAAATGTTTACATCTCATTGCTTTAACTTTATTAGATAGATATTTAAAAAATTTAATTAACTTCCTTAAGAAGTTTTAACTTTGAAATTTGTCGAAAGCATTTCTAAAAATGTTTAAGTGAATTTAAATAATAGCTTTTTAATTTTGTGTCCAAATCTCTGGGACTTTAAATTTTTGTTAACTAAAAATATTTAAGTTCTTGGTTTTTTATGTATTTTAATGTTTTATTTTTACAAACATTTAAGGGACGGTAAATAATAATAAGATTCTAAGACTAAGATTGGGAAACAGATTTATTTACATGCTTACTTATTGTAGCATACTATATGTGACTCACATACGTAATATGGTTTTGGAGTAAAAATTATTTATATGCTTTGTTATATACATATATTTATAAAAACATAGTGAAGTTATAAAATGTAAGTCCAAAATAATTAATTTGATAAGTTCAATCAATGGCGTAAAAAATGTTAGTCTGGCCTACTTTTTACTTTCTTGTAAGTGAGTCCAAGTTTCGTTTTGTACTAAAAATATAAAATATCTGCATAACAGAGGAAAAAAACGAGAAAAAATGTGGTAAATTATTAAAGGTATGATACAATTTCATATATTAGTGCTCAAATAATCACCAAACACTTGGACGAAGACTTAAAACTTTTAATATTGGCACTTTACAGGAATATGACCAGTCTTAGTTTTCTTGTATATCTCTAAATTTTTGTTTTCTGTACTTAAAATTTAATTCTGTTTAACTTAAACAAGAAACGCTAAACAAGAAATACTTAATTTAAAATTAAATTCAATAAAATAACATTTCGCAAATTATTTCTTTATTGCCTTTTGTTTTAGTTAATGCTAAAAGAAAATTTGTAAATTAATTTATTTACTACTTATTTATCCTTGCCTATAAATTAGTCATATTTAGAAAATATTTTACAAATTTAAAAAATTATTTATTTAGTGTATTTTGACACGAGTGTTTCTAATTTTCCAAATATATGCTACTTAATAATTTTTCAGAAAGTTTTTAAGAAGATAACTGGTAGCACGTTAGATTAATATCTTTTTTCTTTTCTATCGCTTACAAGCATTGCGAAATTAGTGATAAACTAATTAAATACCTTTTGGCTTTTTTTTTTAATTTGCTAATTACCTTTTTTCAGAGATTGTCTTAGAAAGTAACTAATAATACTTTAAATTCGTTTTTCGTCCTCTGTGCGAAATATTTTGTAAAAAGTTAAAGGCAAACTTATTTAATGCATTTTGACGATTTTTTAATCCTGCAAAGTTAACTTCTTAACTGTTTTCAAAAAGTGTTTCATAAAATAACTTTTAATATTTTTGATTCGTTTTTCGTCCTCTGTATATGTGTGCGAAAGATTTTTTGAGAAATTAATAACAAATTTATTTAATACATTTTGACGATTTTTTCTAAAATATGGTTTTTGTTAATAATGCATCTACATTACACTGAAATCTTATTCTTATAAGATTTCGATCATTATCTAGTTGATTTTTAGTATATTTCCGACTATTTTTCTGTTTGCTGTGCATGTGAAATCTTGCTACTGTCAAAAAAATTAAGTTTAAATGAACTAGATTTAGGGAAAGATTTCAAACCAAATCTAGTAGATTTCGTTCTAATGTAAATGCACTATTATACTCGCATTTAATATTTTTTTAATACTTAATCAATAATTCAATAAAATCTGAAAATCTTAGATTAATGAAATGTTAATCAGGCAATTTTAGTTGAATTAAACTAATTTTTAATAAAATTGTAATTAGTTCTATAATAATTATTATTTTTTCCAGTTTAAAATCTTACCTAATTGCATTCAGTGTTACTATTATCCAACTTTTCTGTCAAACAATAAATTACAATAAAATGTGAAACAACTATAGTAAAAATATTGACATTTTTTCCATAAAAATGTTTCTATAAAAACTGCTTACACTTCATATTCTATGTACCAAAATTAAATTTGTTGGCGATACTTGAAAATAACTTCGGCATATGCACATAATTTATTTGAAATAATTATTTATGATTTTTAACATTAATAGTATCATACAATGTGAATTTATGAAAAACGTACAGTCTGGCCTACATTTTTTTGTACTAACAACAAAAACAATATCTGGCATCTCTGTGGTTTACTTTTGTTTAGAATTTTTTAAAGGATGAAGAAACATCTTTAAGGCCGTGTCAGATAAAACTTTATCGCTTTGCGTGACGTTTCAAACTTTGAACAAAAAGCGTATAACGCAAGAGGTATGTCACAATAAAAACTTTAACAGCGTCTAATTATTGTTTGTTTTTATAAGTTTTTCTTCCATAATTTTCTGAAAAAAATAATAAAGGAAGAATATATAATAAAAAAATAATATTTTAAGATTCTTAGCTCTTTTACGTTCGATTTTGCTAAAAATAATATACAAATGTATAGCAGCTAATTGTCAAAGCGCGCAAAAAGATGAGTGTTGCCCAACTTTGCGCTTTGCTTTACGTTAAAAGTGCTTTATGTGACATACTTCATATAAGTTCGTGCATTTTATCTCAGATGTCAAAGCGAATTTGCAACGCAACGCAAAACAAAAGTTTTATCTGACACGGCCTTTATATTAATACTGGTGGTATATATTGAAAAGTTCAACTTATTGCTAATCCTGGGCGTATTCTTGACTTGAATAATAAAAAGAAAGTTGCGAATATGTCCCATTGCAAGATAGTTGTATTAGATGAAGGGTATAACTTGATTTTCAAGGCATGCTGGATTAAAAAATTGCCTAAGGTTCCTTGGATTCTTTTTTTTTTATGGAAAAGCTTATGTGAACCCTAGGAAATAAATTTAATGGAAGAGATAACTCTGAAAGGGGTTACGCAATATTATATAATTGTTCAAGAACGCCAAAAGGTACATTGCTTAAACACTCTTTTTCGAAACTTTTAATCAATCTATCATCTTTTTTAATTCAAAGTAGCGAGCAGAACTTTGAGCAAACAAAATTATTGAGCTTGGCTACTGTTAATATATTTACTCAAAAATGGCTCAGAGCATAGAAATCGAGTATTTCATGACTTCCGGCAAGGATTGTATAGAAATCTTATCCTGATGTCAAGCCGTTAATGTTGTCATCAAATTCGACTTTCCAAGGATAGTCGAAACCTATTTGCATCGTATTGACTGATTTGGATATTTAGATATTACAATCAATTTAAGGAACAAATCTAGTTTACGGGGACCGCTCTAAAAAAAAAAGTTGCTTACGGGGTGCAAAATGCAATTTTAAGCAAAAAATGTAAAGTGAAAAATGTGGCGGCAACCCTTAGTTTCGGAGTTATGGATCTCCTAAGTATTTGTATCTAATAAGGCATATATCGAGTATTCGATGGTAGAATGGGACAATATGGGTATCATTGGAAAGGGAATTTAGGGGCCTATTCAATTAAATAGGAAAAAAGTAAAAATAAAAAATCCGGCAAGGCTCCAACAAAAGTATTTTTTCGCTTTCTAAAGGTTTCCAAATAACTTTATTTTGTAAAAAAATGCTTTTCCTTACCAGATTTTTCTATTTATTTGTTTTTAGTTTTTTCCTGCTTCAATAAATAGGCTCTTATATTCCCTTTCCAATGATATTCATATTGTCCCATTCCGTCATCAACTACTCGATATATGCCATATTATATATAAAAATTTTGGAGGGCCGTAACTCCGAAACTAAGGGTTGCACCCTGTATGCAACTTTTTTTATTTTGGAGCGGTGCTCGTAAACTAGATTTAAGCCCAATTTAATAACATACTAGGATAATTTAATTTACATCGAATTGAAAATTAAGTTTGAACTGAATTCAAACCTATACCTAAAGTTATATCTGGTGCCTAAAGTAATTCATCCACTTCTAATTATTATTACTATTACAGAGATTTGGAAATTTAAATTTGTTAGTATTATTTTACAGTAAAGATGAAAAAGTGCAACATGCATAAACAGTTAAAGGTAGTAAATATCATAATTTGTAAATATTTATAAAAAATAAAACAAATGTTTCTAAATCAAATGAATTGCATTTCGTTTCAAATTAAATTGAATTGGTTATGTATTAGTTCAAATAAATTGTAAAAAATAACAGAAGATTCATTAATATCCAACACAGTTGAATTGGTTGAAATTTGTATTGATTTTGTAAGTAAATATGCAGTTAGCATCTCCATGTCTCTTTATTAAATTAAAGGGTGCGCTAATAGTTCATTAAATTAAATGTATATGGCCATACTTTTGAACAGTTGTGGCCGGACTTTGAACAATTATAGACAGACAGCTGGGGGCTTATTCTGAATTGCGATGCGAAAATCAATGCGATGCGCAAATGAAATGCGATGCGAAAGAAAATTGGTATTCTGTTAAGGCCCAACTATAATGTGCATAAACTAGCTTATGCCAACTTATACAACTGTGCAAATACATTAAATTATATGTGGTAAACTATAATGTGATTAAGATAACTTTTCGTCAAGTTTCGTTAAATTTCATTTCTTTATGCAAGGTACGAAACTGATCGCACTTTCCGTACGGAAACAGCTGATTGTGCTTTGGTTTATACATTAATAAAGAAATTTTCTAATTAAGACCTAAATTGTTAAATTTTTTAGTTTTAAATTCAATAAAAAATGTAGAAAAAAACAACATATTTCTTTATGGCCAATTTTTACAATTATAATATATTTATATTAAATTTGTATTTATACACACATATGTATACGATATAAGCGATGAACATCGTTGCATTTTTTAGTACGGTTGGCCACAAACACAAAACAGAAAATAACTTGTAATAATTTTTTTTTTACTTTTTCTTAGAACATGAACCAAAATATGTAAATGTTATTGTGAATGTTATTAAATATATAAAATATCTTCTTTAAAGCCTTTTCGTTTTAAAATTTTGTTGATTTATAAAAAAAATTTTTTTGGCAAAAGTACGAAATAAACATAAATGTGCAACTGTGGCAAATAAGTTACTAAATTTATATATGTACATTGTAGCCACACAAATTTCTTTGATAAGTTACTTAAGCATTTGACAGGCTTTTCGTTGAATTTTTGACATAAGCTAAAGCTAGCTTATGCACATTATAGTTGGGCCTTTAGACTTTCGCAATTGCATTCGCAATTTATTTCAAATCGTTGGCAACGCTGCTCAAATAAACATCAGTATCAACAAACGTCAAATTAAAAATAAATAAATTTTTTGTGCTTCGCTGTGAAAATTGTTTCTAAAATTTATTTAATAGGTCCAAACCTATTAACATTTAAGTCAAATATTTTTGAACTTCTCTAATAGGTGGTCCATTAATATTTAGTTCTTCTGTTAACGTTTGCTACAAAGTATTTGCAGACTAACATGCATTTGGTGTTTTTAAATGGCCTCTTGCCAAATGGCTGTGCTTATTCATAAATTCTATTTTTATTTAAAGTTGACGCGGTTTGTTGGTCTTATTGCTTACTTCCCTGAATTAAATAATAAATATATGATGAATACATAAATAAAATATTGTTTTTTACTTACATGTTTGTACTTTGCGAATGCTACTTTGTTGTCGAATAAATTTTGCGAATTTGACATGTGTTTTCGCAATTTAGAATACCGATTTACCACCTTTTCGCATTTGAAATGCGATTAAAATAGGACTTTGCGAATATCGCAATACAGAATAGCAATTGTTCGCATTTATGTATTTTCGCATCGCATTGACTTTCGCATCGCAATTCAGAATAAGCCTCCTGAAATTTACAAGGAACATGTTTTGCTAAGTCCGCTTTAACAAGAAGCTTATAATTTGAATTTAGTAAAGGGTGTTCCCAAAATTATTGTAATTTGTTCTATATGGCCGTATTTTTTGAACCGTGGCATACAAACACCTTAATTTTAAAAAGAATGTCCACTACTTTATTTGGTATAATAAGAAGTATAAAAATGTTATATTATAAATTAAATAGTTGATATTATCTGATGTATATGGGCAAACCGTTACAGACAGACGGTTGAAATTTACACAGAACCTGATTGTTAAATCTACTGCAACAGCAAGTATATAATTTGAATTTGGAAATTAAAGAGTGACCCTACAGTTGCTGCAATTTTATGTATATTGCAAAACTATTGAAGAGTTGGAAAAGTATAAAGTTTAGAGATATCAGTGTGTCCCAATAGTTAATGTAACCTAATTTATGTGGCCATACATTTAACTGTTATAGGCAGACAGATGAAATCTGTTTTGAAGTCGGTTTTTTTTCGCAAGAATTATTTAAATTAAAATTAACTGCTATTTTAGAATTCTCAAAATTTTTTCTTATATTTTGTTTTGTTATATTTTATGTTGGTATGGGTCCTATAGGTCAAAAAGTGGGTTGAGTGACTCACGTGAAGAGAGTATTTTGCATGGGTCGTATGGGACAAAAACTGAGCTGGAGAAAAGTAATGATGGCAAAATGTAGCCAAGATTATGGGCTATTAAACTGCGTTTTTAGATTTTTGGCGAATTTTTCGGTATGGGTCCTATAGGTCAAAAAGTGGGTTGAGTGACTCACGTGAAAACAGTATTTTGCATAGGTCGTATGGGACAATAACTGGTCTGGAAAAAAGTAATGATGGCAAAATGTAGCCAAGATTATGGGCTATTAAACTGCGTTTTTAGATTTTTGGCGAATTTTTCGGTATGGGTCCTATAGGTCAAAAAGTGGGTTGAGTGACTCACGCGAAAACAGTATTTTGCATAGGTCGTATGGGACAATAACTGGTCTGGAAAAAAGTAATGATGGCAAAATGTAGCCAAGACTATGGGCTATTAAACTGCGTTTTTACATTTTTGGCGAATTTTACGGTATGGGTCTTATAGGTCAAAAAGTGGGTTGAGTGACTCACGTGAAAACAGTATTTTGCATAGGTCGTATGGGACAATAACTGGTCTGGAAAAAAGTAATGATGGCAAAATGTAGCCAAGATTATGGGCTATTAAACTGCGTTTTTAGATTTTTGGCGAATTTTTCGGTATGGGTCCTATAGGTCAAAAAGTGGGTTGAGTGACTCACGCGAAAACAGTATTTTGCATAGGTCGTATGGGACAATAGCTGGTCTGGAAAAAAGTAATGATGGCAAAATGTAGCCAAGATTATGGGCTATTAAACTGCGTTTTTAGATTTTTGGCGAATTTTTCGGTATGGGTCCTATAGGTCAAAAAGTGGGTTGAGTGACTCACGCGAAAACAGTATTTTGCATAGGTCGTATGGGACAATAACTGGTCTGGAAAAAAGTAATGATGGCAAAATGTAGCCAAGACTATGGGCTATTAAACTACGTTTTTACATTTTTGGCGAATTTTACGGTATGGGTCTTATAGGTCAAAAAGTGGGTTGAGTGACTCACGTGAAAACAGTATTTTGCATAGGTCGTATGGGACAATAACTGGTCTGGAAAAAAGTAATGATGGCAAAATGTAGCCAAGATTATGGGCTATTAAACTGCGTTTTTAGATTTTTGGCGAATTTTTCGGTATGGGTCCTATAGGTCAAAAAGTGGGTTGAGTGACTCACGCGAAAACAGTATTTTGCATAGGTCGTATGGGACAATAACTGGTCTGGAAAAAAGTAATGATGGCAAAATGTAGCCAAGATTATGGGCTATTAAACTGCGTTTTTAGATTTTTGGCGAATTTTTCGGTATGGGTCCTATAGGTCAAAAAGTGGGTTGAGTGACTCACGCGAAAACAGTATTTTGCATAGGTCGTATGGGACAATAACTGGTCTGGAAAAAAGTAATGATGGCAAAATGTAGCCAAGATTATGGGCTATTAAACTGCGTTTTTAGATTTTTGGCGAATTTTTCGGTATGGGTCCTATAGGTCAAAAAGTGGGTTGAGTGACTCACGCGAAAACAGTATTTTGCATAGGTCGTATGGGACAATAACTGGTCTGGAAAAAAGTAATGATGGCAAAATGTAGCCAAGACTATGGGCTATTAAACTGCGTTTTTACATTTTTGGCGAATTTTACGGTATGGGTCTTATAGGTCAAAAAGTGGGTCTTATACATCAAATTTATCATATACATATTTCATATAGTAGTTAAAAAAAAATTTTTTTTAATATTTTGTATTATTTGTATTTTTATTTTAAAAGAAGTTTTTTAAGAATTTTTATTTTTTTTAATATTTTATGTTATTTTAATATTATTTAAAAATTCGCGCAGGTTTGTTGAAAAAATCCAAAAAGTTTGTTGAAGATCGAAAAAAGATAAAAATGAGGCAGTGTTGCCGTATAATTGTACGTAAATTTGTACTAAAAGTGTGTATTCAACTAGGCATCACTAAAATTTCAGTCTGCACGTCCGAAAATATTCAATTCTGGCTGCACAAGAGAGTATTTCTTCGTTGCCTCTCTCTGCAAACTGACTGCAAAAAAAAGTTTGTTGAAAAAGTTTTTTTTTTGCAGTCAGTTTGCAGAGAGAGTCAACGAAGCAATACTCTCTTGTGCAGCCAGAATTGAGTATTTTCGGACGTGCAGACTGAAATTTTAGTGATGCCTAGTTGAAAACGCACTTTTAGTACAAATTTACGTACAATTATACGGCAACACTGCCTCATTTTTATCTTTTTTCGATCTTCAACAAACTTTTTGGACTTTTCCAACAAACCTGCGCGAATTTTTAAATAATATAAAAATGAAATTTTACTTTATTTTCGGCTTTTTGGTTCTTTTTATTTAATTTTCTAAACATTCTATTCATTCATGTTATGAACATGTTCAAGACGAGTTACAAAGAGAATGACAAAGAAAAAAGCTTTAAGTTGTGTGTGAACTTCGTCTCACCAAATTAAAATTAAGCTTAGTTGGTTAAATAGATGATGTTTACGCTGTACATAACATAAGGTAGATAGATGCAAAGAATGCTGATGAAGGATGTGGCGGTCCAGAAAATGCTGCATTTCATTCTGCTAGCGTCTAATTTTTCTTGTTTTCTTTGGAAAACGTCCGCATACATTTGTAAATAATTTTTCTTTCTAAAAATGTTTAGAAAATTAAATAAAAAGAACCAAAAAGCCGAAAATAAAGTAAAATTTCATTAATTTATAAAATCTATGGTTCGAATCCTGGTCAGGGGAAAAAAAATTAAAAATTAAAACAATCGCTAGGCACCGCGTATTTACATTCATACTTAACTCATAAAAGCCAATATGATACTGAAACAGTGTCTATAGTGCTGTGAGCAAACAAGTATGAATAATTAAAAATAAAAACTTGCATTTGTGGCTATCAAATTGCTAGCACAAAAAGCAACAACAAATGTTCAAGACGAGTTACAAAGAGAACAACCGAGAAAAAAGCTTTAAGTTGTGTGTGATCTTCGTCTCACTAAATTAACATTAAGCTTAGATGGTTAAATAGATGATGTTTACGATGTACATAACATAAGGTAGATAGATGCAAAGAATGCTGATGAAGGATGTGGCGGTCCAGAAAATGCTGCATTTCATTCTGCTAGCGTCTAATTTTTCTTGTTTTCTTTGGAAAACGTCCGCATACATTTGTAAATAATTTTTCTTTCTAAAAATGTTTAGAAAATTAAATAAAAAGAACCAAAAAGCCGAAAATAAAGTAAAATTTCATTAATTTATAAAATCGATGGTTCGAATCCTGGTCAGGGGAAAAAAAATTAAAAAATAATATAAAAATAACATAAAATATTAAAAAAAATAAAAAATTCATAAAAAAATCCTTTAATATAAATATACAAATAATACAAAATATTAAAAAAAAAATTTTTTAACTACTATATGAAATATGTATATGATAAATTTGATGTATAGGACCCATACCGAAAAATTCGCCAAAAATCTAAAAACGCAGTTTAATAGCCCATAGTCTTGGCTACATTTTGCCATCATTACTTTTTTCCAGACCAGTTATTGTCCCATACGACCTATGCAAAATACTGTTTTCACGTGAGTCACTCAACCCACTTTTTGACCTATAGGACCCATAACGAAAAATTCGCCAAAAATCGAAAAACGCAGTTTAATAGCCCATAGTCTTGGCTACATTTTGCCATCATTACTTTTTTCCAGACCAGTTATTGTCCCATACGACCTATGCAAAATACTGTTTTCACGTGAGTCACTCAACCCACCTTTTGACCTATAGGACCCATACCGAAAAATTCGCCAAAAATCTAAAAACGCAGTTTAATAGCCCATAGTCTTGGCTACATTTTGCCATCATTACTTTTTTCCAGACCAGTTTTTGTCCCATACGACCCATGCAAAATACTCTCTTCACGTGAGTCACTCAACCCACTTTTTGACCTATAGGACCCATACCAACATAAAATATAACAAAACAAAATATAAGAAAAAATTTTGGGAATTCTAAAATAGCAGTTAATTTTATTTTAAATAATTCTTGCGAAAAAAAACCGACTTCAAAACAGATTTCATCTGTCTGCCTATAACAGTTAAATGTATGGCCACATAAATTAGGTTACATTAACTATTGGGAAACACTGATATCTCTAAACTTTATACTTTTTCAACTCTTCAATAGCTTTGCAATATACATAAAATTGCAGCAACTGTAGGGTCACTCTTTAATTTCCAAATTCAAATTATATAATCGCTGTTTTAGTAGATTTAGCAATCAGGTTCTATGTAAATTGCAACCGTCTGTCTGTAACGGTTCATTATTACAATAATTTTGGGAACACCCTTTACTAAATTCAAATTATACGCTTCTTGTTAAAGCGGACTTAGCAAAACATGTCCCTTGTAAATTTCAGCTGTCTGTCTATAATTGTTCAAAGTCCGGCCACAACTGTTCAAAAGTATGGCCATATACATTTAATTTAATGAACTATTAGCGCACCCTTTAATTTAATAAAGAGACATGGAGATGCTAACTGCATATTTACTTACAAAATCAATACAAATTTCAACCAATTCAACTGTGTTGCATATTAATGAATCTTCTGTTATTTTTTACAATTTATTTGAACTAATACATAACCAATTCAATTTAATTTGAAACGAATTGCAATTCATTTGATTTAGAAACATTTCTTTTATTTTTTATAATTTATTTACAAATTATGATATTTACTACCTTTAACCAAAGACTATAAATATACTAAGATGTTTCACTGCCGTACATTCTACATCCAGTGCATATTTTGTCGATAGACGTACTGCTACTGCCAGGGCTGCCGTTTTTGGTTATTTCTAACCAAAAGTGGTTATTTTTTTCTTTAATGTGGAGATGTGAATATTTTTCTCATTTTGGTTATTTTTTCTCCAAAATAATAATACACATGTACATATTTTTTATGTTATACTTTTTAATTTTATATTCTTCAATTTTTCGAATTGCTACCAAGACAACTGAAAAAAAAGCTGTGACTAAAATCGCTAGTGCAGCCACCTGTTATGAATTCGCCTTTATTGCTACTCATTTGCTTATAATACTTTTCTTTTGCAACACTGTCAACAGCTTTTAATTTTGCTAAATGTGAAATTTCACTTCAAAATGCAATGAACTTTTAATAAGTAAATCTAAACTATTATACTGTGAACTGCAAGTTTTGTTTAATTTGTTTTAAACAAACTTTTATTTTTTTAAACATAAGTGTACAATCGTTACTTATTACATACTGTAACGATTCTTCTACCATGTCATATTCATCCGAACTTATGCTACCTATAATACCAGCTAAACTCGTCGAAAATTGGGGTGGTTTTTTAATTCTTCAGAACATGACTTTTAGTTACAATAAAATTAAAATTAGGTAGCTGTAAATTTGAATCCATACATATGTAGATATCGGGGTGCAAAATTTTAAATAAAAACAAAACAATACAAAATAATAACAAATAAAAATAGTAAACAAAAATTAGGAAACTGCAAAGGTTTTTATTTTAATAGAGAAACGGAGATGTAAATTGTCTCTCTTTTCAATACCCGCCCATGACCTTGCTATTCTTTGGAACATTTGAATAGCCCACAAAATCTAACTTTCGGTTAACTAATTGTTTCGCGAAATTAAGGAAGAAATCTTACATTTTCATTTTAACAAAAACCCATATTTATTTTATAATTAAGATTAAATAAAAAGTGTAAAAATGTTTCATATTGTTTGAATTTAAATTAAATTTAATGAATTATAAGAATTAATGTTAATTAAGAGAAGAAATATTTAAATTTTAAGAATTAATTTAAAGTTTTCACTACATTAGTTTTAAATTAATATATACATATATACGAAAGAAACAAAATAAACTTATACCACACTCACCAAAATTCTCGTTCCGACGACCGCAGGCCTGTTGTCAAAGGAGCTTGATATTGGACGCAATGTAGTTCACAGATTATCAAATTAATTAAATTAATATATTTAAAGAGTTATATTTATATTAAATAAGTATGTATGTATGTGGGTGTGTGTGATTGTGTGTGATTTTGTGTGGTTGTATAAATTAGTTGATATGTCAAGAATTTGGAAACTACATTATATAAATTATAAATGTGTTCCGTTTTGATGTTAAAATATTGTACCAGCCTGGGTTGTTAATATGAAATTCTTGATTTCATGAAAGATTCACAATTTTTAAAAATCATAAACTTATTGATGAGCTTGGCAATTTCTCCAGCTTCAAGATAATCCAAAAGAAAAAAAGAAAAAACAGGAAATTCTCACAATGAAAGGGCTTGAGTAAACTGGTTGTTGATTCAAATTTTCTAAAGTTGCTTCCCTTTTCTGTCTGTACAAAAGAAGAATAAAACACACTTATCAAGATGTCGGACAGAAGATTTTCTTTTTATTTTATTTTCTATATCTGTTGTTAAAACAAAACAAATTACCTTTTCTTGCATTTAGCACCCTAAATTTTCATATATATTATTTAAATTATTATTTTAACAAAATTAATTAATCTTGAGAACAAAACACAAGAAATGTATAGCACTTTTAAATATTTTTTTCTTCACACTTCAACAAAACTTTAAAGAATGAAAAATTTTTGCAAAATCTTCAAAAGCTAAAAGTCATAAAAGTCATGGCACATTCCGTTTTTTTTTTTTTTTTTTCAAATTTTCAAGGTGCTAAGTACAAGTATAAAAGTTATTTATTTGAACACAAGGGAGTTCTCACAATACATACATATATAGGTAAAAGAATTTTACTTTTGTTATTATTAATATTAACTGAATTTAAATCACATAAGGTACATTATAAATATGTATCCATTTTTAATGTTATTTAATAAAAATACTACATATTGAAATTTGGTTATTTTTTTCTCATTTGGTGACTTTTAAAGCAAATTTTGGTTGTAAAAATTTTTTGGTTGTGGCAGCACTGGCTACTGCCACTTTAAGAGTAAAATCACAAAGAGAAATTATTATTCTCAGCAAACTTGTTACTCTCATCTCACAATAATTCATTTGTATATACGTGCATACGAATGTGTATATATTTACATTATAAAATATCCAACGTAAACTAATGTTACCGATTGTATATTTGTATGGTAACAATATGTGTTTTGTTGTTGTATAAAAGAAATAAAATCGATTTACACCGAATATTAAATTCATTTATTATCAATATGAAAATTTATTATTCGGAACCTTTTCGATTTTAATTTACTTTACTTTTTTAGTTTCTGAATGTTTGCTGTGTTTTTGTATACTTTCGTTTTGTTCCTGTCTTTTTCTTTTATTGATTCAATAGAGTTCTTATTTAATCAATTTGGCTTTTGATATAAGACTTTTAATTTTTCTATACAAAATTTGGGTAAAATAGCAGTAGTGAAATGGCCATATGAATATACTTTATATAGTAATTCATAAAATGTATAGTAATGCCGATTTCTGGAACATTTTTTGTCAGTTGTTCGTATTTTCAAATAGAAGGTTTTTACAGAAGAAAATTTTTGAAAATCCCTCCGGAAAAGTCAGAAAATTTGAAAAATAAAAAATTGGTGATTTTAATAATTTGTTCGGGATAATTAGCACAATATTTTTTAAAAATAATAAATTTAATTTAAAATTCCGGTAATTTAATTTTAATTATTAACTTGCAAGTGCCCATATAAAAGGCATAAATAAATCATCGTGGTGTGTTGTGATATTTCAATTGTTGTCTTAATTTTCTTTTTCATCATTTTTTAAATGGATAGAAGAGCCGAAAAAAGTCAGCCTTATAGAGTATATAAAGAAAAATAAAATCAGGTGGCAAATTACGACACTCGATATCGATCGAAATTTCAATAAAATTTAAATGTAAATTTCGATCGATATCGAATGCCGTAATTTGCCCCCAGTGTTGATCATTGTTGTTTTTGCTTAAACTTTGATTTTTGTATTTACTTTATTGTTTGAACAAAAAAATTTAGTTTATTTAAAATGTTTGTGAGAAGTTTCCTGAAGAGCTAAGTAAACGGTAGCGAAATGGCCATCGAGAAGTGGTTTTACCTTCAATAATCAAAATCGATGATTTTAATAATTTGTTCGGAATAATAATATTTTAAAGATTAAAATTAATTTTTTTGTACGAAATTTTGGGTGAAATTATTTCTTAATGGCTTTCCAAATGAAAAATAAAAAGTTCTTGGTGTAAAACAAGGAAAATTGCGAAAAAAGCGATATTTCAACGATTTTCTTGCTATTAATGCAGAATAATAGATATAATTAAACCTTGACAAATTCTGACATATACATCGGAAATGTATATCCGTTCTAAGAACTATAAAAACACGCATAAAGGTCTTGTAAATACTATTTTGTAAAAACAGCAGCTAAAAACATAAAAAATATATTACGAAGCAATGTGCATAGTGTACTAAAATTATTATGTCTAGTTTGACGAGAATAACTCTTGTCACAAAAACAGGTTGGAAATTCCGAATATGCTTATACTTATGTTGCTAAGAAAGCATTGCTCATGGGAAACACATGAGTGCAAAGTAACAAGTACTGGGAAAGTCTAAATTATAAAGCGCCAGTAATTTATATTGTTTGGCAATTTTAATTTATAAATTTAGCTATCAAATTCATATTGAGGTTTATATAGTGATTTTTATATATATTATACCTATATGCAGGTTAAATAAACTTAACAAAAAATTTAATAATAAATATACATAAATAAGTACGTTATTTTATTATCATTGTTTGAAATTTCTTAAAAAACATATTAAGTATCCACAAGAATAAATGCTAAGAAAATTACTACGTAATTTAGGGTATGATTAGTTCGGTGCGATTATGCCTATTTCTAAAAATACACAAATAAAAATATATAGTTACCCTACAATAACAAGAGTAGTCATATAGTTTCGTTTTTAATCTTATTTTAGAAACATTTTTTAAATAAGTAGGAAAAATAGAATTCAGAAATAAAATTTTATGAAGCACATTCTTCTTTATATGTAGATATGAAAGTATGTATGTACGTTTCTGTATGTTAAATGTGTGTTTTTGTCTCTCAATACTTTCCTTTAACAAAACATTTCTTATGAACATCCACACACATTTTTAAACGCATGTGTGTATGAATCTGTCTTGTTTACAAAACTAATATTGTGCTCTCTTGAGTTTTGGTTGCGCTCACAGAAATTTCTTCCCCCTTATCTCTTACCCCCGCTACCCAGAAACTGCTCAAAATTTTTGATTTTTTAAATGTTCAAAGTGCAACATCTTTATAAATTTATTGTCTTTGCTTTAACCAAAGACTATAAATATACTAAGATGTTTCACTTCCGTACATTCTACATCCAGTGCATATTTTGTCGATGGACGTACTGCTACTGCCACTTAAAGAGTAAAATCACAAAGAGAGATTATTATTCTCAGCAAACTTGTTACTCTCATCTCACATTAATTCATTTGTATATACGTGCATACGAATGTGTATATATTTACATTATAAAATATTCAACGTAAACCAATGTTACCGATTGTGTATTTGTATGGTTACAACATGTGTTTTGTTGTTGCATAAGAGAAATAACATCGATTTACACCGAATATTAAATTCATTTATTATCAATATGCAAATTTATTATTCGGAACCTTTTCGATTTTAATTTACTTTACTTTTTTAGTTACTGAATGTTTGCTGTGTTTTTGTATACTGTCTTTTTGTTCCCGTCTTTTTCTCTTATTGATTCAATAGAGTTCTTATTTAATCAATTTGGCTTTTTATATAAGACTTTCAAGTTTTCTATACAAAATTTGGGTAAAATCCACTAATGAGCTAAAATAGCAGTAGCGAAATGGCCATATGAATATACTTTCTACGCAGTAATACATTTCAATTTCTACTTTTAAATAAAAAATGTTTCATGAGAATATCATGAAATATTTATATTTGAAGCAATCAAGCACGAATAAAGTAGATTAAATTCATTTATTGTCTAAATTTAATTACTACATACATATAAATTAAATGCCATAATTATTAACATTAATTAATTTGTTTCAATAACATTTATTAATATTTGTTTTATTAACTTTTATCACTATTCTAAGAAGAATACTAGTTTAGCGTCTCAATTGTAGTGAACATAGTGTTCGAATCTTATATATAAAAATGGTGTAAAAAATGTATAGTAATTCATAAAATGAGAACAGCTGTGCCGATTTCTGTAGCATTTTTTTCAGTTGTTCGTATTTTCAAGTAGAAGGTTTTTACGGAAAAAATTTTTTGAAAATCCCTCCAGAAAAGTTGGAAAATTGAAAAAATCAAAAAATTGGTGATTTTAATAATTTGCTCGGGAAAATTAGCACAATATTTTTTAAAGATAATAAATTTAATTTAAAATTCCCGTAATTTAATTTTAATTATTAACTTGCAAGTGCCCATATAAAAGGCATAAATAAATTATCGTGGTGTGTTGTGATATTTTATTTGTTGTCTTAATTTTACTTATACTAATGTTGCTAAGAAAGCATTGCTCATGGGAAACACATGAGTGCAAAGTAACAAGTACTTGGAAAGGCTCAATTTTAAAGCGCCAGTAATTTATTTTGTTTGGCAATTTATATATATAAATTTAGCTATCAAATTCATATTGAGGTTTATATATATTGAACCTATATGCAGGCTAAATATACTTAACAAAATATTTAATAATAAATATACATAAATAAATGCCTTATTTTATTACCATTGTTTGAAATTTCTTGAAACACATATTAAGTATCCACAAGAATAAATGCTAAAAAAAATTACTACATAATTTAGGGTATGATTAGTTCGGTGCGATTACGCATATTTTAAAAAATACACAAATAAAAATGTATAGTTACCCTACAATAATAAGAGCAGTCATATAGTTTCGTTTTTAAGCTTATTTTACAAACAATTTTTAAGTAAGTAGGAAAAATAGAATTCAAAAATAAAATTTTATGAAGCACATTCCTCTTTATATGTAGATATGAAAGTATGTATGTACGTTTCTATATGTTAAATGTGTGTTTTTGTCTCTCAATACTTTACTTTAACAAAACATTTCTTATGAACATCCACACACATTTTTAAACGCATGTGTGTATGAATCTGTCTTGTTTACAAAACTAATATTGTGCTCTCTTGAGTTTTGGTTGCGCTCACAGAAATTTCTTCCCTCTTATCTCTTACCCCCGCTACCATGAAACTGCTCATAATTTTTTAAATGTTCAGAGTGCAACATCTTTATAAATTTATTGTCTTTGCTTTAACTGTTTATGCATGTTGCACTTTTTCATCTTTACTGTAAAATAATACTAACAAATTTAAATTTCCAAATCTCTGTAATAGTAATAATAATTAGAAGTGGATGAATTACTTTAGGCACCAGATATTACTTTAGGTATAGGTTTGAATTCAGTTCAAACTTAATTTTCAATTCGATGTAAATTAAATTATCCTAGTATGTTATTAAATTGGGCTTAAATCTAGTTTACGAGCACCGCTCCGAAATAAAACAAGTTGCATACAGGGTGCAACCCATAGTTTCGGAGTTACGGCCCTCCAAAATTTTTATATATAATATGGCATATATCGAGTAGTTGATGGCGGAATGGGACAATATGAATATCATTGGAAAGGGAATATAAGAGCCTATTTATTGAAGCAGGAAAAAATTAAAAACAAATAAATAAAAAAATCTGGTAAGGAAAAGCATTTTTTTTACAAAATAAAGTTATTTGGAAACCTTTAGAAAGCGAAAAAATACTTTTGTTTGAGCCTTGCCGGATTTTTTATTTTATTTTTACTTTTTTCCTATTTAATTGAATAGGCCCTTAAATTCCCTTTCCAATGATACCCATATTGTCCCATTCTACCATCGAATACTCGATATATGCCTTATTAGATACAAATACTTAGGAGGTCCATAACTCCGAAACTAAGGGTTGCCGCCACATTTTTCACTTTACATTTTTTGCTTAAAATTGCATTTTGCACCCCGTAAGCAACTTTTTTTTTTAGAGCGGTCCCCGTAAACTAGATTTGTTCCTTAAATTGATTGTAATATCTAAATATCCAACTCGGTCAATACGATGCAAATAGGTTTCGACTATCCTTGGAAAGTCGAATTTGATGACATTAACGGCTTGACATCAGGATAAGATTTCTATACAATCCTTGCCGGAAGTCATGAAATACTCGATTTCTATGCGCTGAGCCATTTTTGAGTAAATATATTAACAGTAGCCAAGCTCAATAATTTTGTTTGCTAAAAGTTCTGCTCGCTACTTTGAATTAAAAAAGATGATAGATTAAAAGTTTCGAAAAAGAGTGTTTAAGCAATGTACCTTTTGGCGTTCTTGAACAATTATATAATATTGCGTAACCCCTTTCAGCGTTATCTCTTCCATTAAATTTATTTCCACATAAGCTTTTCCATAAAAAAAAAGAATCCAAGGAACCTTAGGCAATTTTTTAATCCAGCATGCCTTGAAAATCAAGTTATACCCTTCATCTAATACAACTATCTTGCAATGGGACATATTCGCAACTTTCTTTTTATTATTCAAGTCAAGAATACGCCCAGGATTAGCAATAAGTTGAACTTTTCAATATATACCACCAGTCATGGCGAAATAATACCAGGTGGCCGCAATGGCGAATTTATTAATTTCGCCGTAAACTCTAAATGTCAAACTCCATATATAAAAAATATGTATAACAGTTTATTGTATGGAGTTTGACATTTCACGTTTGCGGCGAAAATTATGAATTCGCCATTGCGACCACCTGGTATTATTTCGCCATGCCACCAGTATTAATATAAAGATGTTTCTTCATCCTTTAAAAAATTCTAAACAAAAGTAAACCACAGAGATGCCAGATATTGTTTTTGTTGTTAGTACAAAAAAATGTAGGCCAGACTGTACGTTTTTCATAAATTCACATTGTATGATACTATTAATGTTAAAAAACATAAATAATTATTTCAAATAAATTATGTGCATATGCCGAAGTTATTTTCAAGTATCGCCAACAAATTTAATTTTGGTACATAGAATATGAAGTGTAAGCAGTTTTTATAGAAACATTTTTATGGAAAAAATGTCAATATTTTTACTATAGTTGTTTCACATTTTATTGTAATTTATTGTTTGACAGAAAAGTTGGATAATAGTAACACTGAATGCAATTAGGTAAGATTTTAAACTGGAAAAAATAATAATTATTATAGAACTAATTACAATTTTATTAAAAATTAGTTTAATTCAACTAAAATTGCCTGATTAACATTTCATTAATCTAAGATTTTCAGATTTTATTGAATTATTGATTAAGTATTAAAAAAATATTAAATGCGAGTATAATAGTGCATTTACATTAGAACGAAATCTACTAGATTTGGTTTGAAATCTTTCCCTAAATCTAGTTCATTTAAACTTAATTTTTTTGACAGTAGCAAGATTTCACATGCACAGCAAACAGAAAAATAGTCGGAAATATACTAAAAATCAACTAGATAATGATCGAAATCTTATAAGAATAAGATTTCAGTGTAATGTAGATGCATTATTAACAAAAACCATATTTTAGAAAAAATCGTCAAAATGTATTAAATAAATTTGTTATTAATTTCTCAAAAAATCTTTCGCACACATATACAGAGGACGAAAAACGAATCAAAAATATTAAAAGTTATTTTATGAAACACTTTTTGAAAACAGTTAAGAAGTTAACTTTGCAGGATTAAAAAATCGTCAAAATGCATTAAATAAGTTTGCCTTTAACTTTTTACAAAATATTTCGCACAGAGGACGAAAAACGAATTTAAAGTATTATTAGTTACTTTCTAAGACAATCTCTGAAAAAAGGTAATTAGCAAATTAAAAAAAAAAGCCAAAAGGTATTTAATTAGTTTATCACTAATTTCGCAATGCTTGTAAGCGATAGAAAAGAAAAAAGATATTAATCTAACGTGCTACCAGTTATCTTCTTAAAAACTTTCTGAAAAATTATTAAGTAGCATATATTTGGAAAATTAGAAACACTCGTGTCAAAATACACTAAATAAATTATTTTTTAAATTTGTAAAATATTTTCTAAATATGACTAATTTATAGGCAAGGATAAATAAGTAGTAAATAAATTAATTTACAAATTTTCTTTTAGCATTAACTAAAACAAAAGGCAATAAAGAAATAATTTGCGAAATGTTATTTTATTGAATTTAATTTTAAATTAAGTATTTCTTGTTTAGCGTTTCTTGTTTAAGTTAAACAGAATTAAATTTTAAGTACAGAAAACAAAAATTTAGAGATATACAAGAAAACTAAGACTGGTCATATTCCTGTAAAGTGCCAATATTAAAAGTTTTAAGTCTTCGTCCAAGTGTTTGGTGATTATTTGAGCACTAATATATGAAATTGTATCATACCTTTAATAATTTACCACATTTTTTCTCGTTTTTTTCCTCTGTTATGCAGATATTTTATATTTTTAGTACAAAACGAAACTTGGACTCACTTACAAGAAAGTAAAAAGTAGGCCAGACTAACATTTTTTACGCCATTGATTGAACTTATCAAATTAATTATTTTGGACTTACATTTTATAACTTCACTATGTTTTTATAAATATATGTATATAACAAAGCATATAAATAATTTTTACTCCAAAACCATATTACGTATGTGAGTCACATATAGTATGCTACAATAAGTAAGCATGTAAATAAATCTGTTTCCCAATCTTAGTCTTAGAATCTTATTATTATTTACCGTCCCTTAAATGTTTGTAAAAATAAAACATTAAAATCCATAAAAAACCAAGAACTTAAATATTTTTAGTTAACAAAAATTTAAAGTCCCAGAGATTTGGACACAAAATTAAAAAGCTATTATTTAAATTCACTTAAACATTTTTAGAAATGCTTTCGACAAATTTCAAAGTTAAAACTTCTTAAGGAAGTTAATTAAATTTTTTTAATATCTATCTAATAAAGTTAAAGCAATGAGATGTAAACATTTATTTTATTTTCCAATATAAGCCAAAAAAGTAGCTTCCAGGAATATAAATATTTTTTAACAAAAATTTAACCACAATAATGATTCGTACGGTATGATAATCTTAATTTTCTTAACAAAAGTGGGTGTACAATAAAACTTCTTCATAAAACCTAATAAAACATGTAAGATTTTAATTTTGTCGTGAAAAGATGAAATTAATGTATATTAAGCTTTGGTAGCACCTGTACTAAAATATTTATCTGGTCTGGTAGCATATTCTGCAAAGCAGATGAGAAACACAAATTATTCTGCACAATTGAGAGATTTTTTCTCTCTCTCGCTCTCAGCTAAAAAAAGTTTGTTGGAAAAAGTTTGTTATTTTCTCGCACGTTCAAAATTTTAGTTTGTTAGGCCCCTTTCACATTAGGCAAGTTTACTTGCGCAAGTCTTGTGTTTGTTGGCGTGAGAGGAAAGGTCGGTTTGAAGGGGAAAGACTTGCCGAGATTTGAGTACCGACTTGCTTGTACTTGGCAATTCTGCTTCTGCTGTCATTCTTGTCTTGGATTATTTATTAGTTTTTTACATTGTCTTTTATTTCTTCTTCGGCGTGTTGTTAAGCTACATTCCAAAACGGAAAGAAATTTATGGTTTACAAAAACGTCAACAAATTGAGAAAATTCTAGCATAAGAAAATTAAACTTGCTCAACAAACTTGCCGAATGTGAACATAAAAGCAAGTTCAAGAGAAAATAAACAAAAGTGAAAATTATACTTGCGCAAGTAAACTTGCCTAATCTGAAAGGGGCCTTAGTTTAGATTGTTCTCGCGGGCGAGAAGATGACAAACTCAGAAAAACGATAAACTCTTTTTACAGAGTTGCAAAAAAAGGAGTATTATTGTTGTTCATAACAAAAATGTAAACAAAATTTGACAATTTTTAATAGATTTTAAAATTAAAACTAAAAATAAAAAGCTCTAATGTTGCAGAATCAGATTTTCTGGTTGTCACTTTCGCCATTTTAAAAATGAAGGAGCTACACCACAAACATGTAGTCATTAATTGTGATGGTTTTTTAGTTATAAAAATAAAACTAAAAGCTGTGCATCATAGCGACTGACGTCAATCGATAGAGGCTTAAAATACGAATCGATCGTGGTATATCTCGTTTCTTGCAAGACTATCCGAAAAAAGTTATAAGCCAGCAAACCATTAAATTGTAAAAAAAAACGCTCAAAAATATAGGTTAAGTTTTTTGCTTATATCTCGAAAACTATTCCGCGTGCACTTATACCGCTATATACGATCGAAAGAGGATAAAAATACGAATGGATCGCGGTATAGTTTGTTTTCTGAAAGACTGTACGAAAAAAGTTATTGAGCGGCAAACTTTTCAAAATTAAAATATCGCTGAAATTAATAAGTTTAGTTTTTTGCGTATATCTCGAAAACTATTCTGCGTGCACATATTCTCATATATACGATCGATTGAGGATAAAAGTACGAACTGATCGTGGTACCGCTTGTTTTCTAAAAGACTGTACGAAAAAAGTAATTAAACGGCAAACTTTTCAAATTTAAAAAAAATTGCTGAAATTAATAAGTTTACTTTTTTGCTTATATCTCGCAAACTATTCCGCGTGCACATATACTGCTATATACGATGGATAGAGGATAAAAATACGAATCGATCGTTGTATAGTTTGTTTTCTGAAAGACTGTACGCAAAAAGTTATTAAGCGCAAACTTTTCCAAATGAAAAAAATCGCTTAAATTAATAAGTTTAGTTTTTGCTTATATCTCGGAAACTATTCCGCGTGCACACATTCTGATTTATACGATCGATAGAGGATAAAAAATTACGAATCGATCGTGCTATAGTTTGTTTTCTGAAAAACTGTACGAAAAAAGTTATTAAGCGGCAAACTTTTCCAAATGAAAAAAATCGCTTAAATTAATAAGTTTAGTTTTTGCTTATATCTCGGAAACTATTCCGCGTGCACACATTCTGATTTATACGATCGATAGAGGATAAAAGTACGAATTGATCGTGGTACCGCTTGTTTTCTAAAAGACTGTACGAAAAAAGTAATTAAACGGCAAACTTTTCAAATTTAAAAAAAATTGCTGAAATTAATAAGTTTAGTTTTTTGCGTATATCTCGGAAACTATTCTGCGTGCACATATTCTCATATATACGATCGATTGAGGATAAAAGTACGAATTGATCGTGGTACCACTTGTTTTCTAAAAGACTGTACGAAAAAAGTAATTAAACGGCAAACTTTTCAAATTTAAAAAAAATTGCTGAAATTAATAAGTTTACTTTTTTGCTTATATCTCGCAAACTATTCCGCGTGCACATATACTGCTATATACGATCGATAGAGGATAAAAATACGAATCGATCGTTGTATAGTTTGTTTTCTGAAAGACTGTACGCAAAAAGTTATTAAGCGGCAAACTTTTCCAAATGAAAAAAATCGCTTAAATTAATAAGTTTAGTTTTTGCTTATATCTCGGAAACTATTCCGCGTGCACACATTCTGATTTATACGATCGATAGAGGATAAAAAATTACGAATCGATCGTGCTATAGTTTGTTTTCTGAAAGACTGTACGAAAAAAGTTATTAAGCGGCAAACTTTTCAAAATTAAAAAAATCACTCAAAAATATAAGTTTAGTTTTTTGCTTATATCTCGGGAACTATTCCGCGTGCGCATATACTGCTATATAGGATAGAAAGAGGATGAAAATACGAATCGACCGTGCTATAGTTTGTTTTCTGAAAGACTACGAAAAAAGTTATTAAGCGGCAAACTTTTCAAAATTAAAAAAATCGCTTAAATTAATAAGTTTTGTTTTTTGCTTATATCTCGGAAACTATTCCGCGCGCACATATTCTGATATAAACGATCTATAGAGGATAAAAGTACAAATTGATCGTGGTATAGTTTGTTTTCTAAAAAACTGTACGAAAAAAGTTATTTAACGGCAAACTTTTCAAAATTAAAAAAATCGCTGAAATTAATAAGTTTAGTTTTTTGCTTATATCTCGAAAACTATTCTGCGTGCACATATTCTGATATATACGATCGATTGAGGATAAAAGTACGAATTGATCGTGGTACAGTTTGTTTTCTAAAAGACTGTACGAAAAAACGAACAAACGGCAAACTTTTCAAATTTAAAAAAAAATCGCTGAAATTAATAAGTTTACTTTTTTGCTTATATTTTGGAAACTATTCCGCGTGCACATATACTGCTATATACGATCGATAGAGGATAAAAATACAAATCGATCGTTGTATAGTTTGTTTTCTGAAAGACTGTACGCAAAAAGTTATTAAGCGGCAAACTTTTCCAAATTAAAAAAATCACTTAAATAATTAAGTTTAGTTTTTGCTTATATCTCGGAAACTATTCCGCGTGCACATATTCTGATTTATACGATCGATAGAGGATAAAAATACGAATCGATCGTGCTATAGTTTGTTTTCTGAAAGACTGTACGAAAAAAGTTATTAAGCGGCAAACTTTTCAAAAGTAAAAAAATCGCTTAAATTAATAAGTTTTGTTTTTTGCTTATATCTCGGAAACTATTCCGCGCGCACATATTCTGATATAAAAGCTCTATAGAGGATAAAAGTACAAATTGATCGTGGTATAGTTTGTTTTCTAAAAAACTGTACGAAAAAAGTTATTTAACGGCAGACTTTTCAAATTTAAAAAAATCGCTGAAATTAATAAGTTTAGTTTTTTGCTTATATCTCGGAAACTATTCCGCGTGCACATATGCTGCTATATACGATCGATAGAGGATAAAAATACGAATCGAATCTGAAAGACTGTACGAAAAAAGTTATTAAGCGGCAAACTTTTCAAAATTAAAAAAATCACTAAAAAATATAAGTTTAGTTTTTTGCTTATATCTCGGAAACTATTCCGCGTGCACATATACTGCTATATACGATCGATAGAGGATAAAAATACGAATCGATCGTGGTATAGTTTGTTGTCTAAAAGACTGTACAAAAAAAGTTATTAAGCGGCAGACTTTTCAAAATTAAAAAAATCGCAGAAATTAATAAGTTTAGGTTTTTGCTTATATCTCGGAAACTATTATGCGTGCACATATACTGCTATATACGATCGATAGAGGATAAAAATACGAATCGATCGTGGGATAGTTTGTTTCCTAAAAGACTGTACGAAAAAAGTTATTAAGCAGCAAACTTTAAAAAATCGAAAAAATCTCAAAATATTGGTGATAAGTTTTGAACTAATTAAATTTTACTTCTACTTAGTATGTACGATGTATAATATAACGAATAGCTTAGCTGTAATATTTAACAAACTATTTGTATAATTTTAAGCCATTCGTAAAATTTTTCGAGTTATGACTTCTAAACGTAAGTATTTCCGAAAATAATCTATACTAATATGGAATTGTATTTTGTACAAATTGCTGTGTGGTGCAGCTTTTAATTAGGATTTTATAACTCAATAACTATCTCGATCAAGGGCAAAGTAACTTACATGCAGCACCTTTATTTTCATAATGGCGAAAGAGACAACCGGAAAATCTGATACTACAGCCTTGCAGCTTCTAAAAACAATCTTTTGTTTTTAAATATATGACAAATTGATGAATTCTTGCAACATTTAAAAACGCAATATTTTTTCAAAAGTTTGTTTACATTTTTCCATGTGTGTTTGTATAAACGGTATTTCCGACATCGCTGTTATTTTAAAGCTTTGTGTTCTTTTAATTACCTAAAGTTTGCTGCGGCATATCTTATGATTGCAAGTGCTTCAGAAACTTAATCACACATAATCTGGAATGTATTTTCGATCTCTATTGATTAGTATTACCAACTATTTAATACTAAGTAGAAGTAAAATTTAATTAGTTCAAAACTTTTCACTAATTTTTTGAGATTTTTTCGATTTTTGAAAGTTTGCCGCTTAATAACTTTTGTTTAAGCGCCAACGCAGAATGCGTTGTAAACACTCTTTTGCCCTTTTTTTTTTCTTCTGTGTAAATAAAAAAGAGATAAACAGAAAACAAAGAAAGGGCAAAAGAATGCGCGGTAGAATTTAGGTTAGTTGCGTAGTGAATCTCAAGTGTTAAAGTCAATTTAAAGTTAATAGAATTTGTACTTCCCGTTGTTAATTAAAGAAATAATTTAAACATTTTAAACAACGGGATTTTTTTTTTTTTTTTTTTTAAATATTAATTAATTCTCAAATTTCAAAAAAAAATTCTTTTTTTCATGCTATTCTCCCGATTTATTATTTAAATCACCGATATTGATTATTGAAGGTCAAAGCACGTCTCGATGGCCATTTCGTTATCGCTTACTTAACTCGTCAGGAGACTTCTGACAAATATTTTAAATAAACTAAAGATTTTTGTCAAAACAATAAAGCAAAGACAAAAATCAAAGTTTAAGCAAAAACAACAATAACCAAATGTAATTCTATTTTTCTTTCTCTGCTGTATAAGGCAGAGTTTTTTTCTGCTCTTTTATACAGTTGAAAGAGGATGAAAAATAAAATATCACAAAACACTACGATAATTTATTTTATGCACAGGCACTTTGCAAATATTAAACATTTTAAACAACGGGATTTTTTTTTTTTTTTTTTTTTTTAAATATTAATTAATTCTCAAATTTCAAAAAAAAATTCTTTTTTTCATGCTATTCTCCCGATTTATTATTTAAATCACCGATATTGATTATTGAAGGTCAAAGCACGTCTCGATGGCCATTTCGTTATCGCTTACTTAACTCGTCAGGAGACTTCTGACAAATATTTTAAATAAACTAAAGATTTTTGTCAAAACAATAAAGCAAAGACAAAAATCAAAGTTTAAGCAAAAACAACAATAACCAAATGTAATTCTATTTTTCTTTCTCTGCTGTATAAGGCAGAGTTTTTTTCTGCTCTTTTATACAGTTGAAAGAGGATGAAAAATAAAATATCACAAAACACTACGATAATTTATTTTATGCACAGGCACTTTGCAAATATTAAACATTTTAAACAACGGGATTTTTTTTTTTTTTTTTTTAAATATTAATTAATTCTCAAATTTCAAAAAAAAATTCTTTTTTTCATGCTATTCTCCCGATTTATTATTTAAATCACCGATATTGATTATTGAAGGTCAAAGCACGTCTCGATGGCCATTTCGTTATCGCTTACTTAACTCGTCAGGAGACTTCTGACAAATATTTTAAATAAACTAAAGATTTTTGTCAAAACAATAAAGCAAAGACAAAAATCAAAGTTTAAGCAAAAACAACAATAACCAAATGTAATTCTATTTTTCTTTCTCTGCTGTATAAGGCAGAGTTTTTTTCTGCTCTTTTATACAGTTGAAAGAGGATGAAAAATAAAATATCACAAAACACTACGATAATTTATTTTATGCACAGGCACTTTGCAAATATTAAACATTTTAAACAACGGGATTTTTTTTTTTTTTTTTTTTTTTTTAAATATTAATTAATTCTCAAATTTCAAAAAAAAATTCTTTTTTTCATGCTATTCTCCCGATTTATTATTTAAATCACCGATATTGATTATTGAAGGTCAAAGCACGTCTCGATGGCCATTTCGTTATCGCTTACTTAACTCGTCAGGAGACTTCTGACAAATATTTTAAATAAACTAAAGATTTTT
>OU744339.1:52187172-52483770 GCA_916610165.2 Gymnosoma rotundatum
TATAAAAGAGCAGAAAAAAACTCTGCCTTATACAGCAGAGAAAGAAAAATAGAATTACATTTGGTTATTGTTGTTTTTGCTTAAACTTTGATTTTTGTCTTTGCTTTATTGTTTTGACAAAAATCTTTAGTTTATTTAAAATATTTGTCAGAAGTCTCCTGACGAGTTAAGTAAGCGATAACGAAATGGCCATCGAGACGTGCTTTGACCTTCAATAATCAATATCGGTGATTTAAATAATAAATCGGGAGAATAGCATGAAAAAAAGAATTTTTTTTTGAAATTTGAGAATTAATTAATATTTAAAAAAAAAAAAAAAAAAAAAAAAATCCCGTTGTTTAAAATGTTTAATATTTGCAAAGTGCCTGTGCATAAAATAAATTATCGTAGTGTTTTGTGATATTTTATTTTTCATCCTCTTTCAACTGTATAAAAGAGCAGAAAAAAACTCTGCCTTATACAGCAGAGAAAGAAAAATAGAATTACATTTGGTTATTGTTGTTTTTGCTTAAACTTTGATTTTTGTCTTTGCTTTATTGTTTTGACAAAAATCTTTAGTTTATTTAAAATATTTGTCAGAAGTCTCCTGACGAGTTAAGTAAGCGATAACGAAATGGCCATCGAGACGTGCTTTGACCTTCAATAATCAATATCGGTGATTTAAATAATAAATCGGGAGAATAGCATGAAAAAAAGAATTTTTTTTTGAAATTTGAGAATTAATTAATATTTGAAATAATTTAAATTTAAATATTTTAAAAACATAAACACACTAACAAGAGGCAAAAACCTAATAAAGCATAAAATTGTTACACAAAAAGCCCAAGTGTTATATATTCTTGTGTTGATGAAATAAATGTTCCTTATACCCATCAAACGTTTTCAGTGTTAATTTCAATAAGAAGGGAAACCAAATTCAGTAAGCAATTAAACGAACTTATTAGTTGAAACTAAAGTTTGCATTGTTAATTAATTTACTGCTGAAATTGTTCATCTACCTATTTTTATATATACTTTATTGAATTTTTTAATTATTAAAAATAAACTCGAAATTAAAAAAGAAGTGTAGTGAATTAATGTGCATACTTAAAATTTGAGAAGTATTGTTATCGAGTGATAAATATAAATTTTAACCGAATTGGAGTATTTAAAGAACACTATCATTTGAGAACTAGAATTTCCCAGCAAAAAGACGGCAGCAAAGCTAACTGGACTGAGTGCGGAGCAGGTATTTCAAACGGAAGAGGACTCCACTCATCACATCTTCCTCAAGATAACGGGTAAGTCCTAAGTAGCTCTCCCCACAACTCTGTGGGACGACCCCACCCACATCGAAGTGGATGAATCCCCCCTGATCCCCCACATTTTTTTGGTCCTTCGAGCCGGATCCAACCCGGTACCCCAAAAACCCCCTAAAATTTTCCTCCATAAGGAGAAAAAACCCCACCGGATTCCCATTCCGGACCCCATATATATACGTTTATATATAAAAAGTTTTCCTCCGTATAGAGGAGAACAAAACCCCATACCCCTACCCGGGTTTCCATACAGGAAAATCCCAAGCATTACGTGCTGGGCCCCACATTAAAAAAAAATAACCCTTTTGAAAAAACAGCGTTGACTGTACCCTTTTTCAAATTTGCATAATAATTGGCAAAAACCATTATTAGCGGTACTTGTGTTTTTTGGCATTTCCAACGGTTTCTTATTTTTCGATTTCTTGTGCACCTGCAAAACATAAGAAACCGCGAAATTTATATACATATATGTGCTTATGATTGTTGGCATGCGCACATACATATATATACATACGTACCCACCAAATTTGCTCAAGGTTAAATCAAGGAGTCGTTAAAATAGCAAAATTGAAAAAGTAAATTTGTATGTACATATTTCTGTACTCACATTTGTGAAGAAAAAAGAAGTTACAAACATACATAAATACAAACAGCAGAAAAGTTTCTTTGGCCGTCGCAAATTCGCTGCCGGCAGAGAAAAAGAATAAAGACAATATTCTTATATATGGTTGTATGCACATCTTCATTTGCTTGTATTTTGAGAGCACATATTTGTTAAAAATATAGAGATCACTTTTGTGTCGTCACCACCAAAAAAATTACTAAAGCAGAATACGCAAGCGTAAAGTAAAAAAAAAAATTGTTGTTCTACTGACCTACATTAATATACGCATGAATATAAGAATAACTAATGTGTACATGCATACGCAGAAACATTTATGCAAACGTATGTAAATATATAACAAGCTTGTGTATTAGGAATACAAGTAATTTTGGTGGTTGAAAATAAGAAAACAAATACGAGTACAGTAGCGGACAAATATTGTGCATCTTGGAAATTTTTTTGGACGTTCAAATATTTCAAAAGTGAAAACTAATAACGTGTTTGATTTTTTTAAATTAAATTAAATAAATAATTTTAATAAATTTAATTTTAAATTAAATTAAATTATTAAATTAAATAATATCTCTTGAAAGGTTGATAGAACTTGGAGAAAAAGGAAAATTTGAAATTTACTAACCCCTGGTTTAATAAATAAAACAAATTAAAGGCAAAAAAAAAATAAATCAGGCGTTAAATATTTTATTTGGTATTTACCACCAATTTATTATAAAAAATATATATTTCGGGCAAAACTTCGTACTCAACTGTGTTTATTTATTTAAAAAACAAATATTTACAAATTTCATTGTCATCGACAAATTCTAACCTTCACTGTCACTTGTTCTTTTTGACGAAACATAACGGGCAATCGTATACGAGGGTCACCCAAAAAGAAACGGGTACAAGTATACGAGGGTCAACCCAAACAGTTTAGGCACATTAAAACGAGGCGCAACCAAAAAAAAATATATTTTTCTTATATTTTATATTTTAATTTTTTTTATCAATTATTTGAATCCCTTTACCATTTGAACACTTTTTTATTGTCTTGTTGGCGAGAATTACCCCTACTGTTTATACTCAACAATCGATCAGTTTTTTTTATATCGCGAATTATCAACAGTCGATCAATTTTTATATCGCGAATCATCTCGGTCTTTTTCTTGGTAACTAAATACCCCCCACTAAGGCATTTGAAGATAAAATGGCATCAATTAAATCATTGATCCGTGTCTCTGATCGCATCACGAAGCTTTCAGTTCATATGGATGAGAGAGCGGTTGACGGCCAGTCGATTCACGCGTGGGATGTCCTGAAAACAGAAGCTATACGGTTATGGGAGGCCTTCGCGTCGCTATACGACTATGCTATCGAAAAATTTGATCCCGTGAAAGATGACATCGATATCGACACTTTGGAAAAAAGTTTTTTTTCAGCTTTTGAGGTTTATACCAAAATGATCGCCAAAATAAATGAAGCCATCGAGACTCTGCGCCAAAAGACAAAGCGACATCTTGCTCGAGAGGAACAGGCAACTCAACACCCCCTCATATCAGTACCCCCCTGCGATACAGAAATTTTCCACGGTGACTATAAGTTATGGCCAACGTTCCGTGATATGTTCACGGCCCTCTACAAGAACAATAATCGCCTATCCCCGGTGGAAAAGATGTGCCACTTACTCAAGAAGACACAAGGAGAATCGAGAGAACTGTTGAAAACTTGCCCCATAACGAACGATGGGTTCGAGATGGGATGGCAACACCTGGTACAAAGATACGAAAATAAGCGCGTTTGGTGAACGCGCAATTAAAATGTTTATTTAATATTTCCCCCCTTCCTAAAGAGACTGGGCCCAATATTCGGCGTTTGTAACGCACAATTAATGATTGCGTTACGAATTTAACACTGTTAGGAATCGACACCAAAAATTGGGACCCCATTTTTATTTATATTTGTTCCACCTGTCTACCCGATACTACGCTCAATTTGTGGGAACACTCTTTGCCCCACAGCACAGAGTTGCCAGCCTGGAAACAAATGGATGCGTTTCTGACGTCTCGGTTTCAGACATTAGAATCAGTTGCAGATATCCGCTCAACCTTTGCACACTCGAATATTTCAAACGCGCCTAAATTTCCGCATTACAAAAAACCGCATTCAAATGAGAAAAAACTTAACAGTTTTAATACCAGCGTGTTAGTCGACAAACACAAAAAATGTCCTTTGTGTCCCCATTCACATCCCATCAGATTTTGTTCAGTGTTTCTTGGCATGTCTCTTGAAAATCGATACAATATAGTTAAAAAACAAACTTTGTACAAATTGTCTCGCTACCTCCCATGAGCGTAGACAATGTAAAAGCAAATTTGTGTGCAGTGCTTGTGGACAAAGCCACCATTCGCTGCTGCACCGCCATTAACGCAATACAGCCTCAAATATACGGAGCCCTGCAGCACCCCAAGCTGCTCCCGTTGTATCTCCCCTAGCCCCCAGGAAAATAATATTCGCTCACATAACCCCCCGCACAACACGAATGTACCCCCTGTTGTTGCTCCATCATATAGAGGTAACTACTTTACCCGCGGGCTCCGCCCCCAACTACTATTCACCCCCCTCTAGATGCAATCCCCTCTACTTCTCGTGAAGCGGCTGAAAAAACGCTGCAATCGTACTCAACCCAGGTACAAACAACTACACCCTCTATTATATTGGGCACCGCCCTAGTAGATATTTATAATCATGATCTTAAATGCACTATTCGTGCCTTAATCGACTCTGCGTCTGAAGCGTCGTTTATTTCGAGGCGACTGCAAAGAAAACTCCACATCAACACTCAGTCATCTCATGCTGAGGTCCATGGCATAAATGACTCATTAACTGCAACATCATCTCACATGTGTCAAGTGCGCATAGGGTCTCCAATCAACCCTGCAATAAATATGTGTATTGACGCCTTTATCGTCAATAAGTTAACAGATCAACTACCGTATTACCCAGCATCCGCTCTCAAGGATACGAACTTCTCACGCCTACAAATGGCTGATAAGTATAGGCAAAACTGCACTGAGGTAGACCTACTACTCGGAGGAGATGTTTACCCCACGATAATCAAAAACGGCGTACAATGGGACTCTAACCAATCCTTGGTTACCCAAAATACCATTTTTGGCTGGATACTTACCGCAAAATGCACACCCCGCAAAATCGTGTTTCGATTCGTTCATTTTTCAATGAAATCACCCTATCAACTCAACTACAAAAATTCTGGGAACTGAAGGAAGTTCCGAAGAAGCGCCGCTCAACCCCTGAAGATATATATTGTGAAGAGCTGTATAAAAAATCGACTCATAAAAACCCTGATGGTCGGTTTGTCGTGTCACTACCCTTTAAGCACGACTACCCCAACCCCCTTAATGTAGGCGATTCCCGAAACATCGCAATATCTCAGTTTTTACGCAATGAAACAAGATTGCTAAAAATCCCCGAACTTAAAAATGATTACGACCGAGTAATCACCGAGTATGCCACTCTAGGCCAAATGGACAAAGTTTCCCCCCCCCGAGCAACGGCTCTGAAAACTACTACTTGCCACACCACGCAGTACTAAAACCCGATAGTGCTACCACCAAGCTACGTGTGGTGTTTAATGCTTCTAGCCCCTCATCTAACGGCGTAAGTCTCAACGATATGCTCCATGTCGGGCCTATATTACAGGCCGACTTAACTATTTTAATTCTTCGCTGGAGACTTTTTCGCTACGTATTTAACGCGGACATCGAAAAGATGTACCGCCAACTTCTTATAGAACCCTCTCAGACCCAATATCAGCGTATTATCTTCCGAAAATCCCCAAACGAGCCCCTTCAAGATTATCAGTTGAATACCGTAACATTCGGTGTCAACTGCGCCCCATACTTAGCAATCAGAACATTGCTAGAGTTAGCCAATGAGGCCGAAGAAAATTACCCCCTGGCAGCTGACATTTTACGAAACTTCATGTACGTCGATGATGTTTTGGCTGGCTGCCATACTATTACGGCCAGCTTACAATGCAGAAATCAACTCCGCAACGTGCTTGACTCAGCAGGTTTTACGTTACGTAAATGGAAGGCGAATAACGATCTTTTACTCAATGATTTACCCCCAAATTATCTACTAGATGAAGAATTTTTGACCCTTTCTGATTCCAGCATCACTAAAACGCTTGGACTGCGGTGGAACGCTGGAAATGATTATTTCTACTTTAAATTGAAATCTCACCCCGATTGCAAGGCAGTCACCAAAAGGGCTGTACTTTCAGAAATAGCCAAGTTATTTGACCCCGCGGGCTGGCTATCACCCAAAATAATTGTGGCTAAAATCATAATGCAACAAATCTGGAAGGATGGAACAGACTGGGATGAAGATTTACACCCCCCTACTCTAGAAAACTGGCATAATTTTCTTGATGATTATATACACATCGAACAAATTAGAATACCCCGTTTTGTTAATTTTGACCCCTCATACACTACCGAACTACACGGTTTCTGCGACGCCTCTGAAAAGGCCTATTCCGCTACTCTGTATCTGCGATCTGAGAACCAAGGTTTTGTCTCAACTAACCTTTTAGTAGCAAAAACCAAAGTAGCGCGATACCACGAAAAGAACTTTGTGGTGCTGAGTTGTTGGCTATAATGATGGACACAATACCAGCTCAACTCAATTTGAAAAATTACAAAATTTTCTTGTGGACGGATTCCACGATCGTCTTAGCGTGGTTGCGAGGTCCCCCTAACCGATGGAAAACATTCGTTGAAAACCGCGTCAGCTCCATAATCGAAAAGGTCGGAATCGAACCATGGTCGCATGTTGATACGAAAAATAATCCAGCTGACCTGGCATCTCGCGGCCTTACCGTATCACAACTGGCGTCGAATACGCTCTGGTGGCAAGGTCTGGCTTGGTTAAGACTTCCATACGCTGAGTGGCCGTCATGCACTAAAAAAACTTCTCAACGGACGAAGAGTCCAAACTACTCTGTGTTCACTCTACCACGGTGAAATATGAAGACCTACTTAGTAATTTTTCGGATTTGCCCAAAGCGTTACGAGTTTTTAGTTACGTATTTCGTTTTTATCATCGCTTGAAAAATTATCAGAAATTCAACACTAACGATCTCACCTCCGATGAAATCAACATCGTTACATCACGTTTAATTATTTCGAGTCAAAAACTTCATTTCGCAGATGAGCATAAAGAATTATGTAATAATCGCCCGATATCCCGTAAACTTTTACATTATTAACTCTGAACCCCTTTCTCGACTCTAACGGAATCATGAGAATTAATGGCCGATTAGCAAACTCCCCCACTCTTAGCTATAATGAGCGCTACCCTATTTTGTTACCCTATCACGCTCGTTATACTCAACTTTTCCTCAAATGGCTACACATGTTCTCCATACATGGCCAAAATGCGCTTTTACACCGCCTTATGCGATGCCATTACTACGTTCCTCGTCTTAAAAATCTAATAAAATCAACTATTTCTAAATGTCTCACATGCGTTAGATATAAAAGTGCGCTCAGCCAGCAGATAATGGCTACATTACCCCCTGAACGAGCTACGCTCACCCGCCCATTCTACGACACTAGAGTGGATTTCGCCGGGCCCTTCGAAATAAAATCCTACGTGGGCCGCGGTTGCAAGATCACTAAAGGTTACGTCGCAATCTTCGTCTGCTTCGCTACTAAAGCCATTCACCTGGAAGCCACTGGAGATATATCTACGCAAGCCTTTTTAGCGGCCTTCGCCAGATTTTTCAGCAGACGTGGGACGCCTCATGCTATGTATTCCGATAATGGCACTGCGTTTGTTGGCGCCTCGAACATCCTACAATATGATGCCCAACAATTTTTAGCACTTGTACGGAAAGGTGTCCTAGCTCAAAACAGCTTCTCCCCGTTAGAATGGCACTTCATCCCCCCAGGAGCACCCCATATGGGCGGCCTGTGGGAAGCCGGAGTAAAAAGTTTTAAGTCCCATTTTAAAAAGATTTGCCACAGCCAACACTTCACGTATGAAGAATTTAGCACCATGCTAACCCGCATAGAGGCATGTCTGAATTCACGGCCCTTGAGTCCAGTGACCAACGATCCAAACGACTTATGCGCAATAACCCCCGGTCACTTCCTCATAGGCACCCCCATTTTGTCACCCCCCGAACCCAATTTATCCGATCACTCGTTAAGTTATGTCAATCGCTGGCAGAAACTAAAAATATTACACCATCACCTCGCCCTTCGATGGAAATACGAATATCTTATCGAACTCCATAAACGGACAAAGTGGAAGTACCCACAGCGAGATTTCGCGATCGGAGATCTTGTCGTCGTGCGACAAGACAATTTACCCCCACATCAATGGCGTCTCGGTCGAATTGATAAAGTCTATCACGGCCTGGACAGCAAAGTCAGAACAGCTGACATCCGCACCGCTACGGGTGTCATCACGCGCCCCATCGTTAAATTAGTGTGGCTCCCCTACCCCGAATCGCAATGACAACTAATCTTTGCCTTTATTTCGTTCTTTTCTTTTCTAGTCATTATGCGGCGTTCACCACGTAGAAGCGCTTCCCCGATTGAGCGCCAACGGGTTATTATTCGTTTAAAATCTACCTCGTATGACTGCCGCCTGTGCCAAAAGGATCACCCATTGCGAAAATGTAAAAAATTTACCAGCATGTCTGTTTCCGCACGAGAAAAAACGGTACGACGCCACCTATATTGTGGAAATTGCTTAGCACACTCGCACCGGACTAATAAATGTCGCAGTGCTGAATGTTGTAAAATCTGTAAGGGTAAACATCACACACTTCTTCATCGCCCCCCCAAAATACGTCGTTCAAACGGTACTGGCAATGCTACGTTGATACCTACCGTCATTATGCAAATATGTCTAAACAAGCAATGGGTGCAAGTCCGTGGTCTAATTAACCCGTGTGCCACTGAAAGTGCCATCGCCGACTTCATTGTCGACCGATATCACCTCCCCGTTGAACTGATCGACAATAAGAAATGGTACAAGATGACTTTTCGTTCACGTTTCGAGGGAGCAACCACGTTTACCGTCACCGCCAGAGTTGACGACAAGCTACCCCTCAACCAAGCCCGAAAATCGCTGGACAGCCGAGTAGCTCAGCACTATAATAATCTCCGTTTGGCAGACCCAGACTTCTACGGCAATCACACCATCAACGTCATCCTGGGAGCCGAGGTATACCCGGAGCTCATCAGAAGCGGTCTTCAACTAGGCAGCCTTGCATCGCCTCTCGCACAGGACACAGCTTTGGGATGGGTCCTAGTGGGAAAGTTTGGCCTCTAGGTGCCACCAACGACTAATCATCATTATTATACTATACATTTATTGAACTTATACATTTATTGAACTTATACTTATATTATACCCTAAGATACTCTATCTTTTTGAATTATTGAAATTGAATTTATATAACTTTTGTACTCTAAGTTGCAGTCCTGCAAGGGGGGCGGGATGTTTAAGCGCCAACGCAGAATGCGTTGTAAACACTCTTTTGCCCTTTTTTTTTCTTCTGTGTAAATAAAAAAGAGAGAAACAGAAAACAAAAAAAGGGCAAAAGAATGCGCGGTAGAATTTAGGTTAGTTGCGTAGTGAATCTCAAGTGTTAAAGTCAATTTAAAGTTAATAGAATTTGTACTTCACGTTGTTAATTAAAGAAATATTTTAAATTTAAATATTTTAAAAACATAAACACACTAACAAGAGGCAAAAACCTAATAAAGCATAAAATTGTTACACAAAAAGCCCAAGTGTTATATATTCTTGTGTTGATGAAATAAATGTTCCTTATACCCATCAAACGTTTTCAATGTTAATTTCAATAAGAAGGGAAACCAAATTCAGTAAGCAATTAAACGAACTTATTAGTTGAAACTAAAGTTTGCATTGTTAATTAATTTACTGCTGAAATTGTTCATCTACCTATTTTTATATATACTTTATTGAATTTTTTAATTATTAAAAATAAACATACTTAAAGCATACTTAAAATTTGAGAAGTATTGTTATCGAGTGATAAATATAAATTTTAACCGAATTGGAGTATTTAAAGAACACTATCATTTGAGAACTAGAATTTCCCAGCAAAAAGACGGCAGCAAAGCTAACTGGACTGAGTGCGGAGCAGGCATTTCGAACGGAACAGGACTCCACTCATCACATCTTCCTCAAGATAACGGGTAAGTCCTAAGTAGCTCTCCCCACAACTCTGTGGGACGACCCCACCCACATCTACGTGGAAGAAACCCCCTTAAACCCCCACAACTTTTTTCGTACAGTCTTTCGGAAAACAAACTATAACATGATCGATTCGTATTTTTATCCTCTATCGATCATATATAGCGGTATATGTGCACGCAGAATAGTTTACGAGATATAAGCGAAAAACTAAACATATTAATTTCAGCGATTTTTTTAAATTTGAAAAGTTTGCTGCTTAATAACTTTTTTCGTACAGTCTTTCGGAAAACAAACTATACCATGATCGATTCCTATTTTAATCCTCTATCGATCTTAAATAGCGGTATATGTTCACGCGGAATAGTTTCCCAGATATAAGCAAAAAAAAAATAAACTTGTTAATTTTAACGATTTCTTTAATTTTGAAAAGTTTTTTCGCTTAATAACTTTTTTCGTACAGTCTTTCAGAAAACAAACTATACCACGATCGATTCGTATTTTTATCTTCTATCGATCATATATAGCAGTATATGTGCACGCAGAATAGTTTCCGAGATATAAGTAAAAAACTAAACTTATTAATTTCAGCGATTTTTTTAATTTTGAAAAGTTTGCCGCTTAATAACTTTTTTTGTACAGTCTTTCGGAAAACAAACTACACCATGATCGATTCCTATTTCAATCCCCTATCGATCGTATATAGCAGTATATGTGCACGCGGAATAGTTTCCGAGATATAAGCAAAAAAATAAACTTATTAATTTCAGCGATTTTTTTAATTTTGAAAAGTTTGCCGCTTAATAACTTTTTTCGTACAGTCTTTCAGAAAACAAGCTATACCACGATCGATACGTACCTTTAACCTCTATCGATTGTATATAGCGGTATATGTGCACGCGGAATAGTTTTCGAGATATAAGCGAAAAACTAAACTTATATTTTTGAGCGATTTTTTCAAATTTGAAAAGTTTGCCGCTTTATAACTTTTTTCGTACAGTCTTTCAGAAAACAACCTATACCTCGATCGATTCCTATTTCAATCCTCTATCGATTGTATATAGTGGTATATGTGCACGCGGAACAGTTTTCGAGTTATGAATAAAAAACTACTCTAAATAGCTGGATGTGCAGCAACTTTATTTCTTAATTATCAAAAGTGATAGTTGTAAAATTTGATTTTATGATCTGTAGGATTTTAGTTTTGTTTTTTTGTATTAAAATTAATAATAAATTAACAAATTGCGATCGAGTTAAAAAATGTTATTTTTTGTCTTGGTTTGTTTACATTTTTTTTATGTATAGCATGAAATCACGTGCCACTAATACACCTACAAAAAAACAACAACATATTCACACGCATAGGATAAAGTACCTTCCATGCAACTCTGAAAAATTTTTGCCAAAACAAAAAAAAAATTTCCAAAAAGTTTGTTATCTTCTCCTCGACAAAACACATTGCAGTGATGCGGTTTTGCTACTGTTTTAATACAAATTAACCAACTATGTTATTTACTTTGTAAAAAAAAAACTTTGCAAATTTTTTACATTTAGAAACACATCTTTGCAATCCTTTTTTTTTTAAGACGGCGATATCAACAATAAAAAATATAATCTTTGCAAAAATGATGGGATTATTGGACGAAACACCTCAAAGCGATTATAAAATTGTACAAAAATAGAAAAAAGTCCGAGTCAATGGTTTTAATTTCCCGGAGCACCTTATACCATAAAATTTTGCAAACGTGTTGTTAACAACAGCTGCTTGCACTCAAAAATCCACTTTTGTCCCTGAAGATATAAATAAATTCTGTTTAAATAATAATTAAATTTAAAAGAAAATCTTCTTACTTTTCTTCCGCCATAATTGATGTGTTTGTAATTTATTTTGCACAAAATATCAAGAAAGCAGTAACAAAATTAGTGGTGCATAGTTTGCTTTTGTTTGCATATCAATAACTTTTATTATACATTTAGGGTTGCGTAACATTGTCAATGTTTCCATGGTTGCGTTTAGGAATTCGTGACTTTGTTAAGTTGCATTGCAAATGATGTTTTGGAACTCACCCTAACTTTTATTATACATTTAGGGATGCGTAACATTGTCAATGTTTACATTGTTGCGTTTAGGAATGCATGACTTTGTTAAGTTATATTGCAAATGACGTTTTGGAACTCACCCTGCCTTGCGCAGTAGGGTATCGAAATAACTTTGTAAACGGACAACTTCTTATTTTTTTGTCCTACCTTAGTCTAACGTAACCAAATTTTTTATTTTGGAATGACATAATTTTCTAATATAAGACCTAAATAACCGGTTTGAATGAGAGTGGGTATTAAACATATACATCAGAGATCGGTTTCGGTTGCGTAATTTTCGAGTCTACTTAAACAAGCACTTAGTTTTTTATGAGTCGAATCGTTTTTGTTCAAAAGCAAAAAACACTTGTTGAATAAACCGTTCGTTTAAAACATTCATTTTATGTACTCGCCATTTTGTGCGAACATGAATGTTCTGATAGTGTTGTTTAAGGTTCGAATCTATTTTTGCATCAAAGCCAACTTGTTGTTAGCGAAACAAGTGTTTTATTCAGTTGTAAATTGTTATTACGTTTTTTTACATTTTTAAATTCTTTTTTAATAAATTTTTGTGCTTAATATCCAAACGTTTATTGAATAAACGTTGAACTTGTTCTTTTTTTACCATGAATTGCTACTTATTTTGTTTCTTTTTCCTTTTTTATATTAATTTTTGTAAATATTCTTTAATTAAGATTTTGTTATGTCCTTTTTATTGTTTTATAAATAATTTTTTCATGAAAATGTTACTTTTTTTTACTTATTATATAATTTACATAAATAATTTTTTTAGAAAATATAGTCTTAAAATTAAAAAAAAACAAATTATATACTTTGCATTTCATTATTTATATTTGGAGCAAAAATTATAAAAATACATATTTTTACATTTATTTGCGTAGTACATGTGTAAATATGATATTAACAAATATTTTGTTTGCTTGTAAAATATTTTATTTGTATAAAAGTTTGTTTTCACCTTTAAAGTGTTTCTATACCCTACGAATAAATTTTTTCACTGTCAGCTAGAAATAAGAAAATGCTCATGTGTTAAATAGATAGAAAATGCACATCTGTAGGTTTTTCCTATTGTTTTTATATTTTTCTGCATAGCACTTTTTTACTTTCGAGTGGCTCGATTGTTTTGGGTAAAACTCCAATCAGATCATGTACAATAAATACGTTGTGCAAAAAAATAACTTCTTGTTAACGAGACTTTTTTGTTTCAATACAAATCTGTTCGAGTCTAATGTTGAAAATGATTTACACTTGTTGTCGCATTTTGTGTTTGCGTATAAAAAGCAACAAGTATTAAATTGATGTAACACTTGTTCGTATTGTTCTTAAAATTCAACTACTGTGAACAAGACGGCTCGATCATATAAGTTGCAGGTCTCTGATATACATATGCTTTAGCCACTAAATTAACAGATTCCAAATATGTGAATAAAAGTGAAAGTTTTAATCAATAATAATAATACTTACTTTTATATTTCAAAAATCTTATATAAAGAAAAAAACATAAAATTTTTGTTATAAAATTTTTTTAACTTTAATGATAACTTTTACGGTTTTTATATAAGTATATAATAAAACAGAAACAATTTATAATAAGCAAAATTTTATGTTTTATTTCACCAGTTTTAAAATAATTCCAGCAATTATTGATTTCCATCTCAGGGCAACTAGCAATGCATTGCTACAATCTGTGTTAAAATATAAAAAGGAAGATTTTAATATACCTTTATTTTAATAAACATAATTTCATCGATCTACTTCCAGTTTTAAGTTAATTATCTGTGCTTCTAACTACATCGTCTGTTAGCGAAAAGATAACGGCGGTAAAAATGAATTGAAAAAATGATTGTCTGGTAACAATTTCTTAATCATACGTACCGTTTAACTTGACGACTGGCAGTCAAAATATACGCAACGTATATAGCAGTCATCAAACTATGCCATATATACTAAAAGTGCATTTGCACCGATTTTTTCCGGAATTATGAAAAAATATTGGTTCATAGGGTATATTTTATCACCTTTCATAATATGGCATCAAAAAAATTTGATATTTTTTGGGTCGCCAAACTATGCGCTGTGCATATATATACATATATCATTTCAGTATTTATTCTTTTTAGTATTTATTCTTTTTAGTATTTATTTATTATTATATATTTAATGGTTCGTATCTCGGAAACAAAGGGTTTTCCCCAAAATTACCACTTAATATTTTTTGTTTAGAATTACATTTCACACTCTTTATATACCTAATTTTTTTGTAAGGTATTCGCAATGCACTAAATAATTTTAAGTAGTTACGTTTAAATAAAAAAAAACGTTTTTTTCCATTAGCAGATTTTTTCTTTTTTTTTTCTCTCTTTTTCTTGCTATCTACGCTTAAATTACCTTTCCAATGATACCCATATTGTCCCATTCTGCCATCAAATACTGGATATATACCATCTTAAACTTCTTACATAACATGATTTTTTACTTAGTGGCACTTACATACAGAGGGAAATGATGCATTTGTTTGATCTGGTTAATTTGCAGAAATAGCAAAAACTGGTAAGTATTATCTGAAAATAAAATGTGTGTTAACTTACAGACGATTACCCTTTTCAGGAAACACTTTAAAAAAAAGATAAATTAAATCTTAAAAAATCCATTTTGAAGGATTAAAGAAAAAAAAACAAATTAAACTTTCAAAAGCCCTTTTAAGGGCTACAAAATAACTTTAAAAAGGAGATAAAATATAATTGTATAATAAATGTTCTTACACACATTTTAAGGTCCAGCTTGTTTGTGGTGTCATCTATTTACATATTTTTATTAGGAATTTGGAAAATTTGCTGTGTTGAACCCAGAAGTGTAAGTAATAACTAAAAATATAAATTAGTTTCTTATTGTACAATTTTAAGAAGATTGTTACGTTATAACTTTTGAATGCAAGTGTTCCAAAAAATGATTTATACCAGTTCTGAATTGTATTTTTTGCCTCTATCGTTTGGCATCAGTTGGTTTGATGTAAGGCTTTTGGTTTGGATTTAATAACTAAAAAACCATTACACTTAATGAATTTTGTCTTAAATGTAGTTCCTTCATTTCTAAAATGGCAAAAGTGACAACCGGAAAATTCGATTCAACAAGCTTCAAGCTGCTTAATTCAATTTTTTATTTTACAATGCATTAAAATTTAAGATTTTTGTGACCGCATTTAATTACGCTTATTTAATCTGAAATTTTGTTTACATTTTTGTTAAGAACAAAAAAATACTCCGTTTTTGCAACTCTGTATCTATCGCAGCGCTGTATTTATTTTCGCCTCGAGTATAATTCCTATGGATTCGCCTTGGTTTTTCCCGGTATGTTCTTTTAACAGTGCAGTCACACGTTCAAGTTTTTGTTCAATTTTCTTTCAAGAAATTTACACATAGTGCTTGTCAAAATTCACAAAAATTGAAAGCTGTGACGTAGGATGCACGCAATTTCAAAGCAAGTTTTTAAGCAAGATGTCGTAAAGAAAACAAAAAAAATTTATTTGAAGGAAAAAACTTCAATCAGCTGTTCTCTTGAATGTAATTTGAAAGACTCAATAAAATTTGAAAGCAAATTCTCAGCAAGTTTTTAATGTGAGCGTGTATAGGTAAAAAAATTAGAGAAATTTTAAGAATTGAATGAAAACTTGATCGTCTGACACCCTAGTAACCTTTGTAAAATTATACATGAAATGTGATCTTAAAGATGTAGGAGAAGATAACAAACTCACAACAAAAATGTTAACAAAATTTGACAAAAAATAAGACCTTTTAGAAACGGTCTCAATTCGTCAATTTTTAATAGATTTTAAATTAAAAATTAGAAGTAAAACGCTCTAAGGTTGCAGAATCAGATTTTCTGGTTGTCACTTTCGCCATTTTAAAAATGAAGGAGCTACACCCAAAACATGTAGTCATTAATTGTGATGGTTTTTTAGTTATAAAAACAAAATTAACAGCGCGATCGATTCGTATTTTTATCCCCTATTGATCGTATATAGCAGCATATGTGCACGCGGAATAGATTCCGAGATATAAGCAAAAAACTAAACTTATTAATTTCAGCGATTTTTTTAAATTTGAAAAGTTTGCCGTTTAATAACTTTTTTCGTACAATCTTTCATAAAAAAAACTATAGAATGATCGATTCGTATTTTTATCCTCTATCGATCGTATATAGCGTTATATGTGCACGCGGAATAGTTTTAAGGATATGAATGAAAAATTACTTTAAACAGCTTGATGTGTAGCACCTTTATATCTTAATTATCAAAAGTGACAGTTGCAAAATTTGATTCTATCATCTGTAGACTTTTAATTTTATTTTTTTTGTATTAAAATAAAATTAAATTAACGAATTGTGATCAAGTTAAAAAATGCTATTTTTTGTCTTAGTTTGTTTACATTTTTTTAAGGTAAAACATGAAAGCACGTGGCACTAATACTCTTACAAAAAAAAAACAAAAACATGCTCACACGCATAAGAAAAAGTACATTCCATGCAACTCTGAAAAAAGTTTTCCAAAACAAACAAAAAATGGTTGCCCTATAGCAAGGCGAATCAATTATCAGGTGGCAGCATTAGAAAATTTATTATTTTTTGCTCGTGAAACGAATGTCAAACTTCATATAAAAAAAATGGTAAACAGATTTTTTATATATGGAGTTTGACAGTAGTGTACACGGCGAAAATTAATGAATTCGCCTACGCTGCCACCTGGTAATTGATTCGCCTTGCCCTATAGTTTGTTATCTTCTCCTCGATGTCTTAAAAATAGGCATGAGAAGAAAACAATCTCTGAGAAATATAAAACTTTTTTTACAGAGTTGCAAAAAACGGAGTATTTTTGTTGTTCTTAACAAAAATTTAAACAAAATTTGACAAAAAATAAGCGTAATTAAATGCGGTCACAAATCGTCAAATTTTATTGCATTGTAAAATAAAAAATTTAACTAAGAAGCTTGAAGCTTGTAGAATCTGATTTACCGGTTGTCACTTTTGCCAATTTAAAAATGAAGGAGCTACGTCTACGACAAAAAGTCATTAAGTGTGATGGTGTTTTAGTTATAAAGTCCAAAGCAATTGATGTCATTTGAAAGAGGCAACAAATACAATTCCGAACTGGTATAAATCATTTTTTGGAACGCTTGCATTCAAAAGCTATGACGTAACAATCTTCTTAAAATTGTACAAATAGTTTGTTAAATATTTAAATCAAACTAGAAAATGTGCCACATAGCGACATACACCAATAAATAGAGGACAAATATACAATTCAAAATTGGTATTTGACATTTTCTGAAGTACTTTAATTCAGAAGATATTGCGTAACAAACTTTGACAAATAGAAAAAATCGCAAAAAAGTAAGGTAAAAGTATTTACGTATATTGTATTTTAGTATATTTAGCGTCTTCCTTTAACGGTTCGAAATATTATTCAGCACTTTCACGGCCTTTTGGAAACACCCTTTAATTTCTAAATTAATTGTTTACAATTTATTTTTATAGCGAACATATTAGTACATAATCTGTGTCAATTTTTATGATATTTAATTTCTCAAAAAACCACCTTAACATTAATTTTTAGTTTTTGAAAATGTAGCGCGAAAATATCCGCCTATATCAGCTCAAATGTATGGCCACATCAATTAGGTTACATTAACTATTGGGACACACTTATATCTCCAAACTTTATACTCTTTCGCCTGTTCAATAGTTTGGCAATATACACCAAATTGCAGCAACTATAGGTTCGCTCTTCAATTTCCAAATTCAAATTATATACATACTTGCTGTTGTAGTAGATTAAGCAATCAGGTTCTGAGTAAATTTCAACCGTCTGTATGTAACGTTTCAACAGTTTGCGAATATACATCAGATTATATCAGCTATTTAATTTATGATATAACATTTTTATACTTCTTATTATACCAAATAAAAAGTGGACATTCTGTCTAAAATTAAAGTGGTTTGTATACAATTGTTCAAAAAATACGGCCAAATAAAACAAATTGCATTAATTTTGGTAACACCTTTTAATTTCTAAATTCAAATTATAAGCTTCTTGTTATATAGGACTTAGCAAAACATGTCACTTGTAAATTTCAGCTGTCTTTATATAATGGTTCAAAAGTCCGACCACATACACCATATTATATCAACTATTAGGACACCCGTTTATTTCCAAATCCAAATTTTATAGTTGTTGTTATAGAGAAGTTAGTAATACAGGTTCGTTGTAAATTCCAAGCGTCTGTCTATAACTGTTAAAAAGTATGGCAATATACATCAAATTAAATGAACTATTGGTGCACCCTTTAATTTATAATTTAAATATTCTCAGCTGTTATTATAACGGCCATAGCAATCGACTTTGCGTCAAATTTAAAAGCGTTTGTCTATAACGGTTTAAAAGACGGCTATATAAGATAAGATAGATATATAAGTAAATCTACAGTAATTATGGCACACCCTTTAATTTCTAAATTCATATTAAAAACTCGTTGATATAGCGGATTTAGCAATACAAGTCCCTTTTAAGTTTCAGCGTTCTGTCTATAACGGTTCGAAAGTTTGGTCACATACACAAAATTTCATTAACTATTAGAACACCCTTTTACTTCCAAATCCAAATTTTATACTTGTTGTTATAGCGGACTTAGCAATACAAGTTCGTCGTAAATTTCAAGCGTCTGTCTAAAACTGTTCAAAAGTATGGCCATATAAATGAAATTTAATTATAATATAATGTAAAATTTGTAATATTAATACTATTACGACCACAGCGATCGATATTCTGCAAGCGTTTGTCTATAACGGTTCAAAAGATAGGCCAATATAAGTAAATTAACATCAATTATGGGGGCATCCTTTAATTTTTAGATTTATTTTTGTATAATTTTTTATTTTTGGGAGCTATAGTAATACTTAGTCATTTTAAATTTTACAGAAGTGCCCTTTACAATTCATAATACACGTAAAAAATATGTCTGTTGTATGGGGACACCCTCTAATTTTTTAAAATATGAGCTGTTTTTGAAACGGGACCAATCTGTAAACATAATCTATCATATTACCAAAAATTTTCAAAATCAGATCAGAAATGACTGAGTTCTAGAGGCAAAAATATAAAATAAAAGCAACATTGTATAACCTCCTTCTTTTTTTGAAGTCAGTTAAAAATAATTACAATATTATTAATCTAGATATCATACGCTTTCCTTCGATGCTACTTACATGCATATATTTAAGCTAAAGGAGCTTCCTAACTTATTGACATAACATATTGAACTTTGATGACTAAAATATGTAAAAGTTACTAAAAACTTTAATTTTAATTTCATTTTTATTAATTCAAAATCTATTCAATGAATTGAAAAAAATTGCAGTCCTTTTTTCTAACTCATTTGTATTAATTCAAAGTCAATTCAAATAAATTGGAAATGAATTGCAATTCATTTGAAGTAAAAATGAAATGAATTTAATGAAAAATTAGAGACCACACTAAATAGTTTGCTTCAATTTAAGTTGTTATCTAATAAAGGTTAGGTAGCTGAATCAAAACAAAAAAAAAAAAAAAAAAAAAAAAAAAAAACATGAATAAGAAACTAGTTTATATTTTTAGTTATTACTTACAATTCTGGGTTCAACACTGCTAATTTTCCAAATGCCTAATAAAAATATGTAAATCGATGACACCACAAACAAGCTGGACCTTAAAATGTGTGTAAGAATATTTATATGTTATCTCCTTTTTTAAGTTATTTTGTAGCCCTTAAAAGGGCTTTTGAAAGTTTAATTTGTTTTTCTTTTTTAATCCTTCAAAATGGATTTTTAAAGATTTAATTTATCTCTTTTTTAAAGTGTTTCAGAGCCCTGAAAAGGGCTTTTGTTTTATATGTAAGCGCATGTAAGTTAACACATAGTAACTCACATTTTATTTTTAGATGATACTTACCAGTTTTTGTATATTTCTGCAAATTAACCAGATCAAACAAATGCATCATGTCCTTCTATATGTAAGTGCCACTAAGTAAAAAATCATATACATTTTAATGCACATTTACATTTAATGTACACTTTATTTCCAGCAGATACTTACCAGTTTGTTCACTGTTCTGTTAGTTATCCACCAGCCAAACAAATCGTTTTGAATGGTAGGCAAGTTCATGTTAAAAGCACATTGTTTAAATGAAAATCTAATTCACTTTCTTTTCGGCAAAACACCATTCTGAGTCCAGTTCTGCCATTTCCCACCACTAAACAAATAATTTCCAGATGTAGGTAAATGACTGGAAAAGAATAAACAAACTGTGTGAATAAAAACTGATACAGATTTTATTTTTAGACAGCACTTACCAATTTGGATGCAGTTTTCCCAATTTTCATAAAAACAAAAAAATTTTGGCAAATCCCTGTAGGTAAACAAACTGTTTTGAAAATCCAAGTACCTTTGTTTTTTTTTTTTTGCCAACACTTACGAACTTGATATTTTCTTGCAAACATACAAAATATAAAAGGAGATAAGTTCCTGTAAAAAAAGCAAATGTTTTTAATTTATATTTTTTAATGCATTTGGCACCCTGCCTACTTTCAATGAAGTAACCGATAACCAAAACGGTGTAATGTCAAAAAAGTGAACTAGTTTAGCAACCTTTTGTAAAAACGATTAAGCTCGCCCCTTTTTGGTGTTCTCACGTTCAACGATGAACATCGCTGAGGTAAAAATATAAAAATATAAAATTTCTCGATACGTATAAGATGGAATTTAATTCAATAAAATTTGTGTTTAATATTAAGAAACAATTCGGCTTTTTTAATTATCCCCAATCTCCATATTGGTGACCCCGGCGAAAACAAAACTAACAAACCAAAAGAAAGAAACAAAAAGCACGCTATTTTAGTCAATGTTAAAAACGCATTGCACACGACATTTTGTTTTTTATTAACAACGAATGAACGATAGTAGTTTGTCGTCCGTGCCGTCAGATTCCATGGCAATGAACGAGGGAAATACTGACATACCTCACGCAAACAGCGGCATTTCTGCAGTTTACGCTAGGTTGCCTTTTCCACAAATGTGTAACACCAACATCGAGGCTTGGTTTACCACGATGTACTTCTGGTTTGCAGCATCGGGCATAACCTCAGATAAGCAAAAGGCAGCTACTGTACTTGCAGCGTTGAGCCCAAACGTAATTGCACAACTTACCGAAGTAATAACAACTCTTCCACAAGCCGACCGTTTCGAGTACGTCAAACGAAGAATCATCGAACATTTTGCCGACAGCGAGCAAAGACGCCTAAACAGACTGATGTGTGAACTACCACTTGGTGACAAAAAGCCTTCAGAATTGTTTTCTGAAATGAAACGTGTAGCAGCCAATATAATAGGCGAAGCAGCGTTGAAGGGTTTATGGACAAAGCGTTTGCCGGAATTTGCCCAACCCGTTGTAGCCGCTTCAACAGGTACATCCGCAGAATTTACAAAAATTGCAGATTCCGTAGTCGATGCCATATCACCTGGTCAAGTCAGCCAAGTTCAAAAGCAATCATCAAATGAACTGAGCGATCTCCGAGCGGCAATAGTTGAATTGGGCAAGAAATTTGATCAACTCACTACTCGTTCACGTTTTCGATCTCGCGCATCAACGATCTCAGAAGCGCGACAAGTGCAGCGTTACAAATGCTGAGGAGTGTTGGTATCATCGCAAATATGGGCGTGAAGCACAAAAGTGCCGAAGCCCTTGCAGCCGTAAACCACGGCGAATTAAAACCGTCACTGCCGGCGAAACCAATTGACTTGTAAGGCCTGTGGAGAATTCTGGTGAAAGTTCTTCCACAGAGGGTCAAATACTTCGCCTACAAGTCAAAGACAAATTCACGCAAGAATCATTCCCAGTCGACAGTGTCGCCGATGTTTCAATTTTTCCTATAACTTCGAAATCGTTTGATGTCCGTCCAACCGCCATCGCCTTGTATGCTGCCAATGGGTCACCTATCAAGGTCATTGGTGAAAAACGAGTCAAATTGGACCTTGGACTTAAAAAAAAATTTTACTGGTCGTTAATAATCGGCGATGTAACAACATCAATAATCGGGTCAGTATTTATAAAATATTATGATTTACTAATCGATCTTAAACAACACCGGCCGTAAATCGAAACTCACAACGCCATTGATCACCGACGTCGCAGCCATAAAAACGTTTAACGAAAACAACATATTTGCCGACCCCCTTCGCGAATTCAGCGACGTAACCACCCTTTCGCCATTTGGATCCAAAACGAAATCAACTATTTCGCACCGAATCGACACGACTGGGCAACCCTTATTTTGCCGCCCACGGCGATTTCCACCTGAAAAGCTTGCTGCAGCCAAAAAAGAATTCAACTTCCTTCTCAAGACCGGCATTTGCCAGCCTTAAAAAAGCAACTGGTCTAGTCCGTTACACCTAGTGAAAAAAGTGATGGTACATGGAGACCATGCGGGGATTACCGAGCCTTAAACGCACAAACATTGCCCAACAGATACCCTTTACCGTACTTATCAGATTTTACAGTTAACTTGAGAGGTAAGCGTATTTTTTCAAAAATTGATCTACAGAAAGCATTTCATCAAATCCCGACACACCCGGAGGACATTCCGAAAACAGACATATGTACGCCTTTTGGCTTGTTCGAGTTTAAAACTATGACTTTCGGTTTATGTAATGCCGCCCAGACGTTTCAACGTCTAATCAACGAGGTGTTTCGCGGATTCGCCTCAACAACGTTAGATCAACACCGGCGTGACCTTCGAATGGTGTTTCAACGACTTCGTGAAAACTCCCTCGCGATAAACTTAACCAAATGAGAATTCGGCAAAAGTGAACTAAATTTTTTGGGGCATATCGTAAACGCTGAGGGCATCAGGCCTTTAGCCGAAAAAGTTGATGCAATAAAAAACTTTCCGTTGCCAAAAACTGCGCAAGAACCTAAAAGGTTTATTGGAATAATAAATTTTTACAGGAAGTTTTTGCCGCACGCAACAACGTATCAGGCAGTACTACAAGAGATGGTTCCAGGCAACAAGAAAAACGACCTTACGCAGTTGTTATGGACATCAGTCACCGAAGCCGCATTTAATCGATGTAAAACCGAGTTGGCTAACGCAACGCTATTAGTTCATCCTCATGCAAACGCAGAGTTATCAATTTTCGTTGATGCATCAGATACTGCGGTTGGAGCTGCTTTGCACCAAATAGTCGATGGTAACATGCAACCTCTCGCTTTCTATTCAAAGCAGCTCACGCCTACACAGCAGAAATATTCAACATACGACCGGGAATTAGCAGCACTTTACTTAGCAGTTTGCCATTTTCGCTATGTAATAGAGGATCGTAAATGCAGAATAATTATCGATCACCGACCCCTCATTTACGCATTCAACCAAAAAATGGAAAAAGCCTCGCCTCGCAGAATACGCCAGATCGACTTTATTAGCCAGTTTACGACCGAAATTCGTTATACGCCTGGTTTGCAAAATGCTCCAGCTGATGCCCTTTCAAGGATTCAATCTCTGAACCAAGCTATAAACTACACAAACATCGCTGCAGCTCAGAAAAACGACGTGGAATTGCATCAGCTGATGCAAAACTCAGGTACGCATTTATTCGTCTTAGGCTGTAACGAGCAACTAGTCTGCGATACGTCAACTGCTCAAGTTCGTCCATACATCCCTAAAGAATTTCGACATCAAGTATTATCAAAAATTCATAATTTGTCTCATACTGGCTGCCACGCTACGACAAAATTGGTGACAGCAAGATTCTGCTGGGCTGGAATTAAGAAAGATGCTGCCAATTTCGTAAAAAACTGTTTGCAATGTCAACGTTTTAAGATACACCGCCACGTAAAATCACGATATGTCATGTATGAACCACCGCAGAAACGATTTTCGCATATAAATATAGATATAGTTGGGCCATTCCCACAATGCGGTGGAAAAAGGTACTGTTTCACTATTATCGACCGCTTCATGCGATGGCCTGAAGCAGTTCCAATACCCGAGATGGCCGCTGAAACCGTGGCTAGAGCGCGGCGTGCCTGCACGTATAACATCCGACCAAGGCCGATAATTTGAGTCTGCTATTTTCACAGAACTCATGCAAACAATTGGTGCAGCCCATTTGCGCACAACGCTGTACCATCCGCAGTCCAATGGACTTGTAGAGAGATGGCACAGGGTTTTAAAAACATCAATTTTGTGTCACGATGCTTCTAAATGGGTACATCATCTACCAACAATTTTGTAAGGGTTGCGCGTAGTTCTTAAACCCGATATAAAAGCGTCACCAGCGGAACTTGTATATGGCACGACCCTAAGAATTCCAGGCTAACTTTTCTTCAACAACAGTTCAAAAGAATCTTCAACCGAATTTGTTACTGAATTTCGAAATGCTATGGAAAAGCTAAGACCTACTGAAACCGCTCATCATTCAAGTAATCAAATTTTTATTTTAAAGGATCTCTATTCATCCACGCATGTCTTTGTCAGAAATGATCCATCAAACCGTCTCTGACTCATCCATATGGTTTTGAAGCGAAACTCAAAATTTGTTACAATCAAAATTCGCAGTCGTAATTGCAACGTTAGCATCAACCGGCTAAAGCCATATTTTTACGCAACGTGCTCCTCATACAATACCAAGACCACAACAACAATTGCAATCATCACCCACTTTGGATCATGCAGCCGAAAATGAAGCATCCAACATAAAGCGTCCGACTAAAATTGATCTCAACCACACATCAGACAATCCCAACTCAGCAAATACAGATACTCAGGAAGCTGTTTCGAAAAAGACATCCAGCGGCAGACACGTAAGACTACCAGTCAGATTTAGATGATCTTCTCGAGCGCGGGGAGTGGTGTGGCACCCTGCCTACTTTCAATGAAGTAACCGATAACCAAAACGATGTAATGTCAAAAAAGTGAAATTTAAGAATTTAATTCAATAAAATTCGTGTTTAATATTAAGAAACATTTCGGCTTTTTTAATTATCCCCAATCTCCATATGCACATTTTATTTTCAACGAAAACTTACCAATTTTTGTTCACTTCTGCCAAATTTCCACAAACTGTGTTTTCCACCAGCCCAAAAATAATGCACCATCTTGATATCTGCTGTGCTTCACATTTTTACACAGTTTTTTATATAATGCTGCTACACTTTTCTTATTTATTTAGGTTAAGTTTGTTCGCTGTGTAGCCCTTGGCAATAAATCAATGCGCCTGTATGTTTTCTAATTAAAATTCTTTTATTTATTGCAGAATCAAAAAAACAAACTTAAGCTAATCTTTAATTTAATTTAATTTAATGTGAGCAGAAAAACGTGTGTTCGGATGGAAGGCACAAAGAAAAAGAAATGTAATCCTAACTGTTCGCTTAAACAATGCACAGCATTGTTCATGTACATACATAAGTATAAGAGGCGAAAGAAAATAAAACAATGACAGGGTGCCACATTACTTCCCGCCTAGATGAAAGCTACCGGAATCTCACTGGAAGATTTATACGTCTGCCACCTCGAGTAGTTTTCGTCGATACTAATGACGGTTTAAGTTGAACTGGAGAGCGGTCTGCCAATTGCAAGGAGAGCTCTTGGGTTGGTGTTGACTGCTGAATGACATGTGGCATTGCTTCTTCGCTACGGTCATTGTTGAAAACAGTTTGCGAACCATGTTGACAACTTTCTTTGAGTTGATGTTGTTGCTGCAAAATGTTTTCGTCTGAACACTCGACAAAGGCTGGTTTCAGTCTGTCGATACTAATGTTGACGCGGCGGTCTCTGATTTGAAGCGTAAAATATTTTGTTGTTTTTCGAATTATCCGGAATGGACCATCGTATGGATGTATCAGCGATGGGCGTATCGTATCGTTACGTACGAAAACATGAGACGTTGAATGTAAAGAAGGACTCACTAATGTTTTTGGTACAGTATGATGTGAAGGGTCTGTTGGCCTTAGTTTTTGCATTGATGTGCGAAATTGTGAAACAATCTCGCTGGATGGTGCAGTTGCTTGGGTGTTCGTGAAAAATTCTCCGGAAATTCGCACATTTGTCCCATATACGAGTTCTGCTGGAGAAGAATTAATATCTGGTTTAAAAACGACGCGTAGTCCAAGTAAAATAGACGGTAGGCTGTGAATCCATTTTGATCGATCGCTGCAGAGAATGGCGGCTTTAAATACACGGTGCCACCTCTCTATTATACCATTACACTGAGGGTGATAAGGCGTTGTACGAAGATGTGTCGTACCGATTAGTGACGTTAGTTCGGCAAATATGGCTGATTCAAACTGCCTGCCACGATCGGATGTAATTTTTGCGGGTACACCAAATCTTGCAATCCAGCCATGTAATATTGATTTTGCAACAGTTTCGGCGGTCATGTCTGGCATAGGTATAGCTTAGGGCCATGTGGTGAAACGATCGATAATCGTTAAGCAATAACGATAGCCATCGCATAATGGGAAGGGGCCCACAATGTCGGTATTTATGTGCGCGAAACGTTCGCTGGGTGGTTCGTATTTTGCGGTTTGCGATTTCGTGTGGCGTTGAATCTTTGAACGCTGACAAGCGATGCATGTACGAACAAATTTTGCGCTATCTTTCCTTACTGACGGCCAAACAAATCGTGATGTTACCAATTTTATTGTAGCTCGAACGCCAGGGTGAGCTAGTCCATGAACAATGGAAAGTATTTGTTTACGAAACGATTTGGGTATGTAGGGACGGACTTTGTTTGTCGAGATGTTACATACTAGCTTGCTCTTGAAGTCTGGAAAAGCAACATGTGTTAACTTAAGCGAATTAGAAATTATACCTGACTTCATTTTTTTAAGCTCGTCATCTCCCTCTTGAGCTGCTGCGATTTTTTCATAATCGACAATTTGGCTCACCGATTGAATGCGGGAAAGTAGATCTGCGGATGAATTTTGCTCTCCTGCTATATGTCGAATATCAGTTGTGAATTGCCCAATATAATCTAAGTAGCGGGCGCGATGTAGCAATGCGTTTTCGGGTTTTTGACTAAAAGCGTAAATCAACGGGCGGTGATCGGTAACAATGTAGCTACTTATTCCTTCCAACATATAGCGAAAATGGCATATACCCTGGTATATTGCTGTCAATTCACGATCGTACGTGCTATAATTATTTTGTGCGCTTGTTAATTTTTTTGAATAAATTCCTAGCGGCTGAAGCGTGCCGTTCACGCATTGATGGAGAGCAGCGCCGACTGCAAAATCCGAGGCATCGACGTACAGTGCTAATGTTGCGTTTTTTTTCGGGATGTGCTAAAAGAGCAGCGTTGCTTAACTCCTCTTTGCATTTAGTGAAAGCAGCTTCAGCTTCTTCATTCCAAACTAGTACGGTGCAATCATTTTTTATATTACCTTTTATTAGCTCTTGAAGTTTTGCTTGATTTTTCGAAGAGTTAGGTAAAAATCGTTTGTAAAAGTTTAGTGTTGCTATGAATCTTTTTAATTCTTTGGTAATCGTAGGCTTAGGAAAATCGTTGATGGCCGCTACCCGGTCTGCAAGCGGTTGTATGCCTTCACCAGTTACGTGGTGGCCTAGGAAATTTAATTCGTTTTTTCCAAACTCGCATTTGTCTAAGTTAATAGCCAAATTATTTTTTCTTAGCCTTTTAAAAACTTCGATGAGACCCTTTCGGTGTTGTTCAGGTGTTGCTGAAGCGACACAAATGTCGTCGATGTAAGCAAATGCACAGTCCAATCCACGTAGCACCTCGTTGATGAGTCTTTGGAAAGTCTGCGCTGCGTTGAAGAGTCCAAAGGTCATGAATCTGAACTCATAGAGTCCAAAAGGTGTTATGATGGCTGTTTTGGCGAACTCATCGGGTTGCACAGGCACTTGATGAAAGGCTTTTTGAAGGTCGACTTTCGAAAAAATTTTCTTTCCGAATAGGTTGCTAGTGAAGTCAGATAGATACGGGAGTGGGTACCGGTCTCATACAATTTGTGCGTTTAACGACCTGTAGTCGCCACATGGTCTCCAAGACCCGTTTGATTTTTGTACCATATGTAATGGGCTGGACCAATTACTGCTGGAAGGTTGGCAAATGCCGGCTTTAATTAAAGCATTAAATTCAGCTCGTGCTGCAGATAATTTCTCGGGAGATAAACGTCGCGCTCGAGCTTGCACTGGCTGGCCTGTTGTGGTAATGCGATGAAAAATTGTGGACTTCGTTGTCGTACCAAATGGCTTGATTTTCAAGATATCATCAAACTCTCGTAAAATGAGTTAAACGCTGTTATTTCAGCAGCCCTCAGCTGAGAGAAGTTTACTGAAGACATATAACTATAGATAGAAGTAGCGATCAGACGATTGCGGCGTAAGTCAATCAATAGGTCGTAAAATTTTAAAAAATCTGCACCGATTATTGGGCTTGTGACGTCGGCTACCAAAAAACACCATTCAAATTCGCGTTTTAGGCCAAGGTTTAAAAAAATTCGCTTTTATCCTAAAACTTTTATTGGCAAACCGTTAGCCATGTATAATTTCGTTGCAGTGGGCTTAATGCCTACAGATGTAGAGGTTAGGGGTAAGACGGATACATCGGCCCCTGTGTCAATGAGAAACGTTTTTCTAGTTATTAAGTCCTTTACCTGTAAGCGGAAGATTGTGGTGCTCGTGGCATAGGTCCCACTATTCTCTGCCACGAGCGAATGGCCTCAATCCCCTCGTTGAAGTGCACTGGTTTTCACAGTGCTGATTGAATTGCGTTTGTGCTTGCACGGGCTTCTGCACTTTTGGGCACTACGGCCGTATTTTTTATGATACCAGCATTCAATCTTTGTGATATCATTTGCATCTTGAGATGAATTATTCTGTTGAAGCTGACGTGAGCGGGTATTTGAATGGGTTCGACTGCGTGAACGTGATCGTGCAGAGAACTTCTCGAACTGTTTCGTTAGGTAGTCAAGGGCAGCGCGCTACTCATCAATATCGTTGGGAGTTTGTTTTGAGATTGCGTTGACCTGGTTAGCTGACATTGCGTCCACAATAGAGTCTGCTACTTTTGTAAATTCAGCAGCAGTGCCACTGGAAGCGGTGACAACTGGTTGCACAATTTCGGGAAGGCGCTTAATCCATAAGCCTTTAAGAGCAGTCTCACCTAACGTTGTTCCAGCCACCCGTCGCATCTCGTAAAAAAGCTCAGAGGGCTTTCTGTCACCTAGAGGCAACTCCGAGAGGAGACGATTCAATCTGCGTTGCTCACTGTCTGCAAAATGATCGATTATTTTCTTACGTATGTACGCAAATCTATCATTTTGGGGCATCTCTGCAATGACCTCTGATAATTTCGATATTACAATTGTGTCCAAGGCTGCCAAAACTGTTGCTGTCTTCTGCTTATCACTTGAAATACCTGACGCCATAAACCAAAAATCCATGGTTGTAAACCATGATTCAATATTTGAACTAGCCATCTGTGGTAATGGTAGACGCGCGTATACTGCTGCGACGTTGGCTGGTGACTGGCGAGTCGGAACGTTGTTGAGGTACATCCCCTGCAGGTAGTTGTTGCGAACATGCTGGTTTTTCATTGTCAGTTGTATCGACCATTTTTAGTTGTAAAATTTGGCTTTGAGCGGGGTCACCAATTTAGGTTAAGTTTGTTCCCTGGGTAGCCCTTGGCAATAAATCAATGCGCCTGTATGTTTTCTAATTAAAATTCTTTTATTTATTGCAGAATCAAAAAAACAAACTTAAGCTAATCTTTAATTTAATTTAATCTGAGCAGAAAAACGTGTGTTCGGATGGAAGGCACAAAGAAAAAGAAATGTAATCCTGAAGGCCGTGTCGGATAAAACTTTATCGCTTTGCGTGACGTTTCAAACTTTGAAAAAAAAGCGTATAACGCAAGAGGTATGTCACAATAAAAACTTTAACAGCGCCTAATTATTGTTTGTTTTTACAAGTTTTTCTTCCATAATTTTCTAAAAAAATAATAAAGGAAGAATATATAATTAAAAAATAATATTTAAAAATTCGATCGATTTTGCCAAAAATAATATACAAATGTATTGCAGCTAATTGTCAAAGCACGCAAAAAGATGAGTGTTGCCCAACTTTGCGCTTTGCTTTGCGTTAAAAGTGCTTTATGTGACGTACTTCATATAAGTTCGTGTATTTTATCTTAGATGTCAAAGCGAATTTGCAACGCAACGCAAAGCAAAAGTTTTATCTGACACGGCCTTAACTGTTCGCTTAAACAATGCACAGCATTGTTCGTGTACATACATACGTATAAGAGGCGAAAGAAAATAAAACAATGACAATAAATAATATGAACAGTATTACCGACATCGTTCCTTATTACCAGAATATATGTTTTCTTAATTAATTCAAGTTATTTAACAATATTTTGTGAATTAAAGTATTTCAGAAAATGTCCAATACCCAATATGAATTGTATTTTTGTCCTCTACTGATTAGTATAGGTTGCTATGTGGCACATAGTTTAGGTTTTATAAGTAAATATCTTTTTATCTTAACTTGTTTCTATTTGTCAAAGTTTGTTAGGTAATATCTTTTGAATTCAAGTATTTCAGAAAATTCAAAATACCATTTCTGAATTGTATTTTTCTCCTCTATCCATTAGTATAGGTCGCTATGTGGCACACCAAATAGTTTAGATCTTATAAGTAAAAAACTGTTTGCCTTAATTTTGAAAATATTTTGATTTGCCAAAGTTTGTTAGATAATATCTTCTGAATTCAAGTATTTTAGAAAATGCCAAATGCCATTTCTGAATTATATTTTTGTCCTCTATCGGCTAGTGTCGATCGCTATGTGGCACACCCAATAGTTTATGTTTTTAAAGTAAAAAACTTTTTATCTTTTTTTTCATTTGCAAAAGTTTGTTAGGCAATATCTTCTGAATTAAAGTATTTCAGAAAATCTCCAATACCAACGGTGAATTGTATTTTCATCCTCTACTGATCTGTGTAAATCATTATGTGGCTCACTCAATAGTTTGGGTATTACAAGTAGAAACTTTTTTACTGAAAGGATAAGTCTTTTCTATGTAGCACTTTTAATTGAGAACTGAATTAAGTGACAGTTGCAAAATTCGACTCTGCAGGTATTATGCTTTTGGATTCAATATTTTTTTTTGTAAATTCAATAAAAATTAAAGACTTGTGAGCGCTTAAAAAAATAAATTATTTTTGCAAAAGTTTGTTTACATTTTTTACTACCTTTGATGCAACTCTGAAAAAAGTTTGCCAAAACATTGAAAAAATGTGCCAAAAAGTTTGTTTTCTTCTCGCCGATCTTAAAGATTTGTGATTATTAAGTTAAATACATATGTTCTTTATCCCTGACAGCACAAATCAACTTACATACATAAATTTTATAAATTGTCTTGCCTTTACGGAGCAGTTAATCCCAGTCGATTTAGTAAATTTTACAATAAATGGTAGGTATACTAGTTACATAGGCTCACAGCTTGTTTGATGCAGCGCATACAGAAAATCACTAGTGGTTGCTGAAGCTAACGATTTATTATTTGTAAGTTACATATAGCAAGAAGGTTTAAGTTAAGTTTGGTGAAGCTATTACAATCAAAAAGAATATACAATGTGATAGAGAATTAAATAAAAAGAAAAATCTAGGGCTTAAATCAAGTTTACGGACGCAGCTTAAAAATTAAAAAAAAGTTATCTACCGGGTGTAAAGTTTAATTTTAAGCAAAAAATGTAAAGTGACAAGTTTGGGCTTAAATCTAGTTTACGGGCACCGCTCCAAAATAAAAAAAAAGTTGACTACGGGGTGCAAAATGCAATTTTAAGCAAGAAATGTAAAGTGAAAAATTTGGCGGCAACCTTTAGTTTCGGAGTTACGGCCCTCCAAAGTTTTTATATATAATATGTTATTTATCGAGTAGTTGCTGGCGGAATGGGACAATATGAGTATCATTGGAAAGGGAATATAAGAGGCTATTTATTGAAGCAGGAAAAATTGAAAAAATAATTAAATAAAAAAATCTGGTGCGGAAAAACATTTTTTTTTACAAAATAAATTAAGTTATTCGGAAACCTTTAGAAAGCGAGGCCGCTATTGGTTATACCATAGAGGAGAAAATCTTTGCGCCCGGCCGAAGGCCGTCTACGTAAGAAACCTTTAGAAAGCGAAGCCGCTGTTGGTTGTACCATAGAGGAGAAAATCCTGTGGTCCGGCCGAAGGCCGTCTACGCAAAAAACCTTTAGAAAGCGAAGCCGCTGTTGGTTATACCAAAGAGGAGAAAATCTTTGCGCCCGGCCGAAGGCCGGCTACGCAAGAAACCTTTAGAAAGCGAAGCCGGTGTTGGTTATACCACAGAGGAGAAAATCTTTGCGCCCGGCCGAAGGCCGGCTACGCAAAAAACCTTTAGAAAGCGAAGCCGCTGTTGGTTATACCATAGAGGAGAAAATCTTTGCGCCCGGCCGAAGGCCGTCTACGTAAGAAACCTTTAGAAAGCGAAGCCGCTGTTGGTTATACCATAGAGGAGAAAATCCTGTGGTCCGGCCGAAGGCCGGCTACGCAAAAAACCTTTAGAAAGCGAAGCCGCTGTTGGTTATACCAAAGAGGAGAAAATCTTTGCGCCCGGCCGAAGGCCGGCTACGCAAGAAACCTTTAGAAAGCGAAGCCGCTGTTGGTTATACCATAGAGGAGAAAATCCTGTGGTCCGGCCGAAAGCCGGCTACGCAAAAAACCTTTAGAAAGCGAAGCCGCTGTTGGTTATACCATAGAGGAGAAAATCTTGTGGTCCGGCCGAAGGTCGGCTACGCAGGAAGCCTTTAGAAAGCAAAGCCGCTGTTGCTTATACCATAGAGGAGAAAATTCTTTCGTTTTTGAGTAAAGTTATGTTTATATGGAAAATAGTTTTTTTGGAGCCTTACCTGATTTTTTTATTTTATTTTTACTTTCTTTTATTTAATTGAATAGGCCCTTAAATTCCCTTTCCAATGATACCTATATTGTCCCATCCTACCATCGAATACTCGATATGTGCCTTATTAGATACAAAAACTTCGGAGGTCCGTAACTCCGAAACTAAGGGTTGCCGCCAATTTTTTCACTTTATATTTTTTGCTTAAAATTGCATTTTGCACCCCGTAGTCAACTTTTTTTTAATTTTAGTGCGGTGCCCGTAAACTAGATTTGTTCCCAAGTTTGGCGCTGACGCTTGGTTTCCGAATTATAGGCCTCTAAAGTTTGTATGGGCAATATGGAATATATCGAGTATTTTGTGGTGAAATGGGGCTATATTAGTATCATTGAATAGGTAATTTAAATATTTATTCAATTTAAAAGGAAAATATTAAAAAAATACAATAAAAACAGGTAACGATCAAAAAAACAGCTTTTTTCATATAAACATGGAGTAACTACATATATTAAATAAATTAAGCTTAGTGACAGTACTACATGAAAAAAATGAAAAAAGCTTTAATAAGCGAAGCCGGTGTTGGTCATACCATAGAGGAGAAAATCCTTGCGTCCGGCCGGAGGCCGGCTATGCGAAAAGTCTTTAGTAAGCGAAGCCGGTGTTGGTCATACCATAGAGGAGAAAATCCTTGAGCCCGGCCGAAGGCCGGCTATGCGAAAAGTCTTTAGTAAGCGAAGCCGGTGTTGGTCATACCATAGAGGAGAAAATCCTTGCGCCCGGCCGAAGGCCGGCTATGCAAAAATTCTTTAGTAAGCGAAGCCGGTGTTGGTCATACCATAGAGGAGAAAATCCTTGCGCCCGGCCGAAGGCCGGCTATGCAAAAATTCTTTAGTAAGCGAAGCCGGTGTTGGTCATACCATAGAGGAGAAAATCCTTGCGCCCGGCCGGAGTCCGGCTATGTAAAAAGTCTTTATTAGTAAGCGAAGAAAATAAATATTTTAATACTATATGTATGATGCCTTTTACATCTCATTTTGCCATAAATTCTTTAATGTAGGTATGCCATATTATACGTAAAAACTTTAAAGGTCCGTTGCTCCAAAACGAAAAGTTGCTCAGAAAATTAAAAAAAAAACTTTTTGTTATTATTTTTAATATTTTCCTTTTAAATTGAATAGATATTGAAATTACATTTTCAATGATACCCATATTGCCCCATTACACCACAAAAGACTCGATATATTCCATATTGTCCATACAAACTTTAGAGTCCCATAACTCGGAAACCAAGAGTCAGCGCCAAATTTGTCACTTTACATTTTTTGCTTAAAATTAAATTTTACACCCGGTAGGTAACTTTTTTTTAATTTTTACGGGAAACGACAAAAAAATGCCTACAGGGTGTAAAATGCAACTTTCAGCGGCTTAAATCTAGTTTACGGATGCAGCTTAAAATTTAAAAAAAGTTACCTACGGAGTGTAAAATTTAATTATAAGAAAAAATTATGGAACATGGTGCATAATGCAATTTTAAGAAAAAAATGTAAAGTGAAAAAATTGGCGGCAACCCTTAGTTTCGGAGTTACGGACCTCCGAAGTTTATGTTTCTAATAGGGCATATATCGAGTATTCAATAGTAGATTTTTTTTTTATTTTGGAGCGGTGCCCGTAAACTAGATTTGCTCCCAATATGGATATAATTGGAAAGGGAATTTAAGGACATATTCAATTAAATAGAAAAAAAGTAAAAACAAAAAAAAAAAAAATCAGGTAAGGCTCCAAAAAACGATTTTTTCCATAAAAACTTAACTACTCAAAAACTTAAGAGTTTTCTCCGCTATAGTATAACCAACACCGGCTTCGCTTTCTGAAGGTTTCCTGCTACTTCATGTACCTTCATTTTAATAGAAGCTATTTTTCTCATTACAGTCATTATTATCAAATTGACCTACTACAGATTGAGTAGAAAAATTAGCACACAAAGTTCTTGACCATAGCATTCGAAAACTAATTCTAATCGCCTTTCCAATGCTACCCATATTGTCTCCTTCCACATTATATACCACATTATACATAGAAACTTTTTTCATGAAGTATTCCGAATAACTTTATTTATGTTGTAAAAAAAATGTTTTTTCCTAAACATTTTTTTTATTTTTTTTTATAATTTTTCCTGCTTTATTAAATAGGCTCTTAAATTCCCTTTCCAATAATACTCGATATATGCCATATTAAATATAAAAACTTCGGAGGGCCCTAACTCGGAAACTAAGGGGTGCCGCCAAATTTTTTACGTAACATTTTTTGCTTAAAATAGCATTTTGCACCCTTGTAGGCAACTTTTTTTATTTTCGAGCGGTGCCCGTATACTAGTTTAAGCCAAAATTATAAAGTGACAAATTTGGGGCTGACCCTTAGTTTCTGAGTTACGGGCCTCAAAAATTTTTATGTACAATATGGAATATATCGAGTATTTTGTGGTGGAATGGGGCAATATGGGTATCATTGTAACTTAAATATCTTTTCAATTGAATAGGAAAATAGTAAAAAAAAATTAAATAAAAACCCGTAAAGACCAAGAAAAAGCTTTTTTCATAATAAGATAAGTACCTTTGTATATCAAATAAATTAATTGGTACTATACGAAAATAGATTAAAAAAAAACACCAATATAAAAAGTTATTATAATCTTTAGTAAGAGAAGCGGGTGTTGGTCATACCATAAAGTAGAAAATCCTAGCGCTCAGCCAGAGGCTGGTTACGCAGAAATTCTTTAATAAGCGAAGCTAAAACTAAGAGTTGCCCAAAAAACTTTAATGTAAACAATTTTTTTATATTTTTTTACTACTTTCCTTTTAATTGAATAGATATTGAAATTACATTTTCAATGATAGTCATATTGCCTCATTTCATTAAAAAATACTCGATATTTATTTTAGAAATTTATTTGTAATACATATGGCTTCATGATCAATATTAAAATATTACAATAAAAAATATATATATGCTATGAGGAATCATTTTCAATATATCATTATAAATATAATTATATACAATGCAGTTAAAGTGCAATAAGACATATGTATACATTTTCAATAAATTACAATTGGTATTTATTAATACTCCATACTAAAACAGTAGGTGGTATAACTATACATAGTTAAAAAAGACAAATGACAAATTCAACAAACATACGTACTATTAGATCAGAAACATCCTAACTAAGAATTAAAAATTTCTAACATTTTCCTTTTGAATGTTACAATTAATATCTGAAAGGTACGCAGGTTTTTGGGTAATGAATTCCAGATGCGTGCAGACCGAACAACAAATGAAAGTTCAAACGATGCGTTACCGATACGTGGAATAATAAATTGAGGATTTCTAGTTGAAGTAGTAAAAGAAATTGAGCGATATGCAACGGATTTTGGAATTTAATAATTCTAAAAAGATAAATTAGCAACCTAAATTTAAGAAAATTCTCAAAAGAAATATTCAAAAAGCTCTTAAAGTAGTTAGACATATGTGCTCGAAGTCTTAGCCCATAGACAAGTCTAACAATCCTGTTCATAATTAATCTGATCTTATTTCTATTACTAGCATTGCAACATGAATAAACTTCAAATCAATAATTAACTTGTGACATCAATAGCGCATGAGCAGTGGTTTTGCGTACATGTAGGGGAAGAGAAAGATTTAAATGATATAAACGTCGCAGTATTTATTTATTAGTTTTAGAGCTGATACTGTTAATATGGAAGATAAATACGTATTTAAATAGTCGAGACAAAAACCATTTTTTTTAACATTGCCGTTTTTACAGTTAACAGTGTACTGTTAGCCACTTAACAGTCGTTCTGTTGTTGGGTTCCTTTCTTCTGAAGGATAATTTAAGTAAAAAAACACTAGTCCTTATAAATATAATTTATGGAAATGTTGCTTCAAGGGATATATTATGAAACTATAATAGTTTGGTATCAGAAAATGTTTAGAAAAGCATTAAAATGGGTTATAATAAAACACTCATTTTGCATCATTTCTTGATAAGAAAATATTACCATTTTGGAGAAATATGGAAATAATTTTGGGATTTGTGAAAATTAGGTTTTAAAAAAATGCTTTTTCAGCGAAATTTCTTGAGAAGATAAATGACCATTTTGGTCAAATATGGAATGGCACATATACTACACCCTATACTCATGGTGTTCTGAAGGTTCCACAATAAGGCACTATTAGTCCAATATCTGAAATAATTTTGGGATACACTACACCCTATACTCATGGTGGTCTGAAGGGTCCATATCTGATATAATTTTGGGATTTGAGAAAATTAGGTTTAAAAAAAATTCTTTTTCAGTGAAATTTCTTGAGAAGATAAGAACCATTTTGGACAAATATGGAATGGCACATATACTACACCCTATACACATGGTGGTCTGAAGGGTCCATAATAAGGCACTATTATATATGTGCCATTCCATACTTCTCCAAAATGGTAATTTTTTCTTCTCAAGAAATGATTCAAAATTATGTTTTAATATAACCCATTTCAATGCTTTTCTAAACATTTTTCTCATACCAAACTATTATAGTTTATTAACCCTTATCGGTCGTAAGTCACCTCTGACGTGACAACAGTACTTTTCTGCAACGGTCGTATGGCACGTGTGAAGTGACAAGGCGAATTATGTCGAAACATACTGTCTATTGATGAGATTTGTTTTTAAAATGCATTCATTTCTTCAATTTACCGTTACCATTTGAAAATACGTATTTACCGTTACCGTTGTACAAAAAATAAATAATTTGTAACAAAACTGAAAACAAATGAATATAAATGTATAATAACATACTATTGTTTTTTTTTCATATTTGTTAAAAATAACTACAACCTGGTGAGAATCAAACGTGTGAAAAGTCGCGTCCGATAAGGGTTAATATATCCCTTGAAGCAACATTTCCATAAATTATATTTATAAGGATTTGTGTTTTTTTTTACTTAAATTATCCTTCAGAGGAAAGGAACCAAAAAACAGAACGACTGTTAAGTGGCTAGCAGTACTAGTAAATAGTTAAAATTAATATATAAAAAAGGTTTATTACATACATCTGTACAAACAGATGTACATAAAAATAGAAGCTCCGAAAAATTTCAATAAAAAAAAAAAAAAAAAAAATTAGGGAAAACATTTACACTTCTAGAATACACCCAGTAATAATATTAAATAACGCAATTTTTATTTTCTATGCACTTAGAAGGATATATTATAGTTATGTTATTTGTGCGGACAAGCTCAAAGGATAGTCAACTTAACAACGGTAAATATAAAATATAACAGTATAGTATATCTCTTACTAGTGTGCGTAAATAAGTGGCTGTCAACCACTAATTAGAATATATAATAAATTGATTGAAAAAAAATTGTTAAAAAATGCAAGTTTCTTACTATAAATGGGAGCAATTAATTAGATGGACTAACTCGTTGACAATTTCATAAATGCTTATGATGTTGCTAACATTTTCACTATTTTCACTAGCGGTAATTTTATGAAAGAGTTTAACCGATAATTAGTTAAATGGCTTTAAAACATAGCATCATCTAACGTTGCTTTTTTTCTTTGTACACTAAGCTAATAAAGCAATATTTTAAAGTGACATTTTTATCACAAAAATCTGGTGAAATATTTACGTTTTAACATTACGCACTATAAGAATATATTTTGTTTTCGAGTAAGTAATAAGATTTGCTAGCTGGGGTTTGAGTTAAATTTAGATATCAGACATCAAGTTTTATTCCTATTTCGTTTAAATTTAATAAATTATTAAAATTTTCGAATGCATATCCATCAACAAAAGGGTTAAGGTTTATTTTTTATGCATAGATCTTTTTAAGGTTTTGCTATTATAATTTTATATTTCATAAAAACAATTATTTTTTTCCAGTTGTAATTCCATTTCATTACCGTTATTAAAACAATTATAGTTAAAATAAAATTATTAGCATGATATCGTAGTTATTTTTTTTCCTATTTCATTATTTCAACTAATGCCAATGCATTTTTAATGGTAATGAAAAATTTATTTTTATTTTTGCTAAAAATATTTTAATACTTCATTTCAAAATTTTAAAAATAATTTGGATTCAAAAGGTTTAAACTTAACATAAAAATATTTTTTAATTGATTTTTAATTATAAGGCTTTTCGTCTCTCTAAATATAGAAACATGCATACATATATTTATTTAGTTATTGTATCCTTAGAACTGTTGTGATTGTTGGTAAAAGTTGTTAAAAAACATAATAGTAATTTTAATACAATTATACGCATTAGATTCATAAATTTTTGTTAAAGAATTCAGTTTTGTATATTCAACTTCAATAAAACAATTAAAAATATTGATGATGTTTAGAAACGATAATTTTATTTCTTAATTTAAATAAACTAATGCATATGTACGTATGAATGGATATTAATTCGCAGCACACAATAAGTACTTATGGTACAACCATCAATATCTGTTTATACCCGTTTGTGCGAAACATAGGAGAACAGATATATTACTCTCATTCTCTCTTTACTCATTCGCATCCATCCAAAGAGAAAAAGTAACAATATCAACTTATATCAGAAACACAAAAGAACTCATCTATACGCACTCATAAGAGTAGACACACAAAAACTGATATAAACAGATATATCTGTGCACGTCTTTAATAAATACTAATCTAGTTTTCCAAAAAAATACTTTTATGAAACCGCAGTTAATTATGTTATTAATAAATAGAAGTACAGAGATGCTAATAGGAAAATAATGGCAGTTTTCTTGGACCTTAAAAGGGCATTTGAGACTATTGATAGAGATTTATTGATTAAAAAACTTTATATATGTATGTATATGGCATTAGAGAAAATGAATTATAGTGCATTTACATTATACCAAAATCTAGTTCATTTGAATATACAATGTTCAATGGTTGAATATACAACAAAGACAAAAGTTTAATACACTAAATGTCGTTAATAAAATGACGATGGGAAATGCTCCAGGCTATTTAATTGATCAATTGACGTACGTTCGAGAAGTTCAACCATATTGTTTAAGAAACGCAAAATATTTTAGGCTACAAAAGGTGACATCAACAGCAATGCAGAGATCGCTTTTCTTCACGGCCTTAAAATTATACAATTTGCTCTCTTACTATATAAAAATAGAAAGAAATACTAAGGTCTTTAAAAGAAATAGTGCAATATTTGTTAGAACTATTCAGTAAAATCTCTAAGGAAAAAAAAACTGTAAAACAAATATTATATGATAAATTTAAAGTTTTTAAATAAAACTACTATTACTTTAAAAAAATATATATATAAGCCAATTTTTTGCATATATATTCCACGTGTTGTTTAAATTTTAAGTCTTTGTCGATTATAAACCCGAGATATTTTATTTGTCTAACTTGTTCAATTGTTTTATTATTTATTTTTAACATTACGTTACTGTTCATGTTTATTTCCATTAATTTAGTTTTATTTTCATTTAACTTTAGTTTATTGTGGCAGCACATACTTCTATTAATTTTTATATGTTTATATGTTTAAGTAGTCTTAGATTTTCTTATGTTTCAATTTATAATTTTCATATAGAAAATAAAATGTTAGTTTTGATTTGAAAGTTATTTGAGTCGGACGTGTATTATTAAATTTTATATTTGTGAACAACCACAAATTTGGTGACCCCATGTCCTTAATACATTCTCCGGCTCCTACAGCGGATCCCGCTGGTCAAAATAATTCCAATTTAACTGGAAAGCAAGCACGCAACCTTCAAGATGATTTTGTAAGATTTCCAGAAGTGGCTGCTACATCATCAGCAGAAATTCAAAAACTACCACCGTTTTGGAGTGAACATCCACAATTATGGTTTATTCAGATTGAGACATTTCAATTATCAAGAATTGTGCGAGATGAAATTAAGTATTCCCATGTCGTTGCTTCTTTGGAATCTTCATATTTAAAGTTTATTGGTGATATTTTATTATCTCCGCCGGCAACAAACAAATATGATGCAATTTAAAACCGTCTTATATCTACTTTTTCAATATCCGAAGACGCTAAATTAAAAAAATTATTTAGTGGATTAATTATTGGCGATCAGAAGCCATCTCATTTTCTCCAAGCAATGAAATCCTTGGCTGCTGGCAATGATGTTGGTGAAAATGTTTTAAAAACGCTTTTCTTGGAGCAACTTCCTGAAAATATTCGGTCAATATTAGCAACTAGTACACTGAATCTTAATGATCTAGCTTTGCAAGCAGATAAAGTATTCGAAATTAGACATCCACAAATTTCTAGTCTTAGCATTTCCGAAAATTAGAAAAGAAATTAGATTCATCTCTACGGGGTCGAAGTAAAGAATGGAGTTTTAATAAAAACCGTCAGAGAACCCGTAGTAGCTCCAAGAAACGTACCAGTTGGTGTTGGTACCACAAACGTTTTGATATCAAGGCAACAAAGTGTGTTTCGCCTTGTAATCACCCACAAGCAAAAAAACTAAATGCAATTTCGGTCAAAGCGGCTCCCGAAATTTTTGTATCAACAACATGCCGCTTACTTCTTAGGGATTTAACAACCAAATACACGTTTCTTATCGATACAGGAGCTGACGTGTCTGTCATTCCACCTGTATCGAAACGTCAAAATTCTTCAATATTAAATCGTGATTCTTATCCAATTAAACTCTTTGCCGCAAATGGAACTGAAATTCGAACATATGGAACACAATTGCTACAGCTTAATTTTGGTTTACGCAGAAACTTTTCCTGGATTTTTGTTATTGCCGATGTAACTCATGCAATTTTAGGTTCTGATTTTTGGAAGCACCATCATTTATTACCTGATTTATTAACTCCAGCAACTCTATCTTCGATACATTTTTCATCAATTTCTTATATTAAAAAGGATGATTCTATTTTCCAAAAAATTCTTCAAAAATATCCTGAGATTGTAAGTATAAACTCATCTCTCAAGTGCAGCAAAGAAACTAGATGCTTTCATTACATCGAGACTACTGGGAGACCAGTAACGGCAAAAGTTCGTAGACTTGATTCAAAATGTCAGGCTATAGCAAAAAAAGAATTTCAGTTCATGCTTGATCAAGCTGTTATTCAACCATCTAAAAGTGAATGGGCTAATTCCCTTTCACATGGTATCAAAATCGAATGGAGATTGGCGTCCGTGTGGAGACTATCGTTTTCTCAACAAGATTACAGTTCCAGATAAGTACCCTATTTCTTTTATAACAGATTTTACGTATAATTTAAAAGGTTGTCAAGTGTTTTCTAAGCTTGACCTGGTACGGGCATATCACCAAATTAGAGTCAATCCCGATGATATACCCAAAACTGCAATAATTACACCTTTTGGACTCTTCGAATTTCTCAAAATGCCATTTGGACTAAAAAACTCGGCACAAACCTTTCAAAGGTATATGGACGAAATCTGTAGAGGTTTAGAATTTGTTTTCGTCTATATTGACGATGTGTTAATAGCTTCAAAAAACGAAGCGGAACATATTAAACACTTAAAGATTCTATTTGAACGTTTCAAAGATTATGGTATCTTAATTAATCCCAGTAAATGCATATTTGGTTTACATGACATAAATTTTCTTGGTTTTAATATAACTGCTGCTGGTTTAAGACCTTCAAAAGAAAAAGTTGAGCAAATCATTCAGTATCCAAAACCGAAGACCGTAATCGACTTGAGAAGATTCTTAGTTTGATAACTTTTTATAGAAAATTTATGCCAGGTGTTGCAAAAATTCAGAGCAGACTTAATGATCTTTTAAAAGGTTCTGTTAAAAATGATAAAAGTCCTATACAATGGACCAGTGATCTTGAAACTGATTTTGAACAGTGTAAGAGAGGTTTAGTAAAAGCTGCATTACTTTCTCATTCAAATCCTAATGCTGAAATTTGTTTGAAGGTTGATGCATCTGAGTTTGCGATAGGTGCAGCAATTGAACAATTCGACAATGGTGATTGGAAACCTTTAGCATTCTTTTCAAAAAAACTTTCTAATACGGAAATGAAATATGGTACGTATGACAGAGAGTTATAAATCCATTAAGCATTTTCGTCATATGTTGGAAGGTCGTAAGTTTGTTTTGTATACAGACCACAAGCCATTAATATTTGCTTTCAGTCAAAAGCCAAAAAAGCATCCCCTAGACAGTTTAGACACTTGAATTTTATATCGCAATTTACTACAGATATTCGTCACATATCTTTTAAATTTAACTCTGTAGCGGATGCAATGTCACGCATAGATGAAATTTCTTTAACAAAATATGAAGACATTGCTAAAGTTCAGCTAACTGATGAAGAATTTATGAATTTTCAAAGACGTCTACCGGACTCCAATTTAAACAACTGCAAATTCCACACTCAACTCTAAAACTCTTTTGCGATGTATCTACAGACCCTATATTCCTTTGCAATTTCGAAAAGAAGTATTTAACCATATACATGGACTTTCTCATCCCAGTGTACGGTCAACAAGACGTTTGCTTACTCAGAAATTTGTGTGGCCATCTATTAATAAAGATTGTAACAATTGGGTTAAAACGTGTAAAACGTGTCAAACTTCAAAAGTAAACCGTAACACAAAATCAAAATTTGGTGTATTTTCTCAAGAAACTCAACGATTTGCAGCAATACATATGGACATTGTGATACCTCTTCCACCATCTGAAGGAGATGACTATTATCGACCGTTTTACAAGATGTGTTGAAGTCTTACCTTTAAAAAATATTATCTCTGAAGATGTATGTAGAGGTTTTATTGAAGGATGGGTTAGTAGGTTTGGTTGCCCTCATAAAATTCACACAGACCGAGGAAGACAAATAATCTCAAAAATTTTTCAAGTGTTGCTAAAATTTTTGGAGTTCATCATCAGCAATCTACCGCATATCATCCACAATCGAACGGAATCGTCGAAAGATTCCATCGTACGCTAAAAACTGCTCTTATTTGTAAAGAAAATCTACAGTGGACGAAAACACTGCCTATAGTCCTTTTAGGTTTACGAGCAGCTTTCAAAGAAGACACTAAGGCATCACCTGCGGAATTAATTTACGGGGAGGTTTTACGGTTACCACGAGAATTTTTCAAAAGCAATGTAGAGTACAACGAAACTTCTTCAGAAGTACTCACACTTCTCCGAAGATCTTTTGAAAATATAAAGCCAGTTCCAGCAAGTAATCACTCACATCAAAAACCATTTGTACTTAATGATCTTAAAAACACATCACACGTATGGAAAAAATTACACTCGCCTAAGGCTTTATGTCCAAAATATGATGGTCCCTATGAAGTTTTACATAAAAGCGATAAATATTTCAAATTACAAATAGGATAAAAAACCGAAAATGTTTCAATTGATCATCTTAAGCCCGCTTTCGTGAGCAACCATATAGCTGAATGTACGATTAAATTAAATAATTTAAGTTTAATTTAAAATATATCGTTTAATTATGATTAAACTTGGAAGGGGCTAGTGTGGCAGCACATACTTCTATTAATTTTTATATGTTTAAGCAGTCTTAGATTTTCTTATGTTTCAATTTATAATTTTCATATAGAAAACAAAATATTAGTTTTGATTTGAAAGTTATTTGAGTCGGACGTGTATTATTAAATTTTATATTTGTGAACAACCACATTATTTATTTTTAACCATTTGTTTATGTTTTAATATCATGCATAATATTATCTATACATTGTATTTCGGTATCTCCTTCAATATATATTAAAGTGTCATCAGCATACAAAACTACTTTGCATTTGTCTATAATATTCGGCATATCGTTAATATATATTATAAAAAGTAATGCTCCTAAAATAGAACCCTGCGGCACACCAAATTCGTTTTCAATTTCTTCGGACTTAACACTGTTTACTTTTGTTATTTGTTTCCGGTTTTTTAAATAATATTTAAACCACTCTAATAGAGCATTTACATTATTCCGAAATCTAGTACTTATGAGATTTCGAGCAAAATCTAGTTGATTTTTAATAGATTTCCCATACAAAAAAAAATCTACTTTGCCACTATATTTTAACGAAATCTACTCAAAATCTAGTAGTGATTAATAATGCAACTATGGTTTTCTTCATGTTGTACCAAAAAATACAACGCAGCAAAAGAAAAAAATGACAGTTTAATTAAATCAAAAAAGAAAATTTATAAAAAACTAACAAATATCTCCGTGAAGATAACAAACTAGAATAACAAACTAAACTTGTTTCACTCAAAACAAAGAGAGGACAATTAAAAATGGCTTCCCTAGTCTCTCATACACATAAAAAATGAGTGCTTTACATTAAATTGAGTGCTACCAAGTTTAAATCCAACAAAATGTACTTAGATTTTATAAATTATATGGCAACATCTACATAAGTACATACTCAACAATGAATATCAGCTCTTCTTCTTTTATTTTTCATGGGAGAGGATTTTTAAGTTAACAAACTAACTTAACAAACCGGAAATGAAAAGTTTTATCAATTAAAGAAATTAATTAAATTATTCAAAATTTAAAGCAATTAATTAAATAAAAATCGATATTTTATGAACAAAAACAAACCCTTTGTAAAAAAAAAACTAAAAATACGTTACAACTACAACTACTACTTGCGCTATCTCTCATACTACATATGGGCTTATATCTCGAAAACTAAAAGTTGTTTCTGGATGGGACCAATTGTGGATGAAAGCCACATATATTGCCTATAATTTGGTATATATAAGTTATTTGTTGAGCATATTTTCTTGAACCAAGTATTAACAAAAAGAAATTTTCAACTTTCACTCATACTACATATGGGCTTATATCCCGAAAACTAAGAGTTGTTCCTGGATGGGACCAATTGTGGATGAAAGCCACATATATTGCCTATAATTTGGTATATATGTGTTATTCGTTGAGCATATTTTCTTGAACCAAGTTTAAAAAAAAAGAAATTTTGAACTTTCACTCATACTACATATGGGCTTATATCTCGAAAACTAAGAGTTGTTCCTGGATGGGACCAAATGTGGATGAAATCTACATATATTGCCTATAATTTGGTATATATGTGTTATTCGTTGAGCATATTTTCTTGAACCAAGTTTTAAAAAAAAAGAAATTTTGAAGTTTTACTCATACTACAAATGGGCTTATATCTCGGAAACTAAGAGTTGTTCCTGGATGGGACCAATTGTGGATGAAAGCCACATATATTGCCTATAATTTGGTATATATGTGTTATTCGTTGAGCATATTTTCTTGAACCAAGTTTAAAAAAAAAAGAAATTTTTAACTTTCACTCATACTACATATGGGCTTATATCTCGAAAACTAAGAGTTGTTCCTGGATGGGACCAATTGTGGATGAAAGCCACATATATTGCCTATAATTTGGTATATATGTGTTATTCGTTGAGCATATTTTCTTGAACCAGGTTTTAAAAAAAAAGAAATTTTGAACTTTCACTCAAAGGCAGACATTAATGTGCAGTTTCTGTAATATAGGCGATCAACTCGTCTAGAAATTTTATATGAAAATAACTCAAAAAACTGAGTGCTTTTCATATAAATTTTTCAGGCGAGTTGATCGCCTGCAATACAGAAACAGCACATAAATTTCAAAGAGTTTTCAAATATAAATTTTATAATTATTGGCACATTTTTACTTTTGTAAGGAGAAAAACAGCAAGTTGAGTAAGAATATTTTAATATTTTTTTAAGATGATATTGAGTATGATATAGAAGCATTAAAAAATATAGCTGTTAAAAAGAAGAAGCAGAAACTTTTTATAAAAAGTTACTTTTCGAAATGACGCTTAAAACAGTACCATTAAAAAAGTAATATTTCTAAAAATACTTTTTTTAAATAGCAACCTTTATTTAAAGCATCTTTAAATAAAATGATTATTATTGAAAATAATTGTTAAAAATAGTACCTACTAGGAAAAACAACTTTCCAAAAAAAAATTATATATTAAAAATTTCGTTCATTTCAACATCAATATTTTTTCTAAATATCTATAAAGAGTACCTTATGTAAAAAGTAACTTTTATGAAAAACTCCCTAAAAAGAGTACTATTAATAAAGTACCTTCTAAATAAACTAAGTTTTTTAAATAGTACCCTTTATTAAAACTACCTTAGAAACAATTCTCTTTTATAGAAAAGAAAATTGTATAAAAAGTACGCATTAGAAAAATTCCGACGACTTTTTTTACACTCCCTTTAAAACAAAGTACCTTTTAATCAGGTACCTATTGAACAAGATTCCTTTTCATAAAAAATGTTTTTCAAAGTAGTAACTTTAGATAAGTCTATTACATGAACTTTTATTCCAATATAACTTAAATATATTTGTAAAAAAGTAACCTTGAGAGAAATGGAATTTTAAAAAATAATTTTCCTATGCAAACAATTACTTTCAATTTTGTAAAACATAACCGTTTATAAGAAAAATTTCTTTCAAAAAAGTAGTGTTAAAAATGTATTTTGTTTTTACATCATTTGGTATAAAAAAGTACCTTTTTGAAAAAAAAAAAAATATTTTATAAAAAGTGCCATTAAGAAAGAAATAACTTTAATCTATAATTGCCTTCATAACCCTTTGGTATTATATTTTATTTAAAATTACTTTTTATTAAAAAAAGTAACGTTTAAAAAATGTATTTTTTTAATCACTTGGTACAAAAAAGTAAATTAAAAAAAAATATTTTATAAAAAGTAAGAAAAAAGAAACTTTAAAAGCAATACTTTACAAATACTGCAATAATTAATAACAAATTAAAAACTTTTGAAAAAGTACCTTTTTATAGAAAGTACCTTATTATTAAAAAAATAACAATTAACTGCCATCCCTAAATTAGCGCGTAAGACGCAAAGCAATGTAATTCATAGCTTTTGCGCTGAAATGTCATCCCTAAATAACAGCGTTAACTTCGTGTCGTTAAAAGTAATATTAACTCATTTTATTTCATAAAACCCGCAGTATAAGAATAAAGAAGAGATAAAACCGCTAGATTCCCTTGAAAATTACTAAATTGTCACTACTTTTCAACCATAACAAAACAAAACAAACCAACAAACAGCAAACTTCACTTCCTAACGCACTGTCAAAATTGGATTTTCCAATTGCTAAGCGTTGACGCCAAGCTATTTAGGGATGCTTCATACATTTTGTATGTACATGAGAAATTTTGACAGTTATCTTGCGCTTTACGCGCTAATTTAGGGATGGCAGTAAGTTATAGTAGAGGAATTTATATTTATCTATTTTGTTTTGTAGTTTTAGAGAAATTTATAATTTCTTTATGTTTTATGTTATTTAATTTTATTAACTTTGATTTTTGTATAAAAAAGTTTTATAATTTATTAAAAAAATATGCATATACATACAGTATTGGGCAAAACCTAAGAAACGTTGTCCAATATTAGCTTCTGAGTCAAATTATGTTTAAACGAACATATTTCAATTCAATGTTTTAATGCAGTTTTATTAGTTTCTGTGTCATACAATATTACAAAAAAAAATTTGTAATTATGAGAGAGAAGCAAAAAGTTTCTTAGGTTTTACCCAATGAATTTTTGAGTAATTTTTGTTGTTGTACTAAAAGAACCGTTAGGTGAGAGATAATTACAATTTTTTTTTGTAATATTGTATGACACAGAAACTAATAAAACTGCATTAAAACATTGAATTGAAATATGTTCGTTTAAACATAATTTGACTCAGAAGCTAATATTGGACGTTTCTTAGGTTTTGCCCAATACTGTATATATTGTATTGTCTGTGGTGTTTAAATATAGTTAAGTTTATCTTTTGTGGTTAAAATATTCCCTAAGTCTATTGTTGTTAGATAACGTTATGATGGCTGATTTGGTCTTAAAAAATGCAATTTAGATTCATTTGAAATGGTTAGTATCAAAATCCCAATCAGTCCATGTTACAAAGGCGCAATTGCAAACTTTATTGTCCTTTGATATTTTGGTAACATTAAATGGCGACCTGTCAATTCCATGCGCATCCATTCCTGAAACATTTATTTATATTATTAATTTCGCAATTGGACCCATCCAGGAACAACTCTTAGCTTTCGGGATATAAGCCCATATGTAGTATGAGTGAAAGTTCAAAATTTCTTTTTTTTAAAACTTGGTTCAAGAAAGTATGCTCAACGAATAACACATATATACCAAATTATAGGCAATATATGTGGCTTTCATCCACAATTGGGAACAACTCTTAGTTTTCGAGATATAAGCTCATATGTAGTTTAAGTGAAAGTTGAAAATTTCTTTTTTTTTAAACTTGGTTCAAGAAAATATGCTCAACGAATAACACATATATACCAAACTATAGGCAATATATGTGCCTTTCATCCACAATTGGTCCTATTCAGGCACAACTCTTAGTTTTCGGGATATAAGCCCATATGTAGTATGAGTGAACGTTCAAAATTTCTTTTTTTTTTAAACTTGGTTCAAGAAAATATGCTCAACGATTAACGCATATATACCAAATTATAGGCAATATATGTGGCTTTCATCCACAATTGGTCCCATCCAGGAACAACTCTTAGTTTTCGAGATATAAGCCCATATGTAGTATACGGGAAAGCCCATATATAGTAGTTGTAAAGTATTTTAGTCTTTTTTATAAAACCTTTTTTTTTGTTTATAAAATATAGATTTTTATTTAATTTATTGCTTTAACTTTTGAATAATTTATTAACATTGTTAATTATTATAAAACTTTTTATTTCCGGTTTGTTAAGTTAGTTTGTTAACTTGAAAATCCTCTCTCAAAATAAAAAAAGAAGAAGAGCTGATATTCATTATTGAATTCGTAATAGAACTTGCCATATAATTTATAAAATCTAGCTACCTTTTGCTGAATTAAAACCTGGCAGCCAGGCCTGCCATATTTGACGATTTATCGGTATTTTGCCGATTTTTCGCCTTAAATTTATCAAAGTGCCGATTCGCCGATATTGGCTCTAAAAATGCCGATTTTTTGATAAACACCGGAACAAGGTAACTTTATTATTTTACAATAATTTATAACTTTATTTATTATTTGGGCAACACTAGAATACTTGTAACATTAGAAAGAGACAACAATAAGTCAGCACTTCTATTTGCTGTTATAAAAAAAGTCGTTGGAAAAAACAGTTCTTAACTGTATGTGAGCTATTAAAAAATAAAAAGGTCTCGCTCTTGTGAATGATCAACAGATCTATGCAACACCAAGTCATTGTGTTTGGTTGTACGTAAATTTAAAATATAAGACTATTTCATCCGATTGTTAAAAGTAAAAAAGTTGAAAAAGATTAATGCTATGCCAAAGGTTTCTACAAATTTTATACAAAATCACAAAAACTACAAGTCTAATTTGATAGGATTAGGTGCTGCTGTTATGACGGGCTCTAATAATGATATTCCAAATTTATCTATTAGAAAATGTGTTTGGCACTCACTTTCATTACGTGCATTAAATACTTGTCTTTAATTAAATTCCGAATTTAAAACTCTACTTAGAGATATTTACAATTACGTATGAAATGGTCCAGAAAGACTTTATTAATTTTAATAATATTCAAAAACACCTAAAAATAAAACCAAAAAATTACTGCACCAAAGTCAAACCAGATGGCTGGCGCGTGAAGCAGTAGTTGTTTGAATACTAGATTTGTATGAGGCGTTGAACATTTACTTTTCATTTGCTGGTTATGTTGATCAAATCGATACAGCGAAAACAATGATAAAAAATTTATACCAACCAAATAAAATATATTTATCCTCTTAAAATATATTCTTCAGTGAGTCAAACGATTTACAAAACTTAAGCAGCCAAATGGAAAGGCTTTTAAGAACTGTACTTAGTAATTTAAAAAATCGATGAAATTTATTTAGTGAAATTTTGAAAATTTGATGAGGCGTATTTGGTCTCATTGGATAAAGAGTTAATATAAGAATCAGAACATAACAAAAACGAAATAAGCAAAATAAATAAAAAGTGTCTTAATTTTTATTTAGATCTTACAATTCAAATATTAAAAACATTTTGATTTTGAACATAAATCTTAATATAAATTATGTTTATTTTAAATAAAATTATGTTTTATTGTATCCAAAATGTTTTTTTAACTTTTTAATTATTTGCCGATTTTTTAAAATTAAAGTGCCGATAAAGCCTATTTTTGTGTGCAAAAGTGCCGATTTCTTATCAAAATTCCCTGGCACCGCTGCTGGCAGCACTTATTATATCAAAGCTCCCATTTTTTTATATCGACACCTCAGAATTGTTTTGGTCCAATAGCCACTTAAAAAATTAGTTAGGTATGGAATATATACTTGAATATACTATTTCTGACTTAGGTTAGTTTAATATTGTTTTGCCCCTAAAAGCAATGATTAGACTTTGAGGCAATATCGTACAAGAAAACGATAATAAACAAAATTATTATTTTACCTTATTACATACATAAAATTTAAGTTAGAACTGCAAATACCCTTATTTTATTTAGAATGGTTATTTTATGTGGAACATCGTTTCTTTAAGAAAAAGTTTGATTTATGTATATGTTTTGACAATATGTGCAAAAAAGAAAACATAACAGAAGGACTGTAAATTTTTGTGATTTAAAAAATGTAAGTTAAAAAGTTTTTTACGTGTTTAGTATTTTTGTGTTTTAGTATTATGTGTTTTTATGTTTCTTTAAGTATGTACTCGTTCATATGTATGTACAATTATAAAATGTATTAAGCAATAAAATATAATAGTAAGTCTGTTGACTTTATGCATTTTTTAATAAAGTAATAAATAAAAATAAATGGAAGTTGTTACAGACACTGCTCTTTCTCCTCCAAATAACATTAACATTTTCTTTTAGTCATAATTTTAGAAAGGAAAAAAATTTAAACTTTATATGGATGTGAACAGAGCTAAATTAAAAAAAAATTGATAAGAAGCACAAATCAATAATTTTTATCATATCCAAACGTATAAAAACGTTCTTATTTGTTAAAAATATGTCTAGAAATTTATTTTTTATAAAAAATATTGATCGGTTATATTTTGAGAAATTCTAATGTTAGTATTTTTCTCGTTTCTGGCTTTTTTATACATACGTTAAAACAATCCTGAAGTGACAATATTATTAATATAATGGCCACACTTTGGTTTGTAATTTTTTTCTGGCAACTATAGTTATGCGAATAAAAAAGTTTTTGTCTGGCAGCCCACATTAAGAAAAAGAGTTATCACTCATTTTGCTTCTCAATATAAAGAGAGAGAAAGAGAAAAATTCTCTGTTCATATTGAGTCAAAATTTTAGTTTGTTACATTTAGTTTGTTACATTTAGTTTGTTATCTTCTCGCCCGCCTAACAAATTTCCATAAAATATTATTAATATGACGATGTAAGTGTGTATATTATAATTATAACGTAATAAAAATTTTTTAAATGTACTTTTTTCGATTCGTTGTTAAAATAAAATCTTGTTAATGTCTACAAAAACCCAGTGTAAACGATATCAATTTTAAAAAAGATTTCAAATCAAATGAACTAGATTTTGGTATAATGTAAATGCACTATAATTCATTTTCTCTAATGCCATATACATACATATATAAAGTTTTTTAATCAATAAATCTCTATCAATAGTCTCAAATGTCCTTTTAAGGTCCAAGAAAACTGCCATTATTTTCCTAATAGCATCTCTGTACTTCTATTTATTAATAACATAATTAACTGCGGTTTCATAAGAGTATTTTTTGGGAAAACCATATTAGTATTTATTAAAGACGTGCACAGATATATCTGTTTATATTAGTTTTTGTGTGTCTACTCTTATGAGTGCATATAGATGAGTACTTTTGTGTTTCTGATATAAGTTGATATTGTTACTTTTTCTCTTTGGATGGATGCGAATGAGTAAAGAGAGAATGAGAGTAACATATCTGTTCTCCTATGTTTCGCACAAACAGGTATAAACAGATATTGATAGTTGTACCATAAGTACTTATTGTGTGCTGCGAATTAATATCCATTCATACGTACATATGCATTGGTTTATTTAAATTAAGAAATAAAATTATCGTTTTTAAACATTATCAATATTTTTAATTGTTTTATTGAAGTTGAATATACAAAACTGAATTCTTTAACAAAAATTTATGAATCTAATGCGTATAATTGTATTAAAATTACTATTATGTTTTTTTAACAACTTTTACCAACAATTACAACAGTTCTAAGGATACAATAACTAAATAAATATATGTATGCATGTTTCTATATTTAGAGAGACGAAAAGCCTTATAATTTAAAATCAATTAAAAAATATTTTTATGTTAAGTTTAAACCTTTTGAATCCAAATTATTTTTAAAATTTTAAAATGAAGTATGAATTTTAAATATTTTTAGCAAAAATAAAAATAAATTTTTCATTACCATTAAAAATGCATTGGCATTAGTTGAAATAATGAAATAGGAAAAAAATAACTACGATATCATGCTAATAATTTTATTTTAACTATAATTGTTTTAATAACGGTAATGAAATGGAATTACAACTGGAAAAAAATAATTGTTTTTATGAAATATAAAATTATAATAGCAAAACCTTAAAAAGATCTATGCATAAAAAATAAACCTTAGCCCTTTCGTTGATGGATATGCATTCGAAAATTTTAATAATTTATTAAATTTAAACGAAATAGGAATAAAACTTGATGTCTGATATCTAAATTTAACTCAAACCCCAGCTAGCAAATCTTATTACTTACTCGAAAACAAAATATGTTCTTATAGTGCCTAATGTTAAAACGTACACATTTCACCAGATTTTTGTGATAAAAATGTCACTTTAAAATATTGCTTTATTATGCTTAGTGTACAAAGAAAAGAAGCAACGTTAGATGATGCTATGTTTTAAAGCCATTTAACTAATTATCGGTCAAACTTTTTCATAAAATTACCGCTAGTGAAAATATTAACAACATCATAAGCATTTATGAAATTGTCAACGAGTTAGTCCATCTAATTAATTGCTCCCATTTATAGTAAGAAACTTGCATTTTTTAACAATTTTTTTTTCAATCAATTTATTATATATTCTAATTAGTGGTTGACAGCCACTTATTTACGCACACTAGTAAGAGATATACTATACTGTTATATTTTATAAAATTATTTTCTATTTTTTTAAGCTTTGGGTCCTTATATTTGTTAATAATATTTTATTTCAATATTTCGGTACTTTCTGCGTACCTTCTTCAGGAAACAAAATTAATATAAAAGCAAAATAACAAAATTAATTAACAATTGAAAAAAATTTTTTGTCATGATGAAGTTAAAAAACAATGTTTCAAAAAATTTTCAAAAAACAAAAATATAAAAAAGTGTTTTGTGTTACATACATATATTAAGAACAAAATCATTTATGTTATTTTGTGAATTAAGTGTCTGTATATATGAGCGACATTATCTGTATCTGCTTTAAAATTAATTCTTTTAGTCAATGTGACAGATATTTTGAAGAAAATCACCGAGTTTTCAAAATATAACGTAAAGAATTCTTTAGATTTTAAGAATAAGATAAAAAAACTTAAAGTAGAAAATAATGAAAAATTAGTTTCTTTAGATGTGATATCTCTATTTCCTAGTATACCAGTAGATTTAGCTATTGATACAATAAAAGAAAAGTGGGATATAATTAGACCACACACTAAAATTGATAAAGATTTATTTTTACGTATTCTTCAATTTTGCATAGAGGATAATAGATATTTTCAGTATGATAAAAAAATATATGTTCAGAAACAGGGTCTTCCGATGGGATCTCCGGCATCTCCAATTGTTGCAGACATTGTTATGGAGAAATTATTGGATTTTTGCTTAGAAAAACTAATTATAAAACCAAAAGTTATTACTAAGTATGTTGATGATTTATTTTGCATTATTTCTGATAGTGCAATTGATGATATGTTAAAGATTTTCAATTCTTTTGATGTTAATATTAAGTTTACAATAGAGAAGGAATGCGATTCCAAACTTCCTTACTTAGATACTTTATTGATTCGACGAGGTAATAATATATTAATGGATTGGTATCAAAAACCGACAGCATCAGGAAGAATTATTAACTATTTTTCAAAGCACAACAAAGGTATAATAATTAATACAGCTAAAAATTTAATTGAAAGAGTTTTAACTATAAGTGATGAAGAATTTCATAAAAAGAATAAAGAAAAGATTAAAAATATACTAGCGGATAATAGCTTTCCAAAAAGACTTATTTATAAATTTATTAGACAATACGGACATAAAAGATATATAAATAAGATAAGCACATTGGAACCTAAGATTTATAAGTCTTTAACTTATGTACAAGGTTTTTCAGAACGTTTAAAGAATTCAAAAATCTTCAATAAGGAAAAATATAACATGGCTTTTAAAACAAATAATACACTGAATAGATTATTTAGTAAGACTAAAGATAGAATTAATAAATTTGACATTTCTAATGTAGTCTATGAAATACCTTGTAAAGGTAGTGATCAGGAGATTTGCAATAAGGTATATATTGGTACAACAAAAAATAAACTTAAGACTAGAATTGCTGGACATAAGTCGGACTTAAGATATGTTAATTCACAAAAAACAGCATTATCCACTCATTGTTTTGACTTAGGTCACTATCCTAACTTTGAAAATGCTTCAGTTCTTAGTATTGAAAAAAATTATAAGAGACGGTATATTTTGGAAATGTTACACATTGTAAATACTCCATTGACTAAAAGAATTAATTTTAAAGCAGATACAGATAATGTCGCTCATATATACAGACACTTAATTCACAAAATAACATAAATGATTTTGTTCTTAATATATGTATGTAACACAAAACACTTTTTTATATTTTTGTTTTTTGAAAATTTTTTGAAACATTGTTTTTTAACTTCATCATGACAAAAAATTTTTTTCAATTGTTAATTAATTTTGTTATTTTGCTTTTATATTAATTTTGTTTCCTGAAGAAGGTACGCAGAAAGTACCGAAATATTGAAATAAAATATTATTAACAAATATAAGGACCCAAAGCTTAAAAAAATAGAAAATAATTTAATAAAAAAAGGGTCGAATAATCATTATTAAAGTTATATTTTATATTTACCGTTGTTAAGTTGACTATCCTTTGAGCTTGTCCGCACAAATAACATAACTATAATATATCCTTCTAAGTGCATAGAAAATAAAAGTTGCGTTATTTAATATGTACATATATAAAAGGGACAATATTATTAATGGGTGTATTCTAGAAGTGTAAATGTTTTCCCTAATTTTTTTTTATTTAAATTTTTCGGAACTTCTATTTTTATGTACACATGTTTGTACAGATGTATGTAATAAACCTTTTTTATATATTAATTTTAACTATTTACTAGTTTTAATCAAAAAAGAATTAATTTTTTTAAATAAACATACAATACAATTTTTTAATTGAATTAATTCTATCCTTATAACTCAACGCGCAACTAGACAACAATTTATTAATTTTTCATTTGTTTTTATAAAATTATCATTAATATTATAAATATTGCTAATTCTACATTTAAAATCATATAAACTAATTACTAAAGCAAAAAAATAATAATTACAGTTCGGGTTATTACTACGAAGTTAAAATACTGCTTATTAGTTCTCGCCTCTATCATAAGCAGCACACAAGTATCCAAAATATATGTTTCATAAACAGATATGTATATCCAAATACTCATGGTACAACAGATATTTGAGAGTAAAAAACTGATAATTTTTTCACTCTATGGAAAACCATAAACAACTGTATGTGTTTATATCCATAGTGTGAGTACGCACAAGCGAAAGCATACAATATCAACTTCTTTTGTATCTGTTGTAACTGTTATGTATATGATATATCTGTTTTTGCCATACTGTTGGATATACTAGTGCACGTCTTCAGTATTTATATATCAAATTATGTTGTTCCATATATTTTTCTAACTGTTCTTTGAAAATTTTCTGTATAATTTTTTCACAAGTTTTTAAGGTATTTACTGGTCTGAATTCCTCACATTTAACTGTTTTTGACACTTTTTCGAATGGTGTTACCATTGAATATTTCCAACTTTCAAGAAATACGCCAGTTTGAAGGGATTTATTTATAGCGTGTAGCATATTTATACCGATAAAGTTTCAGTTGTCCAAGATTATTTTAACTGATACTTTATTAAAGTCTGGCTTGTTTTTTAGACACTTACAAATGCTTTTAAGTTCCATCATCGTTATTGTTTGAAATTTAAATCTAGAATATATCACAGGCACTTTAATTGTATATTGCACTTCTTCTATTGTATCTCTTATTGATTTAATACTCTACAAAATTTCCAACTTTCAGGAAATACGCCAGTTTGAAGGGATTTATTTATAGCGTGTAGCATATTTATACCGATAAAGTTTCAGTTGTCCAAGATTATTTTAACTGATACTTTATTAAAGTCTGGCTTGTTTTTTAGACACTTACAAATGCTTTTAAGTTCCATCATCGTTATTGTTTGAAATTTAAATCTAGAATATATCACAGGCACTTTAATTGTATATTGCACTTCTTCTATTGTATCTCTTTTTGATTTAATACTCTACAAAATAATTATTAAATTGGTTAGCGATTTCATAGTTATTTTTATAATAAGTCTTTTATTTCTTTCCACATTTGTTTCTGGTCTTTGGCATTATTTATTTTTTCATTGACATATTTTTTCCCCATTTTCAAACTTATTTTTGTACTCATTTGTTATTATCTTATAGTTATTCCATGCATTTGCTGTATTTTTAGATTTTGCAATTAGGTATTTTGCAATTTTTTCTCTCTTTAGTATTCTAATTTCATCACTAAACCATTTGTTAATATCATTCTTAACATTAATAATTTTCTTGTTTATGAACTTTTTAATTGTGTTTTCAAGACATGTATCAATTGTATTAAGTTCTCTATTGAATATATTTTTGTTGTATTAAAAATTTCAACTGTTTTTTTATAACACTCTTTTGATTTTCATTTATGCGTTTAATTTCTATGTCTATTGCTTCATGGTCTGTTATTTTATTTTCATTGTTTATGTTTGCTGTTACGTTGGCATTGTTTGTTTTTACGTAGTCTTATATACCCTTTGAATTTTGCGCGATTCTGGTATAGTCCTTCACTATTTGTTTCATTCCGTTATCATTTAAAATACTTTCCAATCTGTTTTTGTATGTATCATATATGCTCCAGTCTATATACACTTATACAAAAATTTTAGTCCACTGTATTCTCATAAATTTTTTCACGTCCAACTGTTTCTTAAAATATATAACAACTCCACCTGTTCTACTAGAATTTGAGTATGTGATATAGTAATCTGTATTTCTCCTTCCTCTATATCTTTTGTGAAATGTGTTTCAGTTAAAATTTTAAATTCTGGGTTTTGTTTAATTACAACTATTTCCAGTTGATTGATTCCCACATATGTTTGTGTATATACCTTTAATTTTCTGTGATTGTTAAACAATTAAACCTAGTCTTTTCTCTTTTATATTCAGTTTATGTTAATAAACAGGACATTCTTTGTTTGAGGAGACATTATTTTCGTCAAGACCCAAATTCAGCTTTTTATTTGCTATAACGCAGTTAACACATTTATTAATAATATTTTTTTTTTTGCAATTTTTAGATTCGTGGTTTCCATGGCATTTATAACAAGTTTCTTCATTTTTACAATAACTGCCTTTTGGTTATATCCTTGACATTTAAAGTATTGTAGTATTTTTGTTCCATCAAATACTCGACATTTTTCTCACACAATATTTAATTTTTGCGTACGTTTCACGTTTCTTTGTCTACTTGTATTTTCTTGTTGTAAATTGTTCTATTAATTCGCTTAAACTGGTGGGATTTTACTATTTTTAAATCATTGTTGATTTTGTGCCTTTATTTTTTTATTAGTTCTTCATCCGTGTATTTAAATGATATATCAGTTATTATTATTGACATATCATTTTCTGTTGGAGCCCTTATGTCATACTTTTCACTCATTTTATTTTCTATTGCATTTATTATTTTTTCTCTTTCATTATCATTCTCACTTTGAATCTGTTTTCCACATTAGCAATTTTAAGATCAATTGGATCTACTTTATTGTTAAGTCTTCTTTTGGTTTTTCTATGTTTTGTTTTTCTTTGGGTTTTATTATTAGGGGAACTTGTTTTCTAATGTCTGGTAACACCGTGTTTTTTTACTGTTTCAGCAAATGACAGTTTTTGTTTATCATTTGTTTCTTTTATTACTTTTTTAATTTCATCACACATCTTTACATTGTTTTTTTTATTGTGTTATACATATCATTGTTTTTTGTTTCAAAATTATTAACGATGTCGTAAAGTTTTTTAACCTCGTTAACATTTTTTTCACATATTTTTTGTGCATTATCTATTTTCTTAAGTCGGTCTTCGTATCTTTTTTCAATTGCCTCCAATAGTTGTTTAATTTCAATTTAATTTTGCCTAATTAGCGCGTAAGACGCAACGCAGTCTGATGCATAGCTTTTCCGCTGGTATGTCATCACTAAATAAGAGCGTCAACTTTGTGTCTTTTACAATAGTGTTAACTCATTTTATTTTATAAAACCCGCTGTATCAGAATAAAGAACAGATAAAAACGCTAGATTGCCTTCAAAATAACTAAATTGTCGTTACTTTTCGACCATAACAAAACAAAACAAACCAACAAGCAGCCAACTTTACTTCCCAACGCATTGTCAAAATTGGATTTTCCAATTGCTAAGCGTTGACGTCGTGCTATTTATGCTGTGTTTAGACGACGTTTACAAGTCATATGGAATGTCAGATTTTCCATATGTAAATAAATACACACCGTGTAAACCTCATGAAATGTAACAAATGTTATTTTCCTATGTGTTATAACATGTGTCAGTTTTTTATTTAGAGCACGCTCTATTTTGATATGTAAAACCATATGACAACAAATGTTTTCAGTGATGCTAACTTCCACTTTTAAAATTTCCGCTTAAAATATTTTTACGATAAAAGTTAGATTTCTGAAAATAAAATAAAATAAAATATTTTTTAACTTTTGTAGGGAATATATGTAATAAATTGATCGTAGGCTAAAAAATAATTTTTGAGCATTTCCATAAACTTTTTAAATGCGACAGAAAAAACAGAAAGCCTTGAACCTTTTTTTATGTTTCTAAAAACTAATTATTAATATTTTTGTTTTCTGTTTCTTAAAGATGCTACCCAACGGTGTGGCCAAGGCGTATTGAACAGGTGAATGCATTAGGTCATGGTCATATGTTTGCTGTTTTCCTTTTGCGAGGTGTCAAAATTGTTGCTCTTTTTCTTATTGTATGTGTATGCATGCGTTTAATTGCTTGCTCATTTTTCACAAACACATACATACAGATTGCCAGACGTTTTTGACAGCTTAACAAATTTTTACAAAAACAAAATACACGCAAATGCTAATGCAGTCACCTGTATTAATATGCCTTGGGTGTGGCAAAATATTAAAAACTGACCAAGTGTTTGAAATATTAGAAAAGATAATGACACAAAAGAAATATTAAAATTTAGTATTTGGAGATTATTACCGCTTATTGCATTTTTATAATTAAATTCAGCACCAATTATTTAATGGTAAAAAATTAATAGAAAATTGATTGATTGCCCTTATTACTATCTAATAATTTATATTTTTTTCTTAGTGGAAATGTACTCCAAAAATTAGGTCCACTTTGTTTTATACGACAAGTATTTGAAAATTGTTTTAAGTTTTCTTATGTATATAAGTACATACATAAAAGAAAAAATAATAATGGTGACACATCCAATATAGAAATTTCTAACAAATAGCAGAATAAAGATTTTTTTTAAATAATTAGCTTTAATGAGTTCGTAACAAATATGAGCTTAAATTTTTCCTGCGTGCTAGGGTTTTTTTTAAATAAAGACATGTGTGCCCATTACGTTGAAAAATACGGCAAATACGAATTTGCTAACAACAATTTTTATTCAATGTACATTTTTAAAATGTCTATTTTATAACTTATAAATGTCATTTGCATACATATTATTATTTTGCGTGTACAATAAGCAAGACTTGTATGTCAATTGTTTTATTAGGGCAACTAACAACCTCAAATGCAAAAAAAAACAAGAAAAAATGTGCGAGAACCTTAATTTTAAGTTTGTAACATGTACTTCATGCGAACTACGCCAAGTACTTGAATTGAACGTGCAGTTTTCAGCGTGTGACGTGGTCTTATAACGAACACAGCCTAAGTGCAATTTTATATTATGGCAAATTTAATATATAGCAATTTCGATATAAATAATAATAACTAGAAGCAGTATTTTGTTTGTCGTTGCTCTTTCTAAATTGTTATTGTTAAAAAATAACCTGTTGATATCACTGTTTTAAGCATTTTAGTTTTCTCTTCAACAATTATAGGTTATGTCGTATGTACGTAACATATGCAAGTTTGAACATGATGATTATAAACCATATGTTAAACATAGATTTTAACATACATAACAAATTACATATGGATAGCAATTTTGACATTCCATATGACTTGTACACGCCGTCTAAACACAGCATTAGGGATGTTTCATACATTTTGTATGTACATGAGAAATTTTGATGCTTACAGATTGGTCCCGTTTTAAAAACAGCTCAAAATCTTAAAAATTAGAGGGTGTTCTCATACAACATATATATTTATTACGTGTATTATGAATTGTAAAGGGCACTTCTGTAAAATTTAAAATGACTGCGTAAACAAAAGCAAAAAATTATACAAAAATAAATCTAAAAATTAAAGGCTGCCTCCATAATTGATGTAAATTTACTTATATGGGACTATCTTTTGAACCGTTATAGACAAACGCTTGCAAATTGAACAGAATGTCGATTGCTATGGCCGTTATAATAACAAGAATTAATATTACAAATTATAAATTAAAGGGTGCGCCAATAGTTCATTAAATTTGATATCTATGGCCATTCTTTTGAACAGTTGAAGACAGACGCTTGAAATTTACAACGAACCTGTATTGCTAAGTCCGATATAACAACAAGTATAAAATTTGGATTTGAAAGTTAAAGGGTGTTCCAATAGTTAATGTATTTTTGTGTATGTGACCAAACTTTTGAACCGTTGTAGACAGAACGCTGAAACTTAAAAGGGATCTGTATTGCTAAATGCGCTATATCAACGATTTTATAATTTGAACTTAGAAATTAAAGGTTGTCCCATAACTGATGATGATTTACTTATATGAGCTTATATCTTTTGAACCGTTATAGACAAACGCTTGCAAATCGGACAGAATGTCGATTGCTATGGCCGTTATAATAACAAGTATTAATATTAAGAATTATATATTAAAGGGTGCGCCAATAGTTCATTTAATTTTATGTATGTTGCCATACTTTTTAACAGTTATAGACAGACGCTTGGAATTTACAACGAACCTGTATCTGTAAGTTCGCTATAACAACAAATATAAAATCTGGATTTGGAAGTTAAAGGGTATTCCAATAGTGGATGTAATTTCAAGTGTGTAGCCGTACTTTTGAACCGTTATAGCCAAGTTTATAATTTGAACTTGGAAATTAGAGGGTGTCCGATAATAACTGTAGATTTACTTATGTATATAGGCCTATCTTTCGAACCGTTATAGACAAACGCTTGTAAATTTGACGCAATGTCGATTGCTATGGCCGTTATAGTAACAGCTGATAATATTTAAAATTATAAATTAAAGGGTGCACCAATAGTTCATTTAATTTGGTATATGGCCATACTTTTAAACAATTGCAGACAGACGATTGAAATTTACAAAGAACCTGTATTACTAACTCCTCTATAACAACAAGTATAAAACTTGGATTTGGAAATAAACGGGTGTCCCAATAGTTGATATAATATGGTGTATGTGGCCGGAGTTTTGAACCGTTATAGCCCTTTCAGACCGTGATGTATCGATTGTGCGGGTGGGTTTCTATATTTGCTTCTCACATTTCTTTTCTGTTTAATTTACCGTTACTTTAATTATTGCGAAACTCTTCAGTCACATTTCAGTTTTAGCATAATGAGCCGTAAAAGTAAGTTGTGTCTTTAATGACAAAAGTATTAATCGTTTACAAATAACTAAAAAAAAACTAAAAAAACTATTGCAGGCGATCAACTCGTCTGGAAATTTTATATGAAAATTACGCAAAAAACTGAGTGCTTTGCATACAAATTTTTCAGACGAGTAGATCGCCTGTAATACAGAAACAGCACATTAAAATTTCAAACTAATTGAAATCTTTTCATGCAAATAAAAATATTATTAAGTGCATCAATTGTGTGTCCTGAAAATCTTTGTAGGTTATAAAAATTATAAAATCTATTTATTGGTTATATTTTCATACGCAGTAGAGACCATATGTTCCAAAAATTATAAACAAATTCCCGGTAGTTTTGCGTCAGGTCTAAAGGGATATACAGACAACTGAAATTTAAAAGGGACATGTTTTGCTAAGTCAGCTATAACAAGGGGCTTATAATTCGAACTTAGAAATTAAAGGGTGTTCCCAAAATTAATATAATTTGTTCTATATGGCCGTATTTTTGAACCGTTGTATACAAACACCTAAATTTTAGACAGAATGTCCTCTACTTTATTTGGTATAATAAGAAGTATAAAAATGTTATATTACAAATTAAATAGTTGATATAATCTGCTGTGTATGGGCAAACTGTTACAGACAGACGGTTGAAATTTACAGAGAATCTGATTGCTAAATCTACTACAACAGCGAGTATATAATTTGAATTTGGAAATTGAAGAGTGACCCTATAGGTGTTGTAATTTGATGTGTATTGCCAAACTATTGAACAGTTGAAAATGTATAAAGTTTGGAGATATAAGTGTGTCCCAATAGTTAATGTAACCAAATTTATGTGGCCCTTTACTTGAGCTGTTATAGGCAGACAGATGAAATCTGTTTTGAAGTCGTTTTTTTTCGGAAGAATTATTATAAAAGTTATTGACAGCAATAGAAGTTAATGATCTATAGTAGCTTATTTCCCTAAGGAATCTCATACTTTTATTACTAATATTGCGATCGAAATTTTTTAAAGGAATGTAACTCAATAGGTTATTGAAGAGCATGTTTAAGAAAAGTAATTGTTGATCGTCTGTTTCATATATATAATTTTCTATCCTCCATGCCTCCAACGAAGAATAAGCAGAACTAAATCTGATTGCAAAATAGGTCCCACATAAAGACAATCATTTAAACTACTTCTATTAGAGGTTCTATTTGATGCATTAAATACTACACGCAATTTCGTAGTTTTGCTATCCACTTAATTAATAAGAAAGATTTTTAAAAATTTGACATGTCCTCAAAAAATTACCTGAAGGACGACATAAAACGCAGGAAGATGAAGCTGAATTCACAACATGAGCCTTGACCTTCTGTCCAGAAGATTTTACAGATGGATGTGAATCCTTAAGATCACGAACACACTCTAGAGTCTGAATTCCTTCCGTCAGAAAGCATCAAGCTCTTTCCAAGTCGACAAGGCCGATTTATTACGAACACCCTGTTCCCATAGACTAACAGTAGACGTACGCAGACTCTCAATCCACATAAAAATTGAAATCGGATCCCAACTATCCGTTGCCACCTGATATACAGAAAGCGAAGTAAGACAATTAATAATTCCGCGTTGAAGAGTTTTAAGCCCGGCACTAGATTCCTTATCCACCAAAGGAAGGTTAAATAACAATTGCAATTGGTTATTAACTGACATACGAGGGTTCTCATATGCCTCCTTAAAATTTTGACACGCCATGTCAAACCCATTTATTACTCAACGGACACTTCGACACTATCTCCTCGCTTTACTGGCGGTCTTACGTATTAAATGACAAAGCCGTTCAACATCACTAAGACGCAAACTATTAAATATATTGCAGTAAATAAATCCCTAAATGCGGGCCAAGCAATATTATCACCTTCAAATGTTTTCACATTACAAGGAGGCAAGACAAATTATTTTCAAAACTACCCGTATTGGAATTTATTGACGTACCAGCCTTGGGACCGCTTGGAAATTAAAAACTTTTTCATTTAAAGCAGCCGAACATTTCAAATACGCTACCTCTACATCAGTAGACTCCACCTTAGCACTGTCCTCAGAAATAACAAACAAGCCTTATATGAAGACTTAACTTTTTCCCATAAACTCTTTAATTCTACACCCTGAATCTGCAGAGTATAAATGGTATGCATTTCGTCACGAAACTCGCAAAAATTTGATTCAAATTTAATAAGCGCATCCGATGCTCTTATAAATTATTTAGTGGTGATTTCGACATTCTTATTTCTTTAATAATTAATTCAGGTGAATATATTTGTTACTATCTCAGGTAAAATGTTTAATTTGTCACTCAAATGTTATAATTTCAATCAATTACATTCTGATTAAAAAAAGAAAAATTGTCAAAAATTAATGTACCAACAAACCGAATAACAAAAAAATTACAAATAGTTAAAAAAAATTAAAACTTTTCACTGCAAAATGTCACCAAAACTTTTGTCGACTAACCCTAGTCAAATTTGCTGTTGGGTTAAAGTCTGTTTCACAACAGTTATAAAAAAAGAGAACTGGTTGATTGTAAGTGTATAACAAATATATACGTTTGTAAGTAAATATGTATGCACTCTATTACACTTAGTAGTTATTTTATCAACTTATTATTTGTTTATTTAGTTAATTGAATGTTCACCCACTACATATTCTATTTTAATATAAAAAATTGCGAACATTTTTTATTATATTATTTATTAAATTATTTTAAACAACGGGATTTTTTTAAATTATATTAATTTTTAAAAATTCTTTTTTTCGTGCTATTTTCCCGATTTATTATTTAAATCACCGATATTGATTATTGAGGGTCAAAGCACGTCTCGATGGCCATTTCATTATCGCTTACTTAACTCTTCAGGAAACTTCTGACAAACATTTTAAATAAACTAAAGATTTTTGTCCAAACAATAAAGCAAAGACAAAAATCAAAGTTTAAGCAAAAACAACAATAACCAATAGTATTTCTATTTTTCTTTCTCTGCTGTATAAGGTAGAATTTTTTTCGGCTCTTTTATACAGTTGAAAAAGGATGAAAAATAAAAAATCACAAAATACTACGTTAATTTATTTTATGCATGGGCACTTTGCAAATATTAAATTATTTTAAACAAGGGATTTTTTTAAATTATATTAATTTTTAAAAACTCTTTTTTTCGTGCTATTTTCCCGATTTATTATTTAAATCACCGATATTGATTATTGAGGGTCAAAGCACGTCTCGATGGCCATTTCGTTATCGCTTACTTAACTCTTCAGGAAACTTCTGACAAACATTTTAAATAAACTTAAGATTTTTGTCCAAACAATAAAGCAAAGACAAAAATCAAAGTTTAAGCAAAAAAAAACAATAACCAATAGTAATTCTATTTTTCTTTCTCTGCTGTATATGGCAGAATTTTTTTCGGCTCTTTTATACAGTTGAAAGAGGATGAAAAATAAAAAATCACAAAACACTACGATAATTTATTTTATGCATGGGCACTTTGCAAATAATAAATTATTTTAAACAAGTAAGCGATAACGAAATGGCCATCGAGACGTGCTTTGACCCTCAATAATCAATATCGGTGATTTAAATAATAAATCGGGAAAAAAGCACAAAAAAAAAAGTATATTATTTATTGTCTGCGGTTGATTTAATCTCTACAAAACACAAGGGTTGCTAGACGATCAATACCAATAGGTAACAATATGCACAAAACAACAATTGTAAATGTATGTATGTATTTAGTGAATATATACATATTTCATGCACTTTTTCTTTACCTTTATCTTTATTTTAAAATGAAACAATACGCACCTTTAATCAAATAAAATTCCCTAAAGCATTGCAGAAAATAAATATTTTTACCTTTTGCTTATATGGTGTGTGTTATCTCAATGTAAAACAGACAATAACTTTTACAAAAACAAAAAAAAGGAAGATGGCAAAAACAAAGTTTAGTTAAACCGGCACCGGTTTTAAGTAATGCAATTTAGATTCTAACAAAGTCACTAGAGTCAAAAATTAGAAATTGTATAAAATTTACGTTTAGTTATTAAACGAACAGTTCAACCTAAACAATACACTGGTTTTCACGCGATATTAAACAACTGAACATAAAATGTCTGGGAATAATCGGGTATTGCAGCACTAATTTTTTATTAGTTTTAAAAAATTCGCTTAAAGGTCAGGTTACCGCATCACTTCATTACTCACCAAATAGGCAAGATAACGGATCTCCCGCAGGCAACACTTTGTCTTTCATGCAGAAGAAATCAATTTGCTACTAAAGACGTGCACTAGTATATCCAATAGTATGGCAAAAACAGATATATCATATACATACCAGTTACAACAGATACAAAAAAACGCATGAGTGTAGTTGATATTGTATGCTTTTGCTTGTGCGTACTCACACTATGGATATAAACACATACAGTTGTTTATGGTATTGCATAGAGTGAGCAAATTATCAGTTTTTTACTCTCAAATATCTGTTGTATCATGAGTATTTGGATATATCTGTTTATGAAACAGATATTTTTGATACTTGTGTGCTGCTTATGATACGAGGGCTGCTCTATATACTTTTGGCCTAATAGTGAAAATGCGAATATTTATAATCAAAAATGGTTTTATTATTTTTCAAAGTATTCTACAGCATGATTTGTACACTTTTCCATGCGCTCAAACCAGTTGTCGAAGCACTTTTTCCACTCCGATTGCGACACCTCTAAAACATGGTTTTTGAACACTGCAACAGCTTCTTCTGGCGACGAAATCGTTGACCACGCATTTTTTTCTTGATGTGCGGAAACAAGAAGAAGTCATTACGTGCCAAGTCAGGGCTGTAGGGCGGATGACCCATTAATTCGACGTTTTGGCCGGTCAAAAACGCTCTGGTTTGAGCCGATGTGTGAGAGCTCGCATTGTCATGGTGAACAATGATTCGTCTTCTCTTGTTGGTTTTTCGAATTTCTCCGATGACTTCAGGCAAACAAATTGTAGTGTACCACTCAGATCTGACCGTCCTACGTTGCTCAAGCGGAACAGTCGCCACATGACCAGTTTTGCCGAAGAAACAGGCGACCATTTGCTTCGAAGTGCTTCTTCCACGAACAACTTTCGTTGGATTTTGATCGTCGCAAAAATTTGATTCAAATTTAATAAGCGCATCCGATGCTCTTATAAATTATTTAGTGGTGATTTCGACATTCTTATTTCTTTAATAATTAATTCAGGTGAATATATTTGTTACTATCTCAGGTAAAATGTTTAATTTGTCACTCAAATGTTATAATTTCAATCAATTACATTCTGATTAAAAAAAGAAAAATTGTCAAAAATTAATGTACCAACAAACCGAATAACAAAAAAATTACAAATAGTTAAAAAAAAATTAAAACTTTTCACTGCAAAATGTCACCAAAACTTTTGTCGACTAACCCTAGTCAAATTTGCTGTTGGGTTAAAGTCTGTTTCACAACAATTATAAAAAAAGAGAACTGGTTGATTGTAAGTGTATAACAAATATATACGTTTGTAAGTAAATATGTATGCACTCTATTACACTTAGTAGTTATTTTATCAACTTATTATTTGTTTATTTAGTTAATTGAATGTTCACCCACTAAATATTCTATTTTAATATAAAAAATTGCGAACATTTTTTATTATATTATTTATTAAATTATTTTAAACAACGGGATTTTTTTAAATTATATTAATTTTTAAAAATTCTTTTTTTCGTGCTATTTTCCCGATTTATTATTTAAATCACCGATATTGATTATTGAGGGTCATAGCACGTCTCGATGGCCATTTCGTTATCGCTTACTTAACTCTTCAGGAAACTTCTGACAAACATTTTAAATAAACTAAAGATTTTTGTCCAAACAATAAAGCAAAGACAAAAATCAAAGTTTAAGCAAAAACAACAATAACCAATAGTATTTCTATTTTTCTTTCTCTGCTGTATAAGGTAGAAATTTTTTCGGCTCTTTTATACAGTTGAAAAAGGATGAAAAATAAAAAATCACAAAATACTACGTTAATTTATTTTATGCATGGGCACTTTGCAAATATTAAATTATTTTAAACAAGGGATTTTTTTAAATTATATTAATTTTTAAAAACTCTTTTTTTCGTGCTATTTTCCCGATTTATTATTTAAATCACCGATATTGATTATTGAGGGTCAAAGCACGTCTCGATGGCCATTTCGTTATCGCTTACTTAACTCTTCAGGAAACTTCTGACAAACATTTTAAATAAACTTAAGATTTTTGTCCAAACAATAAAGCAAAGACAAAAATCAAAGTTTAAGCAAAAAAAACAATAACCAATAGTAATTCTATTTTTCTTTCTCTGCTGTATATGGCAGAATTTTTTTCGGCTCTTTTATACAGTTGAAAGAGGATGAAAAATAAAAAATCACAAAACACTACGATAATTTATTTTATGCATGGGCACTTTGCAAATAATAAATTATTTTAAACAAGTAAGCGATAACGAAATGGCCATCGAGACGTGCTTTGACCCTCAATAATCAATATCGGTGATTTAAATAATAAATCGGGAAAAAAGCACGAAAAAAAAGTATATTATTTATTGTCTGCGGTTGATTTAATCTCTACAAAACACAAGGGTTGCTAGACGATCAATACCAATAGGTAACAATATGCACAAACCAACAATTGTAAATGTATGTATGTATTTAGTGAATATATACATATTTCATGCACTTTTTCTTTACCTTTATCTTTATTTTAAAATGAAACAATACGCACCTTTAATCAAATAAAATTCCCTAAAGCATTGCAGAAAATAAATATTTTTACCTTTTGCTTATATGGTGTGTGTTATCTCAATGTAAAACAGACAATAACTTTTACAAAAACAAAAAAAAGGAAGATGGCAAAAACAAAGTTTAGTTAAACCGGCACCGGTTTTAAGTAATGCAATTTAGATTCTAACAAAGTCACTAGAGTCAAAAATTAGAAATTGTATAAAATTTACGTTTAATTATTAAACGAACAGTTCAACCTAAACAATACACTGGTTTTCACGCGATATTAAACAACTGAACATAAAATGTCTGGGAATAATCGGGTATTGCAGCACTAATTTTTTATTAGTTTTAAAAAATTCGCTTAAAGGTCAGGTTACCGCATCACTTCATTACTCACCAAATGGGCAAGATAACGGATCTCCCGCAGGCAACACTTTGTCTTTCATGCAGAAGAAATCAATTTGCTACTAAAGACGTGCACTAGTATATCCAATAGTATGGCAAAAACAGATATATCATATACATACCAGTTACAACAGATACAAAAAAACGCATGAGTGTAGTTGATATTGTATGCTTTTGCTTGTGCGTACTCACACTATGGATATAAACACATACAGTTGTTTATGGTATTGCATAGAGTGAGCAAATTATCAGTTTTTTACTCTCAAATATCTGTTGTATCATGAGTATTTGGATATATCTGTTTATGAAACAGATATTTTTGATACTTGTGTGCTGCTTATGATACGAGGGCTGCTCTATATACTTTTGGCCTAATAGTGAAAATGCGAATATTTATAATCAAAAATGGTTTTATTATTTTTCAAAGTATTCTACAGCATGAGTTGTACACTTTTCCATGCGCTCAAACCAGTTGTCGAAGCACTTTTTCCACTCCGATTGCGACACCTCTAAAACATGGTTTTTGAACACTTCAACAGCTTCTTCTGGCGACGAAATCGTTGACCACGCATTTTTTTCTTGATGTGCGGAAACAAGAAGAAGTCATTACGTGCCAAGTCAGGGCTGTAGGGCGGATGACCCATTAATTCGACGTTTTGGCCGGTCAAAAACGCTCTGGTTTGAGCCGATGTGTGAGAGCTCGCATTGTCATGGTGAACAATGATTCGTCTTCTCTTGTTGGTTTTTCGAATTTCTCCGATGACTTCAGGCAAACAAATTGTAGTGTACCACTCAGATCTGACCGTCCTACGTTGCTCAAGCGGAACAGTCGCCACATGACCAGTTTTGCCGAAGAAACAGGCGACCATTTGCTTCGAAGTGCTTCTTCCACGAACAACTTTCGTTGGATTTTGATCGTCTTTGAAGACGCACACGGTCGATTGTTGTTTCGTTTCGGGCTCATACGCATGGATCCATGATTCGTCACCTGTGACGATATTATAAACGTCTTTTGAAGCACCGCAATCGTATTTTTGCAACATTTCTTTGCACCAATCGACACGAGCCTTTTTTTGAGCGACTTTCAAATTGTGCGGGATCCAACGAGAACAAACCTTTTTCACGGCCAGGTGTTCATGCAGTATCGAATGTATGCTGGTGGAAGAAATGTCCAAGGATGTCTCTATCTCTCGGTATGTCGCATGTCGATCTTGCATTATGAGTTCACGCACGGCATCAATGTTCTCTGGCACAACAGCCGTTTTTGGACGACCTTCACGGAATTCGTCTTTGAGCGAGCTTCGGCCACAATTAAATTCATTATACCAATTTTTCACAGTGCTATAGGATGGTGCTTCATCGCCATACAAAGATTTAAGTTAATCAATGCACTCTTGTCGTGATAATCCACGTCGAAAGTTGTGAAAAATGATGACACGAAAATGTTCACGAGTTAATTCCATTTTTTTCTATATTAATTTTTTCAAGTCACTGTAAACAACACAAATAATGGTCGTACGTCAAAACGTTTTGAGTACGATTATGCTTAAAAATGACAAACTTTCCAATGGAAATGTCAGATTGCACTTGGCAGCACTCAGTGTTGCCAGGCCAGAAATATATATAGCAGCCCTCGTAGAGGCGAGAACTAGTAAGAAGTATTACAACTTCGTAGTAATAACCCGAATTGTAATTATTATTGTTTAGCTTTAGTAATTAGTTTATATGGTTTTAAAGGTATTATTAGCAATATTTATCATATTAATGATAATTTTATTTTATAAAAACAAATGAAAAATTAATAAATTGTTGTCTAGTTGCGCGTTGACTTATAAGGATAGAATTAATTCAATTAAGGAATTTTATTGTATGTTTATTTAAAAAAATTAATTCCTTTTTGAATATATACATATTTCATGCACTTTTTCTTTACCTTTATCTTTATTTTAAAATGAAACAATACGCACCTTTAATCAAATAAAATTTCCTAAAGCATTGCAGAAAATAAATATTTTTACATTTTGCTTATATGGTGTGTGTTATCTCAATGTAAAACAGACAATAACTTTTACAAAAACAAAAAAAGGAAGATGGCAAAAACAAAGTTTAGTTAAACCGGCACCGGTTTTAAGTAATGCAATTTAGATTCTAACAAAGTCACTAGAGTCAAAAATTAGAAATTATATAAAATTTACGTTTAATTGTTAAACGAACAGTTCAACCTAAACAATACACTGGTTTTCACGCGATATTAAACAACTGAACATAAAATGTCTGGGAATAATCGGGTATTGCAGCACTAATTTTTTATTAGTTTTAAAAAATTCGCTTAAAGGTCAGGTTACCGCATCACTTCATTACTCACCAAATGGGCAAGATAACGGATCTCCCGCAGGCAACACTTTGTCTTTCATGCAGAAGAAATCAATTTGCTACTAAAGACGTGCACTAGTATATCCAATAGTATGGCAAAAACAGAAATATCATATACATACCAGTTACAACAGATACAAAAGAACGCATGAGTGTAGTTGATATTGTATGCTTTTGCTTGTGCGTACTCACACTATGGATATAAACACATACAGTTGTTTATGGTATTGCATAGAGTGAGCAAATTATCAGTTTTTTACTCTCAAATATCTGTTGTATCATGAGTATTTGGATATATCTGTTTATGAAACAGATATTTTTGATACTTGTGTGCTGCTTATGATACGAGGGCTGCTCTATATACTTTTGGCCTAATAGTGAAAATGCGAATATTTATAATCAAAAATGGTTTTATTATTTTTCAAAGTATTCTCCAGCATGATTTGTACACTTTTGCATGCGCTCAAACCAGTTGTCGAAGCACTTTTTCCACTCCGATTGAGACACCTCTAAAACATGGTTTTTGAACAGCTTCTTCTGGCGACGAAAATCGTTGACCACGCCTTTTTTTCTTGATGTGCGGAAACAAGAAGAAGTCCTTAGGTGCCAAGTCAGGGCTGTACGGCGGATGACCCATTAATTCGACGTCTTGGGCGGTCAAAAACGCTCTGGTTTGAGCCGATGTGTGAGACCTCGCATTGTCATGGTGAACAATGATTCGTCTTGTTGGTTTTTCGAATTTCTCCGATGACTTCAGGCAAACAAATTGTAGTGTACCACTCAGAAGTGACCGTCCTACGTTGCTCAAGCGGAACAGTCGCCACATGACCAGTTTTGCCGAAGAAACAGGCGACCATTTGCTTCGAAGTGCTTCTTCCACGAACAACTTTCGTTGGATTTTTATCGTCTTTGAAGACCCACACGGTAGATTGTTGTTTCGTTTCGGGCTCATACGCATATATCCATGAACGTCTTTTGAAGCACCGCAATCGTATTTTTGCAACATTTCTTCGCACCAATCGACACGAGCCTTTTTTTGAGCGACTTTCAAATTGTGCGGGTTCCAACGAGAACAAACCTTTTTTACGGCCAGGTGTTCATGCAGTATCGAATGTATGCTGGTGGAAGAAATGTCCAAGGATGTCTCTATCTCTCGGTATGTCGCATGTCGATCTTGCATTATGAGTTCACGCACGGCATCAATGTTCTCTGGCACAACAGCCGTTTTTGGACGACCTTCACGGAATTCGTCTTTGAGCGAGCTTCGGCCACAATTAAATTCATTATACCAATTTTTCACAGTGCTATAGGATGGTGCTTCATCGCCATACAAAGATTTAAGTTAATCAATGCACTCTTGTCGTGATAATCCACGTCGAAAGTTGTGAAAAATGATGGCACGAAAATGTTCACTAGTTAATTCCATTTTTTTCTATATTAATTTTTTCAAGTCACTGTAAACAACACAAATAATGGTCGTACGTCAAAACGTTTTGAGTACGATTATTCTTAAAAATGACAAACTTTCCAATGGAAATGTCAGATTGCACTTGGCAGCATTCAGTGTTGCCAGGCCAGAAATATATATAGCCAAGTCTAATCTGGGGTATTACGAGCAGCCGTGAAAGCGTCAACGTCAAAGCGAGATAAGGTGTCAGGAACTATGTTTTGCGAACCTTTCCTATGTTCCATTCTAAAGTCGAATCCTTGTAGTTCTAAACTCCACCTAGCCAATCTACCACTCAAGTCCTTTCGGGTCATCAACCATTTGAGACTTGAATGATCGGTGATGATTCGGAACGGTAGTCCCTCGATATATGGCCTAAATCGCTTTACACAGACCACTGCTGCAAAACATTCAAGCTCAGTGACCGTGTAGTTCCTTTGGGCACTATTCAGTTTTTGTGAAACGAAAGATATGGGTCTTTCCCTATTCTGGTCATCTATTTGGTATAGCACTCCGCCTACGCCGGCACGTGAAGCATCACATTGTACAATAAATTCCCTAGCAAAATCGGGCTGACCGAGTACTGGGGCACTAGATAAAGCGTGCTTGAGTTTTTCGAAGCTGTCTACTGCATCTTGAGTTAGGGAAAAGTGATTGTTACGTTTACGTAAACAGTCTGTAAGAGGACCAGCTAAACTAGCGAAATTTTGGATGAAACACCTGTACCAATTTGCCATGCCAATAAATCGGCGAACTTGGCGTGGGGTTCTAGGTAACGGAAAATCTACTATGGCTAAGACCTTATCAGGATCAACCTTAAGACACCCCTTTCCAATACGATAACCTAAATACTTAATTTCGCTTTGGCAAAATTTGCTCTTCCCGACATTAATGGTAAGTCCTGCGTTTCTTAGACATTCTGCGACTTGTTCCAGTAAATATAAATGATCCTCAAAAGTGGCGCTACAGATTAAAAGATCGTCCAGGTAAACGAATACATTTTCCCTAAGACGTGAAGGAATGGCTTTGTCCATCAGTCGGGACATGGTTTGAGGACCATTACACAATCCAAATGGCATAACACGATAATGATAGAGAGGTCTACCTGGAACCGCAAAAGCCGTTTTCTCCCTGGAGTCTGTGGTAAGCCTAATTTGGAAAAATGCATCTTTCAAATCTACACCGCTTATAAATTGGGTATCTTTCAATCGACTAAGTAGACCATTGCTATGGGGAAGGGGGTAAGAGTCCTTTTTGGTGATGGCGTTTAATTTCCTAGAGTCTAGACACAAACGAACCTTTCCCGGCTTACGAACATTCACTACAGGAAAACACCACGGTGAGTTCGATTCCTCTATAACGCCCAATTTTAGCAACCTATCAAGTTCCTGATATACTTCCACTTGTCTGGGAGGTGAAAGTGGGTAGTGTTTACATTTAATCGGAATGGCGTTTCCAGTGTCAATATGGTGCTCTAAAAGATCGGTACAACCAAGGCCTAATTTTTCAAAAGCAGGAAACTCTGAAATAACTTGGTCGAGACGAAATTTTTGTTCTGCTGACAACTTGTGATAGTGTACCTCATTTTCGGGTACAGAGGGTACATCAACCGATTCAACAATGGGTATAATATTCGGTGCTATAGCAAATTCCCGCCAAAAATCCAGACCTAGGTACGCTTCCTGGGTTAACGATGGGGCCACGTAGAAATTGATAAATCGGGTGATACCCTAAAACCGGGTTTTTCGAACCATCGGCAGTGGAAATATGGGTACGAAATGGCCGTAAGGTAACGTCGCAATCTGCAATGAAATTCAAGCTATTCTTGCCTAAAACCGATACACTGGCACCTGAGTCTAGTAAACCATAAATCTGTTTGTTGCAAATTTTAATCCTAGCAAAGGGTCTTTCATCTCGTTCCTTACTTAAACTTGAAGATTTAATTAGTTTCCGAAAATATTTTCTTTTTTTAAAACGGGCTCTACATTTCATGAGTCTTGAACTGGGTTCGAATATTTTAGATTCTTTACGGTTAGATAGGTTTATAATGTCGGTTCCCTCTGAGGGTTTTGATCTCGACACTTCTTCCTGCGGAAGAAGTCTCGACTGATCAGCTAATGACTCGGGGAAAATACTTTGGAACGAGAGTCCCCGGTGGCCATCTCGCTCCGCTTCCGGTTTCCCCCATGGAAGTTCCTACACTTGGGAGTCACCACGCCGCGTTCTCCACATTTATAACAAAATATATGTCTGGTTTCCTCTGGGCAATAGATAAAGGTGTGCCCTATGCCTAGACAATTCCAACATTTTAATTTTGAGTAATCTGGTTTAGTGTCACTACGCGGAATTTGCAAAGCTTCTACCTGAGGGTCTATATCGTCACTGTCATCTTCCCCTTCATGAGTATTCGCATTAATTTCGTTTACGCTACGAAATGGTTTCCCATCCATAAAGGGGGTTTTACTTTCCGAAATAATCTTCTCTGCCTCTCGAGCCAGATTACGTAATGCATTCAAACTATGGGGATTGGTATGGAAAAGCATTACTCGTAAATTTGAGTGAATGTTCTTCAACATGATATTAATCAATTTGAGCTCGTTCATGGGCTCTTTCATGCGAGAATTCATGACTACTATCGTCGAATGGAAACTATCGTAGGACTCTTTTGCCTGTTGCTTCCTCCTATGTATACTTAACAAAATGTCATCATCTGACTCTAGTGCGCCAAATTCTTGCGAGATTGAAAACTTAAGAAAAGGGTAGGTTAGATTTACGTTTTGTTTGATAAAGGTCCAGTACCATTCCTCAGCCCTACCGCTTAGAAGAATATGAAAGTTTAGAAGTAATTGACTATCTGAACAACGATTTCTTTTAGCTAGGGTATCGACTTTGAAAAGAAAGTTCGACACCTCACCCGTACCATCAAAACAGACTTTCCATTTTTCAAGTTTGACATTGTCATGAGCGGTCATTGAGTAAGGTGTTTCTCTAGATTCATCTGGGGGACTAACCAAGGGGTTGGGATTTTGATTCAAGTTCAAGTGCTCTAACATCGATTTTAAAGAATTGATTTCCGAGCGCATTTCAGTCTGTGAGGCCTGTATCGCTTGCTGTACTGCCGTTAATAAGTTGTCGTCTACTTTACCGATCAGTCCCGGATTAGGTGGTATTGGGTTATTAAAATCGGTTCCATCTGCCATTTCCAAAGCAACTTCTTCTGCTTTATTATCAGGTTTTGGAAGTTCTTCTAGTGTTGTACCTAACTCCAGCAAGTTTTCCTGCCGGATAGGCGAGCTGGACCCTATGTAAACATTAGGTCCTGAAGGAGGTGAGCGGATCAGTTTCGGCCTACCTGCGAAAGGTAATGAAGACAGGTCGTCTAACGACCTGGTTTTTTCTAGCTGTTCGTCTTGGCTGGTATCAACGCGATTTGCAACTCTCCTGGAAGAGCTTCGTCTGTTCATGACCTAATAGTACCGAATGATAGCCAAGTAATAATGATAGAAAAAAAATCAAGACAAGTCAGATGGTTACGGGTAGGGAAAAAAATCTGTGCGAGGTGTATGTGGAAAAAAAATAATAATTATCGATTCAATAAACAGCATTTCAAAATGTTTGGCCTTTTTTCGTTAAAAAAAATGTATTAAAAAAATTAAAAAAAATATAATTTTGTTTGTCCTTTTTGAGATCTAGTTAACCGTTAGGCAGTCTACAAGCAAGCAGATATTCTGACACCTATGTAGGCAAAGTAAATAGACAGATCATTCGCTACCTTATTTTAACCGCCTCTACGTTCATAATCATACATTGGGGTTTCCGAGTACCATAACATAGTAAGAAAAAAAATCTGTCCCCCTCCTTTTCTTTCTTTTCTGTTTGTGAATCCCAAAAAAAATCCTCTAACGCATCTGCTTAGTCCGATTCCTGCCACAATGCAAAGCTTTCACTACTCTGTGGAAACTTTTAGACCAATAAGAACCGGTCTCTAAAGCGAATGCCTTTAAAGTAGGGTCCTCAACGTCTCGCCGCATTACTTTATTTTAAATCTATTTTTGATCATTAAATTATAAAAATTATAAGACTTGCAAGAATTAGAGGAATTTTCCCTACACAGAAGAAAAGCCTGCAAAACCCATCGTTTACAAGGTGGAGAACATTATATAATTCCATAACGCTTGGACTTATGGATCCTCCAGGCAGTTCTGCTAAGCTTGATAGTGTTAGATATATATAGGATTACTTAACTTCGACACTGCGGCAGAAAACCCAAGTTATCTTTATTTAGTTTTTTCTCTTCTGTGAAAATATTAATCTCGCGGTTGTCGAGACAAACAAAAAAGGTTGGGAACTCACAAACATCCACTTGCATCTCTGTATTCAAAGAAAAAAACAAAGTCTGTCTACAAAAGGCAGCTTCCGTTGGGCGCCATTATGTTACGCGTGGATCTTATCTGAATAAATTAATTCTCGGTCAGTAGCATGTTATATAAAAAGAATTTAGGCTAGCTCTGCCCTCAGTGGCGTGATGGTTCATGACCCAAGGGTTCCCCGCGTAAGCATAAACTAAACATGCTTAATCAAACAATTTATAATTGTACTTTGGCCACGAAGCGAATATCTCAAAAGCAAGTGCATGATGGCGGTTCCCTAGCAGAAGGTGACAGTGAATAATTATCGGCTGTATAGTATGATATGTGATTACTTAAACATAATTTTCGGATCACCCCTGTTTTCACCTTGCTAGTGACTTACCCATGGACGGTTAACCTTCTCTCAAAAAAAAAAATTTCTAATTACAATTCATGTTCAGTATATTATTCATTTTATATTACAAAAAGAAATCCAATTAAATATAATTTCAATATATATATATATATATATATATATATATATATATATATATATATATATATATAACTACATAAATATATACCTCTATATATACTTAAGTAAGTAGAATGTAAGATAATAAGAGTAGTATTAATAATAATACCAATAATACTTAATAATATTAAATAACAATTTATGTATCTATATATGCCTATTTATATATATATATATATATATATATATATATATATATATATATATATATATTATTAATATTAACTGGTACTCGCTTACATCAATTTATACGTCGGTCAAAGCTTAAGTGCTGCCTCGGTTATTGCTGTTGATGATGCTGCTGTTGATGCTGCCGCTGCTGTTGATACTGTTGATGCTGATGCATTAGTTTATAAGTAGAATTTTTTTGTTTTAATTATATTAAAAAAATTTTTTTAAGCGTTTTTATTTTTATTTCTTTTTGCATTTAATTTGGGTGTTAACTTTTGTTTGCTATTGTTTTGTTATTACCGCTTTCTCACTAATTATTATAGGTGTTTTGTGTCACTGTACCACCTATATGTACAATTTTGTGGGTACTTGAATATAGGTATGTATATATATATATACATATATATATACATATATACATATATATATATATATATATATATATATATATATATATATATATATATATATATATATATATATATTACTCCGTATAATTACGGATGTAGGGAAGAAAAAAGTTATTTTCTTATATTGTTTTTTTATGAGTTCATGATAAAAGGAAAAAATGACCACATAAAGTTAATAATTGTTATAAGCTTATATATATTTGGTTTTTTCATATCTTTTTTTAAAATTTTTTTTTCGCTATAATTAAACATTAATATTTTTATGCTTGATTTACATTTTCTATTTAAATGTATTTGGTTTAATGTAGATTTACAGGTGGGTGTGTATAGATTCTCTTTTTTTTTAAATAATGATACTTAATTACTTTTAATTATTTTTTTCATTTAAACAATGAGTTTTTAATTCATTTTTAGTGATTATTAATTGTTTTGTTGTTTTCACTACACTAAAGCGAAAGATAATTTTCTGCATACACAGCCACGCACAATTTTTTTCGTACATGCCATTCAAGTTAAAATATCGTGTTTAATTGGCTCAACTTAATGTTCCCTTTTTACGGAACCATCGACAGTATTTTCATCGCTTTTAAAGCCAACTGTACATATTTTAATTTCTTTTAAGGCTTTTCTTGTTTTTTTTTTTTTAATATGTTTTTTTTACGCGCACCCAAAAATCTACTCTTTTCTTCACACCCAAAAAAACTCATCTCCCATCTTTTTTTTTCTATATCCGGCATTTTGCCTCTTAAGTTCTTCGTATTCACGAATTATCCCCGAGCCTCATCACGTGTTAACCATTCGTCGTCATTCCATCAACACGTCATCCCGAAGAGTTGCATTTTCTATTGCCAGCCCAGGGTTGCAATAACTTAATAGTAAAAAATCGCAAAACAGGACATGGCCGTTATTAAAATCGCTAACAATTCAAAAGTTTTAAACTTAACATAAAAATAATATTTAATTGATTTCAAATTATCAGGGTTTTCGTCTCTCTAAATATAGAAACATGCATACATATATTTATTTAGTTATTGTATCCTTAGAGCTCTTGTAATTGTTGGTAAAAGTTGTTAATAAACATAATAGTAATTTTAATACAATTATACGCATTAGATTCATAAATTTTTGTTAAGGAATTCAGTTTTGTATATTCAACTTCAATAAAACACAATAAAACAATTAAAAATATTGATCATGTTTAGAAACAATAATTTTATTTTTTTGTTTTTTATGACCAATGTTAAATTGCAATTCTTATTATTTTGAGATTTTTGTTAATCTCTTTGGGCTATTTTGGTCATTTATTTGTTCCAAATATAAATAAAAAATCAAAGCATTTTTTATGTATTTTTTCCAACGTTTCGTTTGTTTTTTTCAAACTTCATCAGGGGATATTTATTGAAATTCTAGCAACATAAAATAATAATTGTTTTATAAATACGGTTAAAGCTGCACAAATATTCTCACAGGTTTTACTTACGATTGTTTTATTAATATTACATAGAAATTTTTTTTTATTAAATTTACTAAATATAAAAAAACTGGACTTTCACAACACCGAAAATTAAATAATAAATAAACAAAATAATTAAAAGACTTTATACAACACAAAAACAAAATTTTTTGTTAATCTTACAACTAATATCACAGAACTTCAACTAATTTTAATAACGAAATTAGTGCAGTGTAATATTGCAGTTTTGTCTTATCTTTGTCCTCTTTTGTATTCATGGTGGTGTTTATTTTTTGTTGAATACGTAATCTTTCCAGAGTGTATCGTTTATTCTTTTTATGTTGTCTATCCAATATTTTGATATTGTCAAAGTTTATTGTGTGACTGGACTCTTTTGCATGCTGTGACAATGCTGTCGAATCTTTAGATATGTCTGCCTTGTGCTCTTTGATGCGTGTTTCTTACATTCTCTTTGCTGTACCATTGTATACTAAATTGCACCTTTCCCTCTCATTTCCGTTGCATTTTATTTCATATACAACATTATTAGTTTTTAGTTTGTCATGTTTTGTTTTTTTGTTTGTAAAAAGATGCCTCAGTGTTGTGTTTGATCTGTACGTTATTGTTGTTCTTTCTCCTCTCATCATGTTTCTAAATGTCTTAGCTCCAGTAAGTTTTGGAATAAACGGTACGCTATAAAAAGTTTTTGTATTTTTGGTTGTTTTTCTATTATGTTCTGTATCACTTAGTGCTTTGTTTATTAAGTTGTTTATAACATATGTGGGATAGTTATTCATTATAAGTAATCTTCTAATCTTGTCGTTGTTATTCTTCTCATATATTCTGTCACTTATTTGCAAAATTTTTCTTATCATATTTGTGGCTGTGTGGATTTTTATACTCATTGGTTGCGTTGAGTTATAATTTATCATCCTGCCTGATGACGTTGGTTTTGTGTACCAATTTGTTTTTATTTTTTCCTGGTCTTTAATTAGGAGTATATCTAAATATGGTATTTTATTGTCTTTTTCATTCTCTATGGTGAACTGTATTTTGTTGTGGTATAAGTTTAGTGCTTCTAATATTATTTTTTCGTCCGATTTTTGTATAATTGCAAATAAATCATCTACATACTTCGTTATAAATTTTATCCTTATGTTTTTATTTTTTAATTCAATTACATCGTCCAGTAATGCGTCCAATACAATATCTGCAATTGTTGTGATAATGGATTTCCAAGGCATACCATGTAATTGATGGTAAATTTTATTATTATACATAAAATAATTGTTTTCGCGTAAACAGAATTGAAGAATCTTCAAGAACTTTTGTTTTGATATTGTTGTATACTGCTTTATCGTTTCCCATTTGTTCATTATATTTTTAATGGCTAGATATATTGGTATACGAGGGCTGCTGTATATATTTCTGGCCTGGCAACACTGAGTGCTGCCAAGTGCAATCTGACATTTCCATTGGAAAGTTTGTCATTTTTAAGCATAATCGTACTCAAAATGTTTTGACGTACGACCATTGTTTGTGTTGTTTACAGTGACTTGAAAAAATTAATATAGAAAAAAATGGAATTAACTCGTGAACATTTTCGTGCCATCATTTTTCACAAATTTCGACGTGGATTATCACGACAAGAGTGCATTGATGAACTTAAATCTTTGTATGGCGATGAAGCACCATCCTATAGCACTGTGAAAAATTGGTATAATGAATTTAACCGTGGCCGAAGCTCGCTCAAAGACGAATTCCGTGAAGGTCGTCCAAAAACGGCTGTTGTGCCAGAGAACATTGATGCCGTGCGTGAACTCATAACGCAAGATCCACATGCGACATACCGAGAGATAGAGACATTCTTGGACATTTCTTCCACCAGCATACATTCGATACTGCATGAACACCTGGCCGTAAAAAAGGTTTGTTCTCGTTGGATCCCGCACAATTTGAAAGTCGCTCAAAAAAAGGCTCGTGTCGATAGGTGCAAAGAAATGTTGCAACAATACGATTGTGGTGCTTCAAAAGACGTTTATCACCCTTATTCTGCGTTTCGATTCGGATCGAAAATTACTCAGTTTTTCAACTTTGGTATTCTGCGTTCCGTTCCCCGTATTATTTCGATTTCTTTTTCGATTGTATGTATTCTGCGTTACGATCGTAGCTACGTTTTTTCAAGTTGTTTACTTACTAGCGGAAAGTTTTTCGATTTTTGTTTTTGTAGTTAAAAAAGTGTAAAATTTAATAAAATGTGAGTGTAAAATGCTATAACTTTATTTTGTAATATATTTTTTTTTTGTAATTTTAAAGCTTTATTTAATTTATTGCAAGTTAGTATAATGGCAACGAAGGCTGATATGTATTGCGTCTGGATATTATAAGCGTCCCAAGGAAGAAGTATACGCATTCTGGGAAGAAGTTCCAAATGCACTTAACGCAATAGGGCCACAAAAAAAAAATGGAAAGAAAGTATGACATTTTAATAATAATAATTTAAATGATGTGTAGAAAATAAAAATTTTGCTCCGGCGCTTCAGGATTCCTCACGCTGGAATAGTTTGGCCACAAATACCGCTTGCTTTTAGTCTGTTGGCTATTTTCTTTCTTTCCGCACTTAACTGATGAGTTTATTTAATTATAGCTTCCACAATATTTAGTTCTAATACATCTATTTATCACTGTTTATTGTTAAAATTGTATATATAGTTTAACAATTACAATGTTTACAGCAAAGCAGCTGGTTTGAACATACTCTTCTCTTCTTCTTTTTCTTTCGATTAGGTTTTTTTGTAGAATACCTATTTTCGATTCGAGCGTAACTGAATGCGGGAACGTAATCGAAACGCAGAATAAGGGTGTATAAGATCATCACAGGTTGCGAATCATGGATCTATGCGTATGAGCCCGAAACGAAACAAAAATCGACCGTGTGGGTCTTCAAAGACGAGCAAAATCCAACGAAAGTTGTTCGTTGATGAAGCACTTCGAAGCAAATGGTCGCCTGTTTCTTCGGCAAAACTGGTCATGTGGCGACTGTTCCGCTTGAGCAACGTAGGACGGTCACTTCCGAGTGGTACACTACAATTTGTTTGCCTGAAGTCATCGGAGAAATTCGAAAAACCAACAAGAGAAGACAAATCATTGTTCACCATGACAATGCGAGCTCTCACACATCAGCTCAAACCAGAACCCTTTTGACCGGCCAAAACGTCGAATTAATGGGTCATCCGCCGTACAGCCCTGACTTGGCACCTAATGACTTCTTCTTGTTTCCGCACATCAACAAAAAATGCGTGGTCAACGATTTTCATCGCCAGAAGAAGCTGTTGAAGTGTTCAAAAACCATGTTTTAGAGGTGTCTCAATCGGAGTGGAAAAAGTGCTTCGACAACTGGTTTGAGCGCATGCAAAAGTGTATAAATCATGCTCGAGAATACTTCTAAAAACAATAAAACCATTTTTGATTATAAATATTTGCATTTTCACTATTAGGCCAGAAATATATAGAGCAGCCCTCGTATTAGTGAAAAGTGACACTGCGTCAAATGAAACCATAATGTCGCCTGTTTCTAACTTCACATCATCTAGTCTGCTTTTCATAGCTAATGAATTTTTTATATTGTAAATTGGTGAAATTATGTTTTTCAAAATTTTTCAAATGTACTTTGATAATTGTTAACATGGTACTTTCACGGATGAGGATATTGGTCTGAGTGGTACCCTTTCTTTGTGGATTTTGGGAAGGCCATATAGTTCTGGTGCCGCTGCTGAACGTCAAATCATTTTATATTTTTCAAATTTTGTTATATAGCCTTCTTTAAATAATTCTGTTATCAATAGATTATTTTTCTTTTGAAGATTTTCAGTTGGATTTTCTCTTATTTCTCTATATGTATTTTTGTCCTCTAGTAATTTTTTCATTTTCTTTTCATATTCGTCTCTATACATTACCACAGTTTTGTTGCCTTTATCTGCGGTGGTTAAAAAAATCTTATTGTTAAGAGCAGGCTCGTTTGCCTTCCTCAACTACTAGATTAAGGATAACTTAGTGATGCACTAAGTTATTTGTTGCTTTTAATTATCCAGGTGGCACACCAGGATAATGTTGTTAAGCTGTATTGTTTTGTTGAATTGTCTAGGTGGTACACCAAGACAATGTAACTTCGAAAAGAGTGTGAACACAACGACTGACAATATGCAAGTGACCAAATTTATTAGAAATTCTTTGGTATTTAAATAAAATAATATTAACAAAAAAGTAAAAAAGAAAAATGCATTATAAACTAAATTAAAATAATAAACTTAATTGTAAACATGCCGAAAAACGTTCATAACTTTCTGTACTTAATTCTTTTCCCACCATTAGCCAAAAATAAATATTGTATTTCATTAAATACTTTAAAATTATTTTCCCACTGTAAGGCAGTGTAGTACAAAGATTGTATTACATAACTGTCTGGCTAATAATTTAAATAGGCAAATTATTTTCCCACTATTAGTCAGTGTAGAGGTGATATTAAGTTTCACAAATACCTGGTCACTTGAACAGGTATGTGAATATTTATTCTAGCCTTGAATTATTCAGCAAAATCTCACGCTTTGCTTGACAAATGTGGGAAATAACAAAAAATTAAATTTATGTTAGCCTTCAATTATGCTGACGCAGTAAGTCTCACGTTTTGCTTGAAAAATGTGGAAAATAACAAAAAATTAAATATAAGGTTTAATTCCATAAAGATTTGTTTTTATTTTGCTATGAAAATAAAAAAAATCATAAAGAATTAATATATTGCGACCCCAAGGGGATCGGCAACATAAATGGGACGTGCAAATGAACGATTCTCGGCGAGTCAAGTTTAAGTGGTCTAAGGTGTGGGTTCCAAGGAAATATTCCATGTAGACCTCGGTGACGGCTGTGGTGCTGTGGATAACGGGTTGAGTTTTCTTTTTAGTATTTGTTTCACTATTAGGCTAATTATCAGGACAATTAGAGCCAAGACGACATAGCTGATGGTTAAACTGTGAACCTTATGATGTATTGTTGTCGTTGGTAACTCTTGTAATTGCGCCCTTACTTCCTCCTGCAAGCGGGTTATGTTGTCAATAGTTGAAAGATATGGCAGGGGTTGTGTTAGCTTCTTCACATTTTGATCCCCTCGTTTTTCGTTGTACATCCTGCTGAGAGCGTAAGCACGCCAGTTCCTTCCACTAGTTGAGAACTACTTTCTCCTTTACATACTGTGCTTAGTTTAAGTGGCTGTTGAGTTGCGAGCAGCCACTAGTTCTTTTTGTAAAGTTTGTACCATACAGTTTTGCTGCCGATTAACTCTATGTTGCAAGTTAAGTCAGATTCATTATTGAATAAATGAATTTCACAGCGACAGATTGAAGAACCTTTATAATATGTAGCTTGAATGTTCGGACATAGAAAGGTATCGTGCTCAAGTGTATTGCAGTCCAGTAGTTTAGTATTATCCATAGGGAAATATTCGTCCCGATGAGCGTTGAGAGCCATCATTTTAGAAGTTGGTATAATAGCAACTAAGTTGCGGAACCGGCGTAATATAAAATAAATCGTATTCATTCTGATGTGATAATGGGATGGTTAAGGTGCAGATAATGTGTTGGTTTGAAATTGCTGCGTGAGCTGTTACTATACCATACAAATGAATGATATCTGTGACTGGTAAAGTTAGATCAGCTGGAAGGTTGGCTTTTATATTATCAACTTCAGCAGAAAATTGTTGTGGAGTTAGTAGAATTGGGCTTATTCGACCATGATAAGTGTCAGCTACCAAATTGATCATGGAGCAATGCATTTTTTGCAAATTATCAGTAACAATAAGTAATTGGACGCTTAGAGAGAGGATGATCTGCGATCGATGATTATTGTCATTATTTGTCAAGTTCACGAATTAGCTTATTTTGAAATTGATTTTTTCGAAGGTGGTTTGCGTACGGTTTTCAGATTGTTTCATAAGATTAAGAGTAGAATCTAGAAACGACGTTTGATTCCGTAGAAGATTATGCAAGTAGTCTTCACTGGATTTCATATTATTAATAGTATTGGTCATTTCTTCTGCATATTTTGAATCAAGGACTCCAAACAAGGAATTAGCTACGTTCCCAACGATGTCTATTGCTCCTCGCTTTTTTCTTCTTGTGAGTCCTTCTAGACCAGACTCCATTTCGTTCTTGACAATTTGGAAATGGGTTAGTAGACCATCGCAATGATTATTGAAGGATGGGTTATTGCACGCCTTTTTCAAGGCAGATGTTCCCTTAATTAAAAGCTTCAATTCTTTATAGTAAGATGCCAGTTCAAAATAAATAAGAAGTTTGCATTCTGCTATAATTGGTTTAACTTAACCAATATTTTCAAAATGTAAGCCAGGATTGCTAGTGATCTGCGTAAAAGCTACTTGTTGGCATACAACAAATGGAAAGAATAGTGCTAGGAGCATCAACAGGCTTGTTGGTGATAACGCACAACGTTTCGCGGTGGTGCATCTTTATTTGCGTCGTTTCGAGAACTGCTTCTCTTTGGTATTGAGTCGTAATTCGTTAATTTGTTGTCTTCGGTCACTATTGGTGACTCTAGGGGAAGAGGTGCCAGTAGGTGAATTGCTCGCTTAATGATACCGTTAGGTGTTTTGACATCTGCTGTTCTGACAACTCCGTCTGGACCGGGATGTATCTCGATTATCTTTCCGAGACGCCATGTCATGACCGGTGCGTTTTCATTTATTATGACTATGGTTCCTAGTTGCAGATTTGGGCACTTAGTTTGCCATTTATTCTGTTGCTGAAGCTCGTTGAGATATTCTTGAGACAACCGTCTCCAAAATTGATGTTTTATTTGCGATACTAATTCCCATCGTTTGGCAAGTGTTTTTGAAGTTGATTGTGCAGTTGCGTCAGCTTCTGCCGTAATCAAGAAATGACCAGGCGTAAGTGCAGCCTCGTCATTTGGACTGCTCGCCAATGGTACAATTGGTCTTGAATTGAGAATTGCTTCGACTTCTATTATCACTGTTTCCATTTCTTCATAAGTCAGAGATGCATTTGCTATTTCCTTTACCAGTAACCGTTTGGCGGATTTGACTGCAGCTTCCCATAGTCCACCAAAATGCGGGGCTCGAGGCGGAATAAAGTGGAAACTGATGTTTTTACTGGCACATCTCTTAAGAGCCCCAATAAAGGCATCGGTTGTAAGGTCCGTTACAAGTTCTAAATGAACTGCTTTGGTCGCAAAGCAACAGAAAACCGCAATGTACGCCTTTTGGGGTCGTTTTCCTCTAGATTTGAAATAAACCCATATGGGCCGCAGTAGTCAACACCTGAATTAATAAACGGTCGTGCTGGCGTTACTCTTCCTTCTGGTAAATTTCCCATGATCTGCTGAAGAAGTTTTGGTTTCGATCTTGCACATTGGACACATTTATGAACAGTATCTCGAGCCAGGTTTTTGCCTTTGATGGGCCAAAAACGTTGCCGTACGATAGCAAGGAGTGCGCTAGGACCGCAATGTTTATTTTTCTTGTGTATCGACTCAAATATCAGTCTGCTTATTGTATCATTATAGGGCAGTAGCATAGGATGTTTGGCATCAAAAGACAACGAGGATGCTTCTAATCGACCCCCCACCCTTACAAGGTTATGTTCATCTAAAAATGGTGATAAGCTTTTAATTTGGCTCGATGCTTTAAGTTCTCTTTGCCGTTGTAGCTGCTGAATGTCTTCTCTGAATGTACACTGTTGGGTAATTCGAACAATAATGACGAGGACGTCGTGTAGTTCTGAAGGTGTAAGATTTCGCTGGGTTTGCCTTTCTGCCTTGATAGTTTTGGCATTTTTGATAAACCTGAGAATATATCCCATGATGTGTTGAAGCGTATTTAACGAATTTCTGTGGTTGATGTTGTGCAGAAAGTTTTCATTATTGATGGCAACCAGTGAGTTATAAGGGTTTTGTTTCTGTTCACTGATCGTCACATCAAAGCTTAAACAAAAGGAAGGAGGCCAATTTTTCTCGTCACCATGGAGAAAGAATGGCCCATATATCCAGTTGGGTGTATGCTGTAACTGATGTGGATCCAGGCCTCTAGACAGTATGTCTGCTGGGTTATTTTTAGAACTCACATGTCGCCATTGCTCGGGTACCGGGCTGTCTTGAATTGAAGCGATTCGGTTTGCAACAAATGTATGAAACGAGGAAGATCTTGAATTTATCCATGCTAAGACTATTTTCGAATCGGTCTAGTAGAATGTGGGCGTCGTATTCATGTCCAAATCCAGCTTGACCTTTGCGGCTAAGTTTGCGCCAAACTGAGCAGCGCACAATTCTAACCTTGGGAGTGTTTGCTGTTTGAGAGGGGCTATACGTGATTTCGCACATAGGAAGAATACGATGACCATTGTATTTGGTAGAAGTTTTCTGACATATATTGCAGCTCCATATGCCTTTTCGGATGCATCTGTAAACACATGAATTTGTGTCTTGCGAGGAACAACACCCTTATAGATATGTCGATGCACTTGAAAGGTTTCAAGTTCATTTAGATTACTACGAAAATTTCGCCAGCGTGAATCAAATTCTGACGGCACCGCCTCGTCCCACGAAAGATTCAAAGTCCATAATTCCTGGACAAATATTTTTGCTCTGACTACTACTGGGGACAGTAGCTCGAGTGGGTCATAATTGCGCGCTAAGTCCGACGTAACTGTTCTTTTAGTCACCGCCTTGATTGGTTGTATGTTTACCTTGATTTTAAGTCGGTCATCTTTCGGTAGCCACACTAGTCCTAACGTTTTTGTATAATCCGCTTCGTCTGTTGAGATTGACTTCTTGATCATCACTGGGGATATTTCGAAGCAGTTGGGTATGATTGGCGCACCATTTTCTTAAATGGAATCCATACTTAGCCATGACATGTTGTAGTTGGCGTTGAGTTTCTAAGCTTGTGTTTAAACTATCGGCTCCACCTAATCCATCGTCGACGTAAAAATTCTGTTCGATAAACTTTGCGGCGAGCGGAAATTGGATTTTATTATCATGGCTTATTTCCTTCAAGCACCTGATTGCCAGATATGGAGCTGGCCTAGTGCCATATGTGACTGTATTTAATTGAAAATAACTGATGGGTTCAGAAGTATTATTTCGCCACAGAATTATCTGGTACTGACGATCTTTGGGGTGGATCAATATTTGTCGGTACATTTTTTCTATGTCTGCAGTGAACACGAAACGCGGCAGCCGAAATCGTAAAAGAACCGTAAACAGATCATTTTGTAGTGGTGGCCCGGTATGCAAAATATCATTTAATGATTTTCCTGACGCTGTTTTTGCAGAAGCATCGAAGACCACCCTAAGTTTAGTAGTGCTGCTTTCAGGTCGTAAAACGCAATAATGAGGGATAAAGTTTTTATGCCCCTTTACTTCGTCTATTTGGATTTTCGACATGTGCCCCATCGTACTCTGTCATAAATCGCACATATTGCTCCTTTAGTGAAGCGTCCTTTGATAATCGACGTTCTAGTGAGAGGAATCGGTTGAAGGCAATACCATGTGAAGCTCCCAATAACGATTTTTTAGCAGAGAATGGAAGTCGTACTACGAATCGTCCTTATTTGTCACGAGTAGTATGTTGATTAAAATGTGTCTCACACTGTGCGTCATAAGGAGATAATTGTTGCTGTCTGGTTTCGATCTCCTCGAGTTTCCAAAATTTTTCAATAGCCATATTCATTTTATCCTCTTCAGTTAGAATACCGCATATTGCTGATGATGAGTGTTTACCAGATACCTTCCCTGATACTATCCAGCCAAACGTTGTGTTTTGTAATATTGGGAGATTGTTAGCCAGTTTGATTTGTCCCCTAATATTCCGCCCCTAACAAAATGTCTATTTTGTCTGGACGGTTAAAGGGTCAGCCAATATTACATTGTTGGGAATCGACCACTTATCTATTGTGAGGAGTTGAGCGGGTTGTGGAGAAATTATATGTGTTAATACAAATGCCTCTAGCCGGGTTGAGAAATTGTTGAATCGGGAATGAATCGTAATGTTGACTCGGTGTTGTACCTTGGTGCGATTTTTTCCAATGCCGTTGATAGAAATTGAGGTAGCCCTTGCTGGAAGTTCTAGCCGTCTGACTAATCTCTCCGTAATGAGGTTGACTTGTGAACCCTAGTCGAGAATTGCCTTGCATTCAGTTTCTACACCGTTCGCCTTGACCTTTACCAATGCTGTTCCTAGTAAAACATAGGGTCTTGTTTTTACGGAATTTACAGCCATGCTTTCACCCTATGCATCGTCGGTTATCGTGTCGGGGTTGTGCTGTAAGCATGCATGTTTTGCTTGTAGGAACTGTTTTTTCTTTGTATCCCATTGCCTCAAGAGTGTGGAAATAATTCTCGAGGAAGGTAAGAAACTGGCTTATTGTTTGCAGATCCTTTGGGTTGTTCGTATTGAGTATGAACGGTTTTGTCCACCTTTTTAACAAGTATATGAATTAAAAGAGGATCCCAAGACGAAATTTGGAGTCCCATATTGGAGAGGGCTGCCAAACATTCCTTCGTTGTATCGTACAATCGCTTAATAGCACCTAAGTTAATGCGCCAGATGGTTGGTCAAGTAGCCTTTGAACCGCTGTGGCCACCATTATTCTTTTGTTGTTATATCGATCCTGCAGCAGTAGCCAAGCAGCTTCATAATTTTCTGCCGTAATAGCGAGATGATTAATCAAGTTTGCTGCTTCACCGTTGACATTGCTCTTTAGATACCACATTTTACGAACGTCAGACATCTGTTGTTCATGAACAATCCTTTTAAAGAGGTCAGAGAATGATGACCACTTCATATAATCACCATCGAACTTGGTTATGGTGAAAGTGGGTAATGGTAAAGTAGGTGGTCTAGCCATGGTTTCTCTGGTTGATTGAGGGTGTTGATTATTGGCTGTGGTGAGCTGGATGATTGCTGACTGGGAAGCTTGTTCGAGGTGAACATATTTGGCTGAATCATATCCAGCGATGTTTGGGTCGGGATATTTATCCCACACCTCATCATTAAGCCCTTCTAGTTACTGCCATAATTGGGTAATTGTGGCTCTTTTTACCTCATAATAGGAGCAATCTTGACCAGCTTGCACATTAAGGTCTTCCAACTGTCGATTTAGAGCTGCCATTTTTCCGAAAGACCGACTAATTAAACCATAGTGACCACCTGCAGCACCAGATGTTTTCGATACACATGCTGCAACTACTTGCGGTTGGTCCTTTTTCACAGTATTAAATTCTGCCCCTTGATTTTCAAGCTCATGTTCCATTATGTTTATGTACTTAAGCGCCAACGCCTGAATTCGAGTATAGTAGTCGGATGTGAAGTACTCATCGGATGTATCTAGGTCCTTTAAGCCGCGCAACTCATTATCTGCATTGTCGAACTCTGTCCATGCTGTTTTCAGACGGGACAGTCGCTCTTGATAATAGGTTGCTGTTTTCCGACTGGCTGAGTCCTTGGTGAAATTCCGAACAACGGTGGCAATATATTCCCCAGTTTCCTTCAGCTGGCGGAGAAGTTTTTCTGATCCCTTTTCCATGGTGGTTATGTTAACGCTTATGGGGTTTGATTTAGTGAAGTTTTCAGGTTGTGTTCTAAATCCGGAGTCCTGTCACGGTCACCAAAAATGTTAGATCAAGGATAACTTAGTGGTGCACTAAGTTATTTGTTGCTTTTAATTATCCAGGTGGTACACCAGGATAATGTTGTTAAGCTGTATTGTTTTGTTGAATTGTCTAGGTGGTACACCAAGACAATGTAACTTCGAAAAGAGTGTGAACACAACGACTGACAATATGCAAGTGACCACATTTATTAGGAATTCTTTGCTATTTAAATAAAATAATATTAACAAAAAAGTAAAAAAGAAAAATGCATTATAAACTAAATTAAAATAATAAACTTAATTGTAAACATGCCGAAAAACGTTCATAACTTTCTGTACTTAATTCTTTTCCCACCATTAGCCAAAAAGAAATATTGTATTTCATTAAATACTTTAAAATTATTTTCCCACTGTAAGGCAGTGTAGTACAGAGATTGTATTACATAAGTGTCTGGCTGGTAATTTAAATAGGCAAAGTATTTTCCCACTATTAGTCAGTGTAGAGGTGATATTAAATTTCACAAATACCTGGTCACTTGAACAGGTATGTGAATTTTTATTCTAGCCTTGAATTATTCAGCAAAATCTCACGCTTTGCTTGACAAATGTGGGAAATAACAAAAAATTAAATTTATGTTAGCCTTGAATTATGCTGACGCAGTAAATCTCACGCTTTGCTTGAAAAATGTGAAAAATAACAAAAAATTAAATTTAAGGTTTAATTCCATAAAGATTAGTTTTTATTTTGCTATGAAAATAAAAAAAATCATAAAGAATTAACACTTATCTTTATGCTTATTAATAAATTTTCTTGTTTCCTCGTATGCATTTAGTATAAATTTTTTCTTTTGCATCGTTCCTATTGTTCCTTTTGAAATAGGCGATTCGGTTAGCAATTTTTGATCTTGTTATTTCCTTTTGAGTTTCATCCTCATGTTTTGAACCCATTGTTCAATGTCAGCTATAAGTGGAATTGGTGCGAAATTCTTGTTGTTTACGGGTATTGCAAATTTATTACCAAGTGAAAGTATCCATTTATGTTCCATTTCAAATTTTATGTTCGTTTGATTAATAAACCATTCGTCGTTATATATAAGGTTAAGTTTTAAAAAATGCTTTGATTTTTTATTAATATTTGGAAACAAATAAATGACCAAAATAGCCCAAAGAGATTAACAAAAGTCTCAAAATAATAGGAACAATAATTTTATTTTTTAATTTTAATAAACCAATGCATATATATGTATGAATGGATATTAATTCGCAATAATAATTCGTAATAAGTACTTATGGTACAACCATCAATATCTGTTTATACCCGTATGTGCAAAACATAGGAGAACAGATATGTTACTCTCATTCTCTCTTTACTCATTCGCATCCATCCAAAGAGAAAAAGTAACAATATCAACTTATATCAGAAACACAAAAGTACTCATCTATACACACTCATAAGAGTAGACACACAAAAACTGATATAAACAGATATATCTGTGCACGTCTTTATTTGCTACCTCACGCAAATGTACGCGTTATTATTAACAAACCGTCCAGGTATACAAACATTTCGGTTCGCAAGTTTACCGGGGCGAAGGTGGTCCAAGGTTGTTAATAATTTCAGGTCCAGAATTTAAAAGTTTCACTTGACTAAGTGTTGCATTAAAAAGCTTCGTCATTTCCAATGTCTGGGGGCTTATTCTGAATTGCGATGCGAAAATCAATGCGATGCGCAAATGAAATGCGATGTGAAAGAAAATTGGTATTCTGTTAGACTTTCGCAATAGCATTCGCAATTTATTTCAAATCTTAGCAACGCTGCTCAAAAAAACGTCAGTATCAACAAACCTTAAATTTAAAATAAATAATTTAAATATTTGGTTTATTAGCACATTGAAAAGTAAACTAATATAAAAATAAATATTTTGTGTGTGGCTTCGAAAGTCATAGATGAGATGATGAAAATTGTTTATAAAATTTATTTAGAAAATTCTGTAAGAAAAACACAATAAAATGGATTCTGTGGCACTGTGGTTCGACGACGGAGAAGGGCATGAGCAAAATGAAAGGATGCAGAGAAGATTGATTACAAGCAATTGTTGCCCCGAAGGAAAGTGCGCCCGGTAATCCATTTACGGAATCCGTCAAGTTTTAATAATTTACTACTCGTCTAAGGGATGATGGGCTACCGCCAATGTCGGTTTTATTTCACCTTCTAAGCTTCTGCTTGGTGTGTACTTTAAAACTAAAGTTGAAATATTTTTGAACTGGTTTATATATTTCATACTTTTTTCCAACCTGCAGCTTCTCTAATAGGTGGTCCATTAATATTTAGTTGTTCAGTTAACGTTTGCCACAAAGTATTTGCTGACTGGTGTTTTCAAAAGGCCTCTTGCTAAATGGCTGTGTTCATTCATGAATTCTATCTTATCTATCTATCTATTCTATCTTATCTATATTTAAAATTGACGCGGTTTGGTGGTCATATTGCTTGCTTCCCTGAATTAATTAAAAAATATATGGTAAATAAATAAAATGTTATCTTTCACTTATATGTTTGTACTTTGCGAATGCTATTTTGTTGTCGAAGAAATTTTTCGAATTTGACATTTGTTTTCGCAATTTAGCGTACCGACTTACTACCTTTTCGCATTTGAAATGCGATTAAAAAAGAAGTTTACGAATATCGCAATACATAGTAGCAATTGTTCACACCTATGTATTTTCGCATCGCAATTCAGAATAAGCCCCCTGCTTCGAAAAGCTTATTTATTTCTAAAACGTATACAATTTACTAAATATATAGAGTATAAAATAACTATTTCCATGACGCACATAATTTCTAAACCAAATTTAGTATAAGGACCAATGAAATAACTCAATTCTGGGTTTAATAATTATTCACAAACGATGTCTATTTTATTTAAAAAAAAAATATTTGTGTTAGTATAAAAACTATTATTCGTTAATGTTATTTTCATTGTTCTTGATTTCTTTAAAAATGTAACATTCCATGATATATTTATATATATCACATAAGGAAAGTGAGGTATATGAAATTGGGGAGTAAAAGAGGGTTCATTGCTTTCTTAAATTTATTATTTAATTATGTTTTGAATATAAGAATATTGCAATTTCAGTTTAGTAGATAAATTATACTTTAAAATCAAAATTTCCTTGTTTAATCGTGTAATGGTTATTCTTAAATTTTAAGCATTAAGTAATTTATTGCTATCTTCCTATAGCAATAAAAAAATAAATTTTTATATATGTGAATAGATGAATAATCGTTTAACTATATTTATTGCTTTTATTTAAATGCATTAAAAAAAGGCTATAATTATGGGTGCCGATGGAATACGTCACTGCCTTCTTCTTTGGAGTGTTGACTATTGGAATTTGGAAGGTAAAGACGGCAGAGAATTATTTCATATCTAAAATGATTTTATTCTTATCATATTAATGTTTTTAATTATGTTTATTAGTTTGATGTTTATGGCCATACTTTTTAACAGTTGTAGACAGACGCTTAAAATTTACAACGAAACTGTATTGCAAAGTCCGCTATAACAACGAGTATAAAATTAGGAATTGGAAGTAAAGAGTGTTCCAATAGTTGATGTAATATAAAAAAGTGGCCGAACTTTTGAACCGTACCTGTATTGCTAAGTCCGATATAACAAGAAGCTTATAATTTAAATTTAGAAATTAAATGGTGTTCCCAAAATTTATGTAGGGGTTTTACAACAGTTGATGTTATCTGATGTATATGGCCAAACTGTTCTACCATTATAGACAGACGGTTAAAATTTAAAAAGAACCGATTGCTAAGTCCATACAACAACGAATATGTAATTTGAATTAAGAAATTAAAAGGTGTCTCTATAGTTGCTGAATTTTAATGTATATTGCCAAACTATTGAAGAGTTGAACAAGTATAAAGTTTGGAGATGGAATATAAGGGTGTCCCAATAGTAAATATAATTTGAGGTATTTGGCCGTACTCTTGAACCGCTATAGACAGACAGGTGAAATCTGTTTTGAAGCTGTTTTTTTTTTTAAATTATAATTATTACTGTCGTATCCAAAGAATACTTAAAATAGATTTGAAATGTATTTTAGGACAAATTTGAAACGGAAAATTTGTTATTATTACATTTGTAATAATTGCATCATCTAATATCAAATATTAATATTTAAAGAAATCAAATAATAAATTTTCATAAAAAACTTTATATTACAAAAAATTTTAACTTCACTTATCAAATTCAATACAATCGAAATTAGAACTAAGTAATGCATTTTCACAAAATTTTCATGATAAAAAGTTAGAACAGCAAAGAAAAAATTATGATAATAATAATTAAATAAATCTTATTAAAAAAATTAGGGAAAAAAGTAAAATCAAAAAATTTAAATTTTATTTTCATAAAAAAATCGAAATTTCATAACAAACGAACTTAAAATAAAACAAAAAACCAAAGGAATAAAGAAACATAACAACGTAAGGCAATAACTAACATCACTATGATATATAAGATTCGGCTCAGCCGAATATAGCATTATTACCTTTTTGTTTTTGAATTAAGAGTAATGTTTGGTTTTAAGTAATAACAATATTCTTATTTAGTTATAATGGCTGATGGAGTTTTTAAATCAAGGGACATTGGCTTGCGAGCTCAAAAAAAGATTCTTTCTCGAATGGCTACAAAAAACATTGCAAAAACATTTATTGATGGTACAACAGCATCACTTTTGGACAATTTGTATCGCCTCTGTAAACTTCATGTAAGTTGAGACAATTGTTAATATATATATATAAATATATATATATATATTTGTAGACTGTAAGCACATCTATTTAATCAATAATTACAGGTAAAAAAATATGAGCAAAATATCTTATTATACAATTTAGATCATGAATTTTTTTGTTTCTTTTAACCGGACGATAACACTTTGTGCAATAGATTTACGGATCGTAAAAAAAACATCTCACAACTACTTTAAGAATATATAAGTTGTTAGCAGTGGTAAAACATCAACAATTAACGCACCATATACCTAATAAAATGTTTTCCAGCAAGTTATGTAAAACTGCATCCGGCCATAATAAGTACAAACAAATAATAACTACAAATGACATGTCTAACCAGCCCTTAAGGCTAAGAAATGAAAGCTCAGAAATCTTCAAAATTATTTTCCGTCATAAAAATCCATTAACTTAAACTAATTTTGCTTACTTTGCTTTTTTGTAGCGAACTCGTAGAACTTTTCAATTTAGTGGAACTAAGTTTTGTTAAAGGACGACAATTCGAAAAAAAAACTTACGTTTAGTCATACGATAACGTATGTTATAATCTCCAATGTTGTGAATTATTATCAGTTAACGAAGATCATACTCCAAAAAAGATATTTTAACGATACGTGTTGTACGTTCACGGATGTTGCGATTCGACCTCAGGTTTGATTGTATGTTCTATAATTTATGAATGCGCACAGAAAAACGTACGTGTACGAAAAAACATACATGTATGGCACACAAGATTGATTGTTTACATTTAAAATTAAAACTTTTACATGACAGTATTATTATAAAAACTACACCAAATATAATGTAATTTATAAAAAATAATTACTATCGGTATTCTATAAGGTTATGTATTTTTTAGATTCAGCTACTTTTTCTTTAAGCCAGGGCACATAGAATTCGCCATACTTTATCGTATTCAACTAAAAACAAAGTAACGACGGATGAGGTTGGCACAATGAGTACTTTCTTGATGACAAAAAATCATTAAAACAGCAACAGCGAAAAAAAATAAGTAAAAGCAGCAAATGAAAGCTCTCGAAATATTCAACGTACGTCAAAAGTTGCCCAACTTTCGAACTTTACGTTGACGGAGACGTACCCTTTGTGACAACACTATACGAAAACATATATTTTAACTTACTTGTCAGTTGAAAAAGACAAAGTATAAAGTTTGACAGATTCCTTGTGTCCCGGCCTTTAGCCATATTGTACTTGAAATCTTCAAAGTTAGTAATTATTTTAAAATTTAAAGAGCATTCTATCAGTTAATGGATAAAATTTTGACAATTTGCTGAATCTTAGAAACTAAAATAGAAAATACCTTGATGTTTTTTGCCCTTAGCTTTTAGTGTAAAGTAATGATATTACTTTGAAGTTCTCTAAAATAGCTTTCCACTGGTATAAAAATTTCTGAATTTCACTAAATTGTTTCATTAACAACTACAAGGAATAAACAAAGAATTTAAAAAAAATGTCATAAATAAAATACACATATATATGTAAGTCATGTAAGACTGTGATATGCCCGAATGGAGTAATCATTTGGCGACAAGTGATACCGGCAATAATGTACACGTTTGGACGTCTACTTGATTTTATGCTTAAATCGCAATTTTTTGACCACACAACGAGATTCGTTTGTGGCAACGAAGAAAATTTGTCAAAAGAATTTAAAGTAACAAACTAACTTTTAAGGTAGACTTTAAGATAACGAAAAATTAAAATTAGATTTGTGCAAAACCTCAAAACCGTTGGATGTACTAACGAAAGTTTTATTAAATATATCAACAAAAATTAAGTTTAAACAAAATATTAAAGATATTAACAAAAGTAAAATTTATTAAGCAAAACTTCAAAATAAAGTTTAAAAAAAATATTTAAAATAAATATTTAAACAAAACTCATTCGAGTGTGTGAGCTCAAAGTGAACAGACGTATATATACAAAAGTTGAATTTACCTCGTGTTTTCTCTTCTCTTCTTAAGTAATCGAAGTAATAATATGGAAAAACCACCTCACAGTGATGGGGTATCCTAACCACCAATAATTATAGACAAAAACGTAAATCTTAAAATAACAACCCCTGGACCTAAATTCCAGGTCATGACCAGAGTTAACAGAGTTAAAAGTGAAGACTCCCTCTCCAAAGTATCCCCCTTTTTAATTAAACAAGTAATCGACTCTATTGGAGAAGGTGAAGTTATAAATTGTAACAAATTAAGAAGTGAAACAATTTTAATAAAAACAAAAAATGATGTTCAAGCAAACAAATTAATTAAAATATGTTCACTTTCACCTTCTATTGAAGTGGAAGTCTCCGAACACAACACTTTAAATTTCTTCAAAGGCGTTATTTACCCTAACGACCTGCGAGGAATACCCAAAGAAGAAATTTTGATGGAGCTATCACACCAAATCGTAAGTAAAGAAAATAAAACGTAAATTCGCAGAGGAAAACCTCGAAGAGACCGGTTTAATTATACTTACATACATTTAATATAATATCTATACCGACGGAAATCTCCGCACGTATATTCCTTTACCTCTGCCATGTAGGAATTGTCTCCGTTACGGCCACATTGGTAAAACGTGCAAAAACAACAAACTGTGTTCAAATTGTTCACAAGAATACCACACTTGTGAAGAATCCGAGGAAGTATGTGACTCTGTAAAATCCTGTATAAACTGAAAAGAACAGAACGTAGATTCCAACCACGCCACATTTGATAAAAAATGCCCAATCTTTCTCAAAGAGAAGGAAATTCAAGCTATCGTCACTCTTGAAAAGGTCAGCAAAAAGAAAGCCGCCAGCTTGTACAAAGAACGTCATTCCAATATGCAAAAATCATACGCATCTATAATAAAAAGTCAATATATTTCTAATGGTACACCTTCCCATAGAAATGGTAATAAAAACAAACCAACAATAACGCCAACAATTTTACTAAATTAAATTCCAACAACACATCTTTATTGACAACAGAAAAACCGCACCGAATTTTGAAAAATTAATGCACATTATTATATGATATAGAGGTATCAGAAAATGATGAAAACGATATTGAACTACACAGCGTCTCATTTCATTCAGCGGCAGAATCAAATGGAAATCAGCAAACAACGTATTTCTCCCTTCAAAAACAACATCCAACCGAAATACACAAAAACTAAAGAAAAAACACGTGATATTAATACAATTCTAACAGCAACAATCTTATTACAATATCATTAACATTTTAAATGTTTCTATGCACTCTTAATTTTTAAGACTAAACCACCAACTATCACATTGCGCATAATCTATGCAATGAATTGTTCTCCTATAATATTTTTTTAAATACTATACTTCAAAGCAAATATTTTCTGTATTAAAAACTTTACTTAAACCGATAGAAATAACAACTATTAAGATAAATCTCGCAATACTTAAATGCAAACAAACAACACTGCTGCAATTTATTACTAGAATCACTAATACTTTAAGAAGGAACAAAACTAATGTACATTCAAAAAGATTCAATAATGTTATTTAAAAAAATCCAATGGAACATTAATGGTTATCTCAATAACTATAATAATTTGTTACTTCTTATAAACCACTATAGTCCTTAAATCATTGCACTACAAGAAACCCATATCCATTTCCCCACAAACATCTCTATGCCAATTAATTATAAATTTCAAATTCATCGTATTTCGTATTTTAATCCACGAATCCGTAGAACATAAACTTATAGCACTTGAAAAAGATTTTGATACTATATGCCTAGAGGTCAAATCTGGTATAAAGGTTAACATAGTTTGCTCATATAAGTTGTGTTGTAAAAATTTTTCGTAGACCTTGGTGTGTAAATATCTGTTTAATTATGCTTCGGCTTTTTTTATGGTCCTCAAATTTAATAAATTACAAAAAACTTTTTTTTTGTTTTTTTTTTTATTAAATAATTTATTATCCCATATTTCGACGAAGATTATAAGCGGAAAATCAAAATAGATGCAAGAGACACTAATATTGAATACCGTGGTTCAAACTGAAAAATACCTAAGAAATAACAAAGATTTAATCATATTGAAATCGGATAAGGGCAATAAGACTGTTGCAATGAATAAAAAAGACTATGTGTTAAAAATGAAGAGTATTATAGACGATATGTGCTCATACAGACGACTAAAGAGAGATCCTACTTTAAGCCTACAAAATAAGAATAATGCTCTAGTGGAAAAATTGTTTAACTTAAATCTCATAAATCAATTTGAGAAAAATAAACTTACAACAAAGATAGCTGTCCCACCTAGAATATATGGATTACCGAAAATTCATAAATAGAATATGCCACTACGACCAATCTGCTCATCCGAAAAATCACCTTCAAACGGACTAAGCAAATATATCACAAACATATTATCAAACTTGACAATAAAATCAGCATATAATATAAGTAACGCAAAAGAATTAAGATCTAAAATAGACAATATTCGAATTGAAGACGACGAGATACTGGTATCCTTTGACGTTATCTCATTATTTCCCAGTATCCCGGTTAACTTGGCGTTGAACACAATTGAAAGCAAATGGGAAATATTACAAAAACATACAAGAATTCCAAAACTTCTATTTATGGAGATGGTAAAGTTTTGCATAAGAGATTGCAGATACTTCAGATTTAATGAAATATTTTATGAACAGAAGAAGGGTATGCCAATGGGATCTCCAATATCACCAGTTATAGCGGATATAGTTATGGAGGAATTACTGAATATAGTTTTAGGAAAAATGAACACAAAACCGAGAATGATGACAAAATATGTAGACGACCTATTTGGAATTTTAAAAATTGATCGAGTTGACGAAACATTAATGAATTTAAATACATTTAATAAACAAATACAATTTACACTGGAGAAAGAAACTAATAACACACTACTCTACCTTGACGCATTAATAATAAGGGATAAAAACAAGATCGTAATTGACTGGCACCAAAAACCTATGGCATCTGGGAGACTCATAAATTTATATTCAAAACACCCTAGGAATATAATTATAAACACGGCAACGAATTTTATAAATTGGGTATTAGATATTAGTAACTCGAAATTCCACGAAAAAAATAAGAAGATAATTAGAAATATACTGAGTCAAAATAGTTACCCACTTCAGACAATAAATAAATTAATTGATTATGTGACTAAAAATAAAAATAATAACACAACAGTTCAAAATCGAGACCAAGAAAGATCAACGAAAATTTATAAATCAGCAGATTATATACCCGGATTATCAGACAGATTAAAACGTTCGGACATTTATGATAAAGAAAAATATACACTAGCGATGAAACCAATAAATACGACCAATAAACTTTTTACCAATACAAAATGTAAATTAGACAAAATGGATAAATCTAATTTAGTATATGAAATAAAATGCAATGGTGACGAAACTGACATATGCCAAAAAGTATATGTTGGTACAACAAAAACTAAATTAAAGACAAGACTATCATCGCACAAATCCGACTTAAAATCTGACAAACAATCGAATCAAAAACTGCCCTTGCAACCCACTGTGCAATAACTGGACATCAACAAAATTTTAAAGAAGTGAGAATATTAATTGAAGAGAGTAATGCATCAAAGAGATACATGCAGGAGATGCTGCATATAATAAATATTCCAATTGGAAAAAGAATTAACTATAAAACAGATACGGACAATTGCGCTCATGTATGTCGATACACAATCAACAAACATAGAAACGAAAAACAAAAAAGGCAGTCAGTGACATAAGCTTAAATAATAAACAACAGACGACACTGATATATGTAAACATTTAGGTAATTGTTAATTTGTTTGTTATGTTGTGAAAAATTGTTTTATTATATTTGTATTTATTGTCTTAGTTTAAAATTCCCTGAAGATGACCAACAAAGTTGGTCAAAATATGGGATAATAAATTATTTAATAAAAAAAAAAAACAAAAAAAAAAAGTTTTCTGTAATTTATTAAATTTGAGGACCATAAAAAAAGCCGAAGCATAATTAAACAGATGTTTGCTCATATATTCAACCACAATTTAAATTACAGGAAATAAAACTAGACAACGTTTTTGGCAATCTAAACTTACCGACCCTTATTTTTGGTGACTTTAACGGTTGGCACGCATCTTGGGGTTCTCCATCTAAACTCACGAGAAAAAATTATAGATAAATATATAACCAACTCACCCTTTGTTGTTATAAATGATACACACTTAAGTAGCCATGGAACTCTTACGTATGTAGACCTTACATTTTGTTCTTCTGCAACAAAAGGACTATTGTTTAATTGGGAAATTGAAAGTAGCCTTTTTGGCAGCGATCATTTTTCAATCATAACTTCATTCGATTATATTAAACAAGGGGAATTTTTTTATTATATTAATTAATCTATACCAAACTCACAAATTTCCTTGAAGCCTGTATTCAAAACCACGCAAGCTGACTGGGTAAATTTAGTAAAATCTGTTCTAGACTGAATACAACAAAAATTATAGCAAATAAAGTTAACAAAGAAAGTGCAAATATTGGTAAAATAAAAGTTGACGCTGCGAAGTACGTGTACGATGAAGAGCGTATTCTTCACCGGCAGCGTTATAGGGCAGTTTGATTCTTAAAATTGTTATCTATAGGCTGCTGAAATTTTCTTTGGGCAGTGATATTTACCAATTTACCGTGAACTCAAAACAAAACAACGACCGATAAAATAACTTTAATTGTTACAATTCGACTAACTTCTTTATTTAAAATTTATAAGCTTAAAACTAATACAAAATATTATTTAAGGGCCACCACTGTTGTTGTTATTTTGTTTCTCACTACCAATGTACCAATTCAACTTATTTTATTATTTGTATTTAAATTACAAAAACAATATTATTATGTATGCATATTAGTACACAATTTAGGTAAATGCATTCTTTTTAACAACAACAAAATGTACTACTTAAAAGAATTTAAGTAAGAAACAAATATAAAAAAACTAACGGTTAATAACCAAAAAATTATTACAGTGGTTTGTTTATACATACAAAAATTAGCACCAAATTACTGTGTTAACAATGAGTCAAATATATATATATATATATATATATATATATATATATATATATAATTTAATAAATCAAACATATGCAAAACAAAATCCATATTTATGTAGAACTTATACGGTGACCTAACACCCAGAAAAGTCCAATGGTGGAATATAAATCTCAAAAATAAAAAAACAGAAAAACGCCGACTGGAATATATTTAAAAGTAATATTAATAACCAAAATCTGAAAACTTCAAAAGACTCAATGCAAAGCTAAAAAAAGGAATTAAAATTGCAAAAAAATAGCAATAGAAACTTTTAAATATAATAACCCAATGTCCTCAACTGACAGTCTTTGGAAAAACATTAATAAATTCAGGATATAAAACCCAATCTAATATTCACAGTCTTCAGATGCAGATGACTTTAATCTAACAATAAAATCAAATACTAAAAAAAATCCAACAATTAATGTTGACGACCTCTTCCGGGATATTTACGAATGATGTAAAGATAAATTATCTAACTCTAAAATTAAAGGCATACATATCTGCAGAAAGAGATCTTGTCAACACAGAATCATTTGCAACAACTTCTCTATTACTGAGGAAGATTCACTAAAGATACTTGGACTGTATATCAATAGCAGATATAAATGGTCTACTCATACTCTACTCTACCTCTCAACTTCAACGCTCAAACAACTTAATGTAATAAAATGCTTGTCTAGCCAGAAACTCAACTGTTATATAGTATATTGTGTTCAAATATCTTTATTGAACTGAAAAACGACAACTTCAGTAAAAAATATGAAAACTATGACTAAGTATAAAGCAAAAGCTATTTTGATCAAAAACAAATATGATATTGTAAAGTTATTAATTATTGAAAACATACACATATTCAATACTTTCCCTTGTTTGAGATCAATTAATATTTAAAATATTTCTTAAAAATTGTAGTCTTGGTTTACACAGTGGTTTAGTCATCATATCGGCAGCTTGCAGTTCAGTTGACACCTGCGATATTTTTAAAATACCATCGTATACCTTTTCTCTAATGAAAAAATGTTTAAGTTAAATATGTTTGGTCCTTTTATGGAATTCTGGATTCTGCGCCAATCGAATTGCTGCTGTATTGTCAATTTTAATAAAAGGAATTTCTGAATAATTAATGAGATTTTTGAAAAGTCTTTTAAGCCAAATAATTTCTTTTGCTCCTTCATTTGCTGCTACAATTTCGGCTTTTGTTGTCGATGTTGCGACCATTGGTTGTCTTTGACTTAACCATGAAATTGGTCCTCCTGCATACGTTACAACAACTCCTGAGGTAGAGCGGCCTGTTGAAGTTCATCCACAGAAATCTGCGTCAGAAAAACAGCCTAATACTTTTGGTCCTCTTCTGTTGTATATAATTCCAACATTTAGTGTACCGGAAATATATCGAAACACGCGTTTACCTCTTTGAATATCTTCAATTGTAGGTTTTTCCAAAAATCTTGAGAGAAAACCAACTGTATATGACAAATCTGGTCTAGTTCCTAGCACGAGGTACATAAGTGCTCCAACAGCTTTTCGATATGGAAACTCTTTGTTGACTTTCCCTGATTTGACATCATTCTTTGGTAACTTTTCCATTGGTGTTGTAATTGAACGGCATTCAGTAAAGTTGAACCTCTCTAATATTTTCCTTGCATATGCATTTTGATGAATTCTGATGTACTTATCTGTTTCTTCAATTTCTAACCCAAGGAAATATTTTGCATCCTTAGTAGTTATTTTAAACTCTGTTTGTAGTTCCTTCAGTAATGTTTCCAATTCTGTTTTGTGAGAAGATGCAACCAGTCCATCATCAACATAAAAGGCTAAAATCACTTTTTTACCATTCTTTTCTCTTATATATAGGCAGGTATCTGCTGTGCTTGCTCTAAATCCAATATTTTCTAGAAATCTCACGATGCGAGTATTCCAGCATCTTGGTGCTTGTTTTAAACCATATAAACTCTTTTAGACAACAGACTCTATTAGTACCGTCACTGAATCCTTCAGGTTGATTCATATAAATGGTTTCTTCTAACTCACCATATAAAAAAGCTGTAGACACGTCAATTGCATGAGATGCAAATTTTCCGTAGCTGCAATGCTAAGAAGTGAACGAATTGTTGACATTTTTGCCACTGGGCTAAAGGTTTGATCATAGTCCACTCCATACTTCTGCTTGAAACCTTTTATAACAAGCCTCGCTTTATATTTATATATACTTCCATCAGCATTAGTTTTTATTTTGAAAACCCATTTGCATGGTAATGCTTTGCATCCTTTGGGTAGACTTTCTTTTTCCGTAGCTGCAATGCTAAGAAGTGAACGAATTGTTGACATTTTTGCCACTGGGCTAAAGGTTTGATCATAGTCCACTCCATACTTCTGCTTGAAACCTTTTATAACAAGCCTCGCTTTATATTTATATATACTTCCATCAGCATTAGTTTTTATTTTGAAAACCCATTTGCATGGTAATGCTTTGCATCCTTTGGGTAGACTTTCTAAGACCCAAGTTTTATTTTTCACAAGTGAGTCGATTTCTTCCTTCATTGCATTAATCCACTCTTTGTTCTGATCACTCTTAACTGCTTCATCGAAAGTATAGGGAATTTTGTGTGAATCAACATAATCTTTTGCCATCATCACAATATCACTATGGGCACAGTTCGAAATTAGAATAGTACGATTTCTTAGGCATTTGCTATTGGGATCATTATCAACCTCAGATTTGCGTTTCATTATTTTACGAGCCTGTAATCTTTCTTCTTGCTCTTGCGTTTTTGATTTATTTTCTTGTTCTACATCTTGTTGAATTGACTGATGCTCTTCAACTACTATTGATTTGTCAGGACTTTGTATTTCTTCGTTATTATCGTAAAATTCATGTTCGTCTTCTTGAATAACTTCCCTCTGAGGAATTTTTTCATTATTTTCATTTGCTTCTTGCATTTGAATTCTAAATTGTATTTCATTACTTGGTATATATTTTTCATCTTCATTAATTAGTTTTGGAAGTGCAGTTTTTGAATATTTTCTTTCAACAAATTTTACATCTCTTCACAGTTGGACTTTATTACTTTCCTTAATAAAAATGCGATATCTCTCATCACCATCATAGCCGACAAGAAATCCTTTTTGAGCTTTTTTGTCCATCTTCCGGCGAATCTGATTAGGCACATGAACAAAACAAGTGGATCCAATTATGCGTAATTGGCGTATTCTTGGTTTCTTACCATACCATAATTGATAAGGACTTATATCGGATATTGAAGGCTTTCCAGTGCAGTTGAGAATGTAAATAGCAGTCTTTACAAACTCAGCCCAAATAGATTCTGGAAACTCTGCATCTGGATTTGAATACTTGAATGTCCTTGCCATTTCAACAATAGTTCGGTTTTCGCGTTCTGCTCCACCATTTTGTTGAGGTGTGTATGGAGCTGTCATCTTGTGAATTATACCATTAATTGCTACTATTTTCTTTAACTTTGCATTGACAAATTCTCCTCCATTGTCAGTTAGAAAGGTTTTAGCTGTGTGTCCTTGATTTTTCGCATTAGCTGTTACTTCTAATAAGGAATCTTGAACATCTGATTTGTTCTTTAAAATATAACCAAATCGGAATTTAGTATAATTATCTTTATATACAATTAAGTACTTATAGCCTTGAAAGGATGGGGGAAATGGACCACAAATATCTGCTGAAATTAATTCTCCAGGAGAAGTTGTTGTTTCTCTTCTTCCAAGTGAAAACCGGCATAATTTTCCATATGCACAAGGTTCACACGCATCACCTGTTGATTTTACCTTAATTCCAAACTCTTTTTCTAGTTTTCGCTTATGGTATAATAGGAGTGTTGAATCACCTTCCACTGCATTTACTTCTTGCTTTTTAATAGGTTGTATACTTGCTTTATATAGGGAACCATTCTCTTGACGATAATCTATAATCATAATTTTATTATTAACGATAAATCTACATTCTTTTGGAGAAGACTTGAATTGAATTGACGGGTTGCGATCATGTGCTGCTAAAATCGAAAAAAGGTTTCTTGATATATTTGGAACATACCGCACATCTTTCAGTTCTACTATAAATTCTTTGATCATTTATTTTTGAAATAACTTTTACAGTTCCTCTTCCAACGGCTTTTAACTCTTCTTTGCCTGCTGCTTGAATTGTATGGGGCACATTGAAATTTTCATAATACGTGAAAAATTCAGCTGAATTTGTAACATGCCTTGTGGCTCCATTATCAATCCACCATTCATCACTTGAAGTGGCACAGTTAATTTCATTCGAGACTATGTGAAGGGCAACATTGGATTGATTAACACCTGAAGTTGATTTTGCCTTGCTAGGTCTACCATCAGATATCCATTTTCTACAATCTTTGATCCAATGTCCTTTTTTCTTGCAAAAGTGACAACACTCTTCAGTTTTACTTTGTTTACTTGCTGTTTTAGCCTTATGTCCACGCTTCTGTTGAGGTGTCAATGCCTCTTTATTAAAATTGTCTGCTTCAGTCTGACTGCTCTTTTTGAAATTTCTTTTAAATAATCATAATTGCATAACTAGTTCATTTATTGATTTATTATTTTCACTCGTTAGCATCATCCAACTGGATCTAAATACTTCGAAAGAACTAGGCAAAACGTGTAATATTTTGCATATAAGTAACAATTCTGGCAACGCGTTCTCACCTCTCATGGTTAATCCAATGTTTAATTCATTCCAAATAGTTGTTAAATGGGCAATTTGAGTTGAAACATCGTAATTTTTGTTCCATTGAAAAGATAAAAGATGTTGCACATTTTATATAGTTGATCTTTTGATGTTGCTTGATGTGCTTTTTGAAAGCCACATATATCCGCTAGAGATACAAAAGATTTGGCAACAGATAAACTATTCAAATGTATATACAACAATCAGGACACCCGCTTATATTGTATGGTAAGAAAATGTCTAAAATATAAAAAGAATCCCAGAATACCATCTGTAATACATCGAATTATTACGAAATTTAGTAATTGCAGTCTACCTCCTATAAGAAAATTAAACACGCAAGAATGCAGATCACCTGGGTACTTTACAGAAAACGCAATAAATACTACTCTGCACAGTCATGTAAAGACAAAAATTGATCTATCATCTCAACACAAAAAGTTTTACTTTATTTTCAGTGATGCATCAAAGGTTAACGACATAGTAAGCTTCAGTGTTACCCACAACACTCTAATAATAAAGAATTCGATTTTACCGCATTATACCTCAATTTTCAGTGCAGAAATTATTGCGATAATGGAAGCCAGCAATACTATTATTAACAAAAAAGAATATTTTGCAATATGCACCTACTCGTTATCGTCATTTAATGCTGTTGCTAACACCGCAAACAGTAATATATATGCCACAATTATAAGGAACATACAAGTTAAAAAATATAATATAATACTGATCTGAACACCAGGCCATTGCCAAATTAAACAAATAAAGGGAAATGAATTTGTGAATTTGCTGACAAAGTACCAAAAGAAGAAATCAAAGCCCCACTTATAACAAAAAACAATAACAGCATTCTTACAAATAACCACCTATTTCAGCAAATATCTAATTGGTACCAAATGGTAATAAAAAAAACTGAACATAAACGTATTTCTTAGATCTAACACCAGTTTCGTAAATAGAAGACATATAGTGAAATTCGAAAGGCTACGTCTGGGACATACCAAGGTATCCCACGGACACTTGGTGAATTTACCTATATCCAAAATTTCCAACTGCAAAATTACAACACCCGAAACCATTAAGCATATTCTTAACACATGCCCAAAATTTCATGAGCAACGTCAACATATTTTTGTTAACTCTCCTGACCCTACTTTCCTCCTAACCAATCCTACTGTAACAAATATATCTCAAATAATTATTTTCTTAAAAGAAACAAATCTATATAATTTTATTTAACCAAGTAATGTTGTAAATATTTTTGTCAATAATAAATATTGTGTCTAAGGCCCAGCTGCCATGACCTCTAATTCATTAGCCTATGATTTAGAATTATAGTCTAAATAAATAAATAAATATTTAAGCAAAACTATCGCAGTCGGTAGGATGCTATGTAAAAAAGCAGCATCCACAGATTAACAAATCACGAAAGAAAGTAAAGTGAAATATATTTTCTAAACCAAAGTCAAAAAATTATAAGCAGTGTATATACATATGTATATAATAAAAGTCAGCAAGTAAGGAGGCTATATTCGTCTATGCCAACTCCATATATATAATTTTAAATAAAAATGATATCGGCTTTTAATGGCTTAAGCAGTTTTATAAAATTTTATTTTTTCCATAAAGATGTCTTCAAAAGCTTTAAAACGATACCCATATTGATATTTAAAAATTTTTTTAAAATTCAGAGCCCCGCTACTCGGAAAACATGGGCAAGCGCCAATTTTTTCACTTGATGTTTTTCTTTTTTTTTAATTCTCTATCGCCCCATATATTTATTTTTTTATTGGAGTTACTTTATTGTTCCAAAAAAATATGAAAAAATTAGAGGTAGGCGAGGTGTTTTGCCTGCTGCCTCGAAGGACATGGACCGATCATGCTGATTTCTTTTTCGACACCATATCTGGTCGATTGGACCATTTATTTTTTGTACGGAAATCGCTCAATCGACTTCGCTACGCGTAAGATGTCAAAATATAAATATATTTTATATTTATGAGGTCGCAAATTGATATTGTAGAAATTAAACACAGAATGACAAGCTTAGATATACTTTTTTCCCACTTTTTGTGGTGAAGGGTAAAAAAAGACTTATTGGCAGTCAACAATAGCAGTGCAAGGAGAAAACTAATGACTGCTGTTTAACCCTTTCGGGACTACTGGGATAATACGTCCCAGCAATTTTCAAACTGTATTTTTTCTTTATTTTCAACGCAATCGCAAGGGAGGTAGAACTCCCAATCGTCCAAAAACGGATAGCATTAATATTGGAGACCACTTGGCAGTAGAGCAAGAGAAGCGTTGTCGCTGTGTCCGCTGTTCTTCACTTGGCATAGAAAAGCGAACAAAGATGATATGCTCAGGTTGTAACAACGCCTTATGTTACAAGTGTTGTGGGCCATTCCACAAATAAATACCTAATTGCATTCCTAAAATGTTAAAAATAAATGTAAACTTTTATCTAAATCTAATAATATTTATATTTTAGTTATCTTTTTAATTTCGAATCGCTCTTCGAGAACACTGATTGTGATTTTATGCCCCATGAAAATACTTGTTGGGATTATATGTCCCAGGATAAAAGGACGAATTTAAAATTTTTAAGTATGGAGAACATAATACTTTTATCATACCTTTTAGAATATGAAAAAAATTTTACCATACATAATTTGGTTTGCAAAATAAAACTCCGTCCCGAAAGGGTTAAGATGACAACACTTGAAATTGCAGAATGCTTGAGGGAAGCGCGAAGTCTTCCCTCTACCTGGGACCACATTCTTTTAAAGTTGAGGTCCGAATTTTCAGTTATAGAAGATTATTTTGCATTCAGAATAATTTAATAATTGATATTTAATTAAAGAAATAGATATGAAACTACAAATAAAAACTTCAAAAATTATTTTAATAAACAAAATCAGTTTAATAAAAACAAGAAACAAGTTTCGGAAAATTTTAGGCCTTATAGAAATAATTAGATGAATTTCTCGGGAAATTACAGAAATAATAGTGGAAATTTTAGAAATTATTGTAGTCAGAATTACAGGAATAATTCTGGAAATTTTAGAAAAATTTATGGTATTAATTACAGAAGTAATACTGGAAATTTTAGAAATAATTATGGTCAGGAGCACAGAAAAAATTATGGAAATTTTAGACGTGGTGATGTTAGAATTATCATGGAAATTGTGGAGATCATTTTGAAAACCTACGCCGCGATGGAAACGATAATAGGAGATCGGGATGTTTTAGAAAAAATTTTGGTGAAGAGGCAATGGAAATAGATAATGTTGAGATAGTTCAAAATTTTCAGCAGGGTACCCAAAGAACCTATTATCCCTAGTACTAATAAGAAACAAATAAAATGTCTGATTGATAATGAAGCTGCAACAACTTTAGGTGACTACATACATTTTCGAATTTATTGAAAACACAAAATGTTATAAAACCAATTCAGTTGAACACTCTGGTAGGTTCTTCTATATTTCAAATAAACCTAAAGAAAATTTTTTTAATTATTTGATAGGTAGTTATATTTTAATGCTGCTTAAAGTGTGTATTAATGACAAAACTTAAAAATTATCCGTAAATAATGCTTCTATACCTTTCTAATCGGGAAGTTGGGTCGTGCTTAATATTTTTCTCTTATCTACCTAGCAAAGGGCTTTCACCAAATTTTAATGAATGAAAAAGATATAGAAAAAACCACTATATCTATACCTTTTGGTCATTATGAGTATATAGAAATGCCATTTGGGTTGAAAAATGCACCATCCACGTTTCAGAGGATGATGAACTTTGTTTTAAGAGAATACATGAACGAAATATGTGTTATCTGCATGGATGACATACTAGTGTTTTCAATATTTTGCAAGTTCAGTGAGTACGGTTTTTAAGTACAGTAAGATAAGTGCAAATTCATGCGGAATTTTTGAGGCATATCATAACTGTTGACGGCATTAAGGGCAATCAATCAGGTGACTTCACCCAAGCCAGTGAAACAAATAAAATCATTTCTAGGATTAACCTGTTATTTCCGGAAATTTATAAAAAAAATTGAACAAAAATATATTGAAGCATTTAAGAAACTGAAAAGCCTAATAACGTCTTATCCTGTCTTTGCTGGAAGTTCTAGCCATCTGACTAATCTCTCCGTAATAAGGTTGACTTGTGATTCAGCTTCTTCTGTAGGTGTATTGACTAGAGAAGCCGCATTTTCTGTTGGGGGGTTATGAAGAGTGGTATTGGTTCCAAATGAACGAGGGTGTGTTGTTTTTTTCCACATTTCTGGCAGCGGCCTGAAGTGGTGCATTGTTTGGATGAGAGTCTTGCTTGCACCCTATGCATCGTCAGTTATCGTGTCGGGGTTTTGCTGCTAGCGTGCATGTTTTGCTTGTAGGAACTGTTTTATCTTTGTATCCCATTGCCTCAAGAGTGTGGAGCACCAGATGTATTTGGTACACAGGCTGCAACTACTTGTGGTGATCCTTTTTCACAGTTTTAGATTCTGCGCCTTGATTTTCAAGCTCATGTTTCATTATGTCTATGTACTTTAGCGCCAACGCCTGAATTCGAGTATATAAGTCGGATGTGAAGTACTCATCGGATGTATCTAGATCCTTTAAGCCGCGCAACTCATTATCTTCATTGTCGAACTCTGACCATGCTGTTTTCAGACGGAACAGTCGCTCCTGATAATAGGTTGCTGTTTTCCGACTGGCTGAGACCTTGGTGAAGTTCCGAACAACGCACTGTGTCGGCGGCCAAAATATAAAAAAACCAATTTTTTAATTTGAAATAAGTTTTCATGCTGTTTTATTAAGTACACTTTAGTTTAAAAAAATCAGAAAGAGTTTTTGCAAAATATTAATTTTAAGGGAAGTTATCAGTATTTAAAGTTGATAGTTGTAAGTTTCTACGCAAATGTTTCCAAAACAACTGAAAAATTCTATTACTTTAAAGGCTAATTTTGTTAAGAAAGTGTCGATAAAGTTGTAAGATTTTTACTAAAACATAAATTCAGTGATGTAAAAATATAGTAACCCTGCGTTTTATTACAATGTAATTGTAACATGTAATACGTCGTTATTCCTAACCAAAACAAAGAGAAAAAAGTGTTTTATTGAAAAACTTTAAACTTAAGTGGACAATTAAAAAAAGGCATTTTTTATTCTTTCATGTATTATTTATACAAGTAAGTACTTTAAAGAAAAATTGGTTTCGCTTCCCCCTTCTTTCCCTTTACTTTAACAATTTTCAGTGGGTACTCGGATTCAAATTCGTACATTTTTTAATATTTGGCTAAAGCATAGTACACAAAGTGCAGCGGAGAGAAAAGTAGTACAATATTTAGAAAAATTATTTAAAACAAAACTTGATCACAAAAAAATTGATGAAGTCGACTTGATTCTATTACGTATTCAGAAGAGATGGATGGAGTGTCATTATATGAAGAAAAGATCTGAGAAGAAATTTTGTGCGTGGCTTGTTACACCTTTTTATTTTTCTGATAATTACATTAGTGTTTGTTTCCAGTCGAAGAGGCAGGCCTTAAGTAGCTTTTGAGGACTACTCCGAGCGTTCGAAAAGGAGAAAAGTGGAAGAGCTCGTAGCATCAAAAAGTTCAGATCTTCTAAAAAAAGCTGCAAAAAAAAAATGTTCAAATCCCACAACTTCAACATCTATTTCTGTAGAAAAAGCTTTAGCACTTTTTATTGCTATGGATTTATCTTACAGGCAGTATAATATGATGAGAAAAGTTGTTAATGAAGTCCATAAAGACTGCTTTCAATCTTATTACGCCTGCAAATCGAGAAACATAAATATATGCCACAACAAATTGTTGTTTCAGAAACGTCAGTAGAAGTTCCATCACAAAATTTTCTCAATATGACTGCAAAAATTTATAATTTAAAGCCATAATTCAAAATTATTATTTATAAATAAAATAATATTTTATATTTTATTCATTCAATTACTTTGAAAGTTAAATTAATTAAATTTAGAAAATAATTGACAATATTGTAGTTGGAGGTTTAAGTTTTCAGACATTTTGAAACGCCTGTTTTTAAGGATATGTGGTGTGTTACCTTTGCTCAAAATTAGACAAAACTTTGTTAAAAATTAAATATATTATTAGCGAGTCGTACTGTTAAAAATACAAAGTAATACTACTTTTCTACGATATTTTTAAATTTTTGCAAAAAGGACATTTTTGAGATTGTCTTATCCTTGCTTCGATTTGAACCAAATTTGGTCAGGACATTAAACATATCTTATGCAATCAGTGTACGAAATTTCATGTAGCTAGGTATGTTTTTTCCTTCCTTAATACACTTTTTTATTTCCAGGATATATGGGAAGGACACGAATCCTTGCTCCGAAACTGTCCATACTTTGCATTTAAATATATTTTATTAATTCCAGCAACTGTGCCAAATTTCATTTCTCTGTGAAAACTCCTATTTTTGGCCGCTAGTTATATGGGAACACGACACTGTGCAACGGTGGCAATACTTTCCCCACTTTCCTTCAGCTGGCGGAGAAGTTTTTCTGATCCCTTTTCCATGGTGGTTTCGTTAACGCTTGTGGGGTTTGTTCACGTCAAATCCGAGGTCCTGTCACGGTTGCCAAAAATGTTAAGGATACCTTAGTGATGCACTAAGTTATTTGTTGCTTTAAATTATCCAGGTGGTACACCAGAATAATGTTGCTGAGCGCGTTTGCCTTGTTGAATTGTTCAGGTGGTACACCAAGACAATGTGACTTAGAAAAGAGTGTGAACACAACGACTGACAATATGCAAATGACAAACTTTATTAGGAATTCTTTGGTATTTAAATAAAAGAATATTAACAAAAAAAAGTAAAAAAAGAAAAATGCAATATAAACTAAATTAAAAATAATAAACTTATATGTGAACACGCCGGAAAACGTTCATAACTTTCGGTACTTAATTCTTTTCCCAGCATTAAAAAAGAAATATTTTCCCACGGTAAGGCAGTGTAGTGCAGAGATTGCATTAGATTGTCTGGCTGGTAATTTAAATAGGCAAATTATTTTCCTACTATTAGTCAGTGCAGAGGTGATATTAAATTTCACAAATACCTGGGGGGCTACTCTCTATTGCGATGCGAAAGCAAGTCCGATGCGATAAGTAGATGCGATAAGAGTACTATTTGATACTCTGTAATGTTTACGCAAACGCTTTCGCAAAATAATTTAAAAAAGAAGCAACTCTGGCACAACAAAATAAACAATAGAGAAGAATGACAAAATGAAATGTCAAAATTTGTAAACAAAAACATTTATTTTATTAAATAATCCACAAAGCTTCGCGTCCAATGCAAAATATTATTAATTACAAACATTTAATGTAGATTACAAAAAGATCTTTGACGAACAAAATGTTATAAATATAATTTTGTGTGTTTTTTATTAAAACATAGTGATGGATTCAGTGGCATTATGGATGGAGACGGAAAATGAACATAACATGTAAAATGTAATTTCCAGTTTGAGAATATAGCAAAACTTCTTCAGCAGGCTTTTTGTTTGCTGTAACATGTTGGGTAGCATTTATACTTGCGCCAAAGCATTTTGATGTTAGCATCCCGTTGTTGGTTTTTTTTTCATATGCAGAAGTTTGATTATCTACTCCTTCATCGTGCAATGGAATATTGTGAATCCAACCACCCTTACTAGAAATGCTTACCTTATTCTTCCGCATAAATAAATATTTATGCTGCGTTAGTTTCATATTTATCAAAATACATTACTTGTTTCCTACCCTCTTCATCTCTTATAGGAAGTTCATTATAATTAATGCCGTCCGTCAGTTTTTTGACGCGTTATTTGGCATTCCCACACTGCAATTCTCCCTTGGCCGAACCGCTGTGCTGCATTATAAAATCAAATTTCGAACTGCCATTGCCGAGTCTGTAACCATTTTGGCTTTTCCCTAAAAAAAAATTAAAATTTTGATGTAAAAATATAAATTTATTTATGTTTACTTAAATGATTCGTTACCTTTGCGTTTGATATTTTGTTAGCGCAAGATATTTGCGTATAACGAACGATTTTGACATAAGCTTTCGTATTACTGAGTGCAGTGATACCATATTTGCGAAAGAGAATAAAATTAGATGCGAAAGAAAATACGAAAACGCAATAGAGGGTAGCAATTGTTTGATTACGTGCCATTTTTCTTTCGCGTCGCAATAGAGAGTAACCCCCCTGGTCAGTTGAACAGGTACGTGAAATTTTATTTTACCATTGAATTATTCTGACGCAGTAAATCTAACGCTTTGCTTGACAAATGTGGGAAAGAACAAAAAATAAATTTAAGGTTTAATTCCATAAATGTTTGTTTCTATGTTGCTATGAAAATAGAAAAATCACGAAGAATTAACACTACCAACAGATATACAAAATTTAATCAAAGCAATCCTAACAAGATTGATGTTGCACGAGTCAAGCGACCATTAAAATCTTTTTCCTAAATTTCAGACAATTTTGATTATGATGTTGATTCTGACAGTTTGCAGAGCCGAGATAATAAATAAAGTAGTAGGATATATGATAGTGACGAGTCAGCCTACAACTTTGATCCAAGGTTATTCAAAGCTTATACACATAATTCACCCAAAGGAGATAGAAGATACAGTCAGTAAAATCAGAGCAAGCATTTCAGGTAATATGAGGGTGAAGCAAGGATGGATGATGTTGAACTTACAAAGAGATATTAAAGAGTTGAAACATTCATTGTTGATAGTAGAGAAAAAATAGCATTGATTGACGCGGAAGGAACACTGATTAAATGGGTATTTGGGAACTTAGATGACCAAGATAAACAAGATATTGATAATCAGTTTAAAACGATAGATATTAACCAACCTAACATAATCACCTATATTCTGTTTGGCGACGACAACACAAAACAACGTCGTATTTCTTCGTATGACTGTCGCCATATGTTTGGTATATTCTAAGAACAATTGAAGTTGATGTTGCCGTTTAGTTTGTCGTCGCCATTTTGATGTTGAGTTGTGTTGTGTACAAAGGAAATTTTAAAAACATGAAAAAGTATACAGCAATATTTAAAATAACAAAGTAAGAAATATACGAAATAACAAAAAAGAAATGGAAAAAACTGAAATTACCAACTTCTGCCGATTTGAAAAATTAGTGAAAGAGTTAGAAAGAATCCATCCCAATGAAAAAAGGCAATTAGTAAAGGCAGGATATTGTCGGACCGATAAATGGATTTGCATTATAAAAACTTCACTCATTATTATTTTTTATCCATTTAATATTATTATTATTAATAATAATAGCAATAAAAATTGGAAGTTTTAATAATACAAAGCTATTTATCAGGCAGACAAAATCCAACCCTTAACTAACTACAAGTTGTAATAATGGCCCTTAGACTATTTATTTTAATTGTTTGTAATAGTTTTGCTTATTTTATTGGTTATAGGTATTTTATTTTTTTACAAAATTTGAATTTTCCACAACTCTTAGTTAACACAATAGAAAAGAAATTGAATCAACTGACTCAAATATTAGATATGTGTGTTTTATTTTTTTATATTATCGATAAACCGTCAACGTCTTCAATAGTTTGTTAGGGAATACCAAATTAGTATTGATGTTGTGTTAAGTTGATGTTGTCTCAAAATTGACGACGGTGTTGACAACGCCAAACAGAATAAGGTTGAATATATAATCTGAATAAAGAAGTAACAATAAATAATGATATGTGAAAGTATATGTAGAATGTTAAACTGATTTTGGAATCCCATTAGGAATTGTTTAATGAAACACACATTAAAGAATTATAAAACAAATAAGTACTTATAAAATATAATCATTTAACATTGTTAAATAAAGGATAAAATTTAAAGAATACAAGATAACATAATAAGTTCTAAACAACAAATAATGAAGAGATTCTTTTTAACTAATTAGTAATAAGTTAGGATATATTAAGTGTTCTTTGGGAAAAGTGTTAAAAGACATATTGTTTGTAATATTAATTCCAATATTTTTGAAAAATTATGAAAACCCAGTATTTGTTGTACCAATACCAAATGTAAATTATATATACATGTTAATTTCAACATTTCTACACTCAAAAAATTTTAACATTAACTGTTTGACGTTTATTTACACTCAAAATATTATGTAGGTAAATTTAAATGAAAAAACACTTTAAACAACTACTTTTTCATTTAAAAAACGGTCCACTTACATTTCATTTAAATTAAATGTAATTTACAATTGTTTTTGAATGTTGATTTTATAACTAACAAAATATGTAAAAACAGGTAATTTTTCTTTTATTCCAACGCACGAAAAAACAACCTACCAAAAAAGTAAAAAGTACTGTTTTTTCGTTTATTTCAACTAACAAAATGTAACCTACCAAAACATTAATAATAACTGTTTCTGTATTTATTTTAATTTATAATATTTAACCTACTAAAACAGTAAAATTAACTGCTTTTTTCTTTTGTTCCAACTCTCTAAAAATAACCTACCAAAACAATAAAAACTACAGCTTTCTTATTTATTTTGAAAGTAAAAAGATTTAATTTATTTATTGATTATTTATACTATTTTGATTCACAAATTCTTCTTGTTTTTATTTGCTTAAATTGTTGTTCTTCCTTGAAAGTCCAAGGATTTCAGGATAGTTCTATGCTGAAAAAATAAGGTACTTTTACAAAATTGTTTATGTTTTTGCAACCAATAATTAAAGTACATATCCCTCATTTAGAAATAGAACGCCTTAACTCAAACAAAAAATCATTTCATGATGATCACAGTTAACGTTTTCATCTCGTAAAAGGTCGATACTTTTAAAAAGATCGTCTTTTCAAATATATATACAGACACAAAACGAAATATGACGATGTTTTAAAAAGCGATCTTCACGTTATAAAAAATTTTATTTTTTGGGTTATAACGTTGTATTACTAAATGAGCGATATATTTGTAATTCAAAAATTTAAATGACATACCTTTGTTTAAGACCAACCAATGGACCCAAGTGGGCTGTGGCAACACGGCTGCTTGCCTAAAGACTACAGAATTTAGAAGAGAATACCTGCAAAAAGGGAACATTATTTTTTAAAACATAATGCAAATTTTAAATACTATGTAAGAAACTTACCAATATATTTTTGATGGTTTCCCTTCATAAATTATTTTGTTCTAAATATATTTTTTATAACTGACATATTTTCTAATAGTTTATGTTTTTTATTTTATATTTTAAAGCTATTGTAAAATAGTACTTTTCTACTGACGAACTGTTTTTTTAATTAAGAATTTCATTTTTACTGAAACAAGGCAAAAATTAATTAATAATTTTGACTGCACCGAAAATCAGTATTTTTTTGTCGTTTGTTTTTCTAACAACAGACGAAAAAAGTTAAATAAAAATTTTCTTCCTAAAACAACCACATTTTCATTTATTTTTAACTTTTCTGAATAAATTACTAAATAAACGTCAAACAGTTAATGTTAAAATTTTTTGACTGTAGTGATGAATGAAAGAAAATTTACTCAAGAGTTGATACAGGAATTTGATTTGTAAAGTTTAAAAAATACTTGTAATGGATATAAATATAAACTTACTGGAAGTTACTTAATAAATTTTCAAAATTGTGAAATAGAAATAGATGAATATAAAATTTAAAGATTTGAAAGCAAAATTGATATTTTTATCCCTAATCAACAAAAGTTAGACAATAATATCACTGAAATAATAAAAATTCCTAAATTTGATAATTTGGAGGAAATGAAGGCAGTTATAAAGGAAGATTATACAATGTATCATATTTACATACTTTACACACTAATTTTATGTGTTGCTTGTGTTTTGGTGGCTTTGAGGTTCAAAAAAGTTTTGTTTCGAAGAGACTCGAATCATAACGAGAGGCGAGTAATGAATGAATGTGATATGCCCGAATGTAGTAATCAATTGGCACCAAGTGAGACCGGCAATAATCTAAACATTTGGCCGTCTATTTGATTTTTTGACCACACAACGAGGTTTGCTTGTGGCAACAAACAAAATTTGTCAAAGGAATTTAGAGTAACCTACACCGTTTTTTTGTAGATTCATAATAAATGAATCTCTGAATCAAGAACCTCAACCAAGCATTATTTGTTAAATTTAAGTTATTAGATTTTAATTTACAAATACATACTTTTAAGTTAGACTTTAAGATGACGAAAAATGAAAATTAGATTTGTGAAAAACCTCAAACCCGTTGGATGTATCAATGTAAATGAAGTTTAAAGAAAATATCAAAGATATTAATAAAAGTAAATTTTATTTAAACAAAACTTGTAGGTATAAATTAATTAATTAATTTAAAATGTTGTTATTCACTGTTTTCTATTTTTTCGGCCCGAACAGTGTTACTTTGGTTTGGTCTGTATAGTAAAAGTGTCATGTATTTGTTGTTCTAGCGCCAAAAGTTTTAATTTATGTAAAACCAATCTTGTGTATCCTACATCAATCGTGTGTTCGATACACTTACACTTATATATGGTACAGGGGGGTTACTATGTAACTCGATTCTTACCATGTAACACTTTCGGATCGAGTGAAAAGTGCTGCCACTAATTGGAACTATTTTTCGAATGTATTATTTAAAGTTAGCAGCATTTTCTACGTAAAAATTTCAAAAATATCAAAATAATAAAAATAAAAGTTAACAAGAAATATTTGTTTATTATAAAAATGGATTCGGTTGCCATTTTGTTAGAAAGTGAAGATGAAATGAAATAAAAACCAATTTATAAAAAAAAACTTTTTTATTTTTAACGTCCAATTTAAGTTAATGGTCGAATTTCCGTTTTGCAAGCTTATAATTTTTTTGGTCTATATCTACTTGCCTTCTTTTGTATTTAAATAGAGATTTTAAACTACTACTTATTTCTTCTAACACTGATATGCAGCGCTTGTGGTACTCCATTTGATTATTGACTTGCTGTTCCAGCAATGTTTGCTTATTCGGCATAGCGCGATTGAATGGTGCTCGTGGTGTGATAAGTGTGCGAGCAGTTTATGAACAACGCGATGGGGAAGGGCCGAAGACAAATTCATCTGTCTCCCCCATATCATGTTGGTTACATATGTAATCATGTACAGTGTAAACATCTTGCTCGGCGTTGTTACTGGTTCCCGTAGCAGTGTCGTCGCCAGTTGTGTAGGTACTGTTTGCTCCAAATTTTCTTACCCCACTCATACCGTCAACCGCCTCCTTCATTTTCTTCAAGTGCGGTGAATGAAAACATTTTTGCGGAGCCACCGCCTGTGCCCGAAAAACTAATGCGGTTCTTCTGCAATTTGGCCTTAAGGTGGGTCTTGTGGTCTGCCCAAACCTAAGGAGAAAAAATTAATTTAATTTATGGACAAACTGTGTATTACTTACCTTTTTCCAACCGACCACTTCCCGCATTGGTGGACCGGCTGCATTTAGGTCTTCTACCAATCGTGCCCATAAATCATTGGTGGCTTGTTTGGCGTTCGCAGCTTTTATGTACCCCTTAGCCAACTGTGGATGCTCTGTCATAAAGTTGACCTTGATCTCAAATTGGCTTTGCTTGGTATTTAAATTTTTCGTAGTATTTTCCCTATTGAAAAAGACTTGAATTAACATTTATCAATCAATATATATTTAAGAAATACATTTTTCAGCGTCTGCTATCGTTGTTTCGATTTTTTAAAGTTTTTTTATGTATCATCCGTTAACTAAACATCAAACAACTACAAATGTGAACTTTCGACCGACTTTTACATCTAAGTTCGAAATACATAGTGATGCACATCCGAAAGTAGAGTATAAGTATCCGATAATCGGATATGGCAACTCGAAAGTGGGAAATGTATTTGCGAATTCGAGTTAGTTGGTAGGAAAAATCCGAATTCGTAATATTTAATTTTTGTTTTTTTTTTTTGTTTGTACAGGATAAATGTTCTTTTTACCGAACACATGTTCGTGCAACAACCAAGCATTAAAAAATAACAAATATATATGTGTTTTCGGCAACATACAAAATTTAGAGACACACATAATTGATATGTTAAACAAATATGTGTATATTTTTTTTTTAACTGTGTGTTACTTATATGTACGAGATTTGCATACAGTGTGTGTATTTTTCTGAACTCCGTCGTAACTGTACAATATTTCTGTTATTGGTTAATGACCGTGAAAAAGGTATAATAATTCTTAGAAACTTTTTAATATTTTTTTTCTGACTAGGATTCGAACCATCGATTTTATAAATTAATGAAAATTGACTTTATTTTCGGCTTTTTGGTTCTTTTTTAATTAATTTCTAAATACTTTTAGAAAGAAAAATTATTTACAAATGTATGCGGACGTTTTCCAAAGAAAAGAAGAAAAATTAGACGCTAGCAGAATGAAACGCAGCATTTTCTGGACCGCCACATCCTTCATCAGCATTCTTTGCATCTATCTACCTTATGTTATGTACGTCGTAAACATCATCTATTTAACCCACTAATCTTAATGTTAATTTGGTGAGACGAAACTTACACACAACTTAAAGCTTTTCTTTGTCGCTCTCTTTGTAACTTGTCTTGTACATTTGTTGTTGCTTTTTGTGCTAGCATTGGATAGCCATGAAATGCAACTTTTTATTTTTTAATTATTCATACTTGTTTGCTCATAACATTATAGACGCTGTTTTAGTATCATATTGGCTGTTATAAGTTAAGTATGAATGTAAATACGCGATGCCTAGCGTTTGTTTTAATTTTTTATTTTTTTTTTTCTGACCAGGATTCGAACCATCGGTTTTATAAATTAATGAAAATTGACTTTATTTTCCGCTTTTTTAATTAATTTTTAAATATTTTTAGAAAGAAAAATTATTTACAAATATATGCGGACGTTTTCCAAAGAAAACAAGAAAAAATAGACGGTAGCAGAATGAAACGCAGCATTTTCTGGACCGCCACATCCTTCATCAGCATTCTTTGCATCTACCTTATGTTATGTACGTCGTAAACATCATCTATTTAACCCTTAATGTTAATTTGGTGAGACGAAGAAAAATTATTTACAAATGTATGCGGACGTTTTCCAAAGAAAACAAGAAAAATAAGACGCTGCAGAATGAAACTCAGCATTTTCTGGACCGCCACATTTTTCACCAGCCTTATGTTATGAACGTCGTAAACATCATCTATTTAACCCACTAATCTTAATGTTAATTTGGTGAGACGAAGTTTACACACAACTTAAAGCTTTTCTTTGTCGTTCTCTTTGTAACTCGTCTTGTACATTTGTTGTTGCTTTTTGTGCTAGTATTGGATAGCCACGAAATGCAACTTTTTATTTTTAAATTATTCATACTTGTTTGCTCACAACATTATAAACGCTGTTTTAGTATCATAATGACTGTTATAAGTTAAGTATGAATGTAAATACGCGGTGCTTAGCGTTTGATTTAATTTTTTTTTCTGATCAGGATTCGAACCATCGATTTTATAAATTATTAAAAATTGACTTTATTTTTGGTTCTTTTTTAATTAATTTCTAAATATTTTTAGAAAGAAAAATTATTTACAAATGTATGCGGACGTTTTCCAAAGAAAACAAGAAAAAATAGACGCTAGCAGAATGAAACGCAGCATTTTCTGGACCGCCACATCCTTCGTCAGCATTCTTTGCATCTATTTACCTAATGTTATGTACGTCGTAAACATCATCTATTTAACCCACTAATCTTAATGTTAATTTGGTGAGACGAAGTTTACACACAACTTAAAGCTTTTCTTTGTCGTTCTCTTTGTAACTCGTCTTGTACATTTGTTGTTGCTTTTTGTGATAGCATTGGATAGCCACGAAATGCAACTTTTTATTTTTTAATTATTCATACTTGTTTGCTCACAACATTATAGACGCTGTTTTAGTATCATATTGACTGTTATAAGTTAAGTATGAATGTAAATACGCGGTGCCTAGCTTTTGTTTTAATTTTTAATTTTTTTTTCTGACTAGGATTCGAACCATCGGTTTTATAAATTAATGTAAATTGACTTTATTTTCGGCTTTTTTAATTAATTTTTAAATATTTTTAGAAAGAAAAATTATTTACAAATGTATGCGGACGTTTTCCAAAGAAAACAAGAAAAAATTGACGCTAGCAGAATGAAACGCAGCATTTTATGGACCGCCACATCCTTCATCAGCATTCTTTGCATCTATATACCTTATGTTATGTACGTCGTAAACATCATCTATTTAACCCACTAATCTTAATGTTAATTTAGTCAGACGAAGTTTACACACAACTTAAAGCTTTTCTTTGTCGTTCTCTTTTTAACTCGTCTTGTACATTTGTTGTTGCTTTTTGTGATAGCATTGGATAGCCACGAAATGCAACTTTTTATTTTTTAATTATTCATACTTGTTTGCTCACAACATCATAGACGCTGTTTTAGTATCATATTGACTGTTATAAGTTAAGTATGAATGTAAATACGCGGTGCCTAGCGTGTGTTTTAATTTTAAATTTTTATTTTTTTTTCTGACCAGGATTCGAACCATCGGTTTTATAAATTAATGTAAATTGACTTTATTTTCGGCTTTTTTAATTAATTTTTAAATATTTTTAGAAAGAAAAATTATTTACAAATGTATGCGGACGTTTTCCAAAGAAAACAAGAAAAAATAGACGCTAGCAGAATGAAACGCAGCATTTTCTGGACCGCCACATCCTTCATCAGTATTCTTTGCATCTATCTACCTTATGTTATGTACGTCGTAAACATCATCTATTTAACCCACTAATCTTAATGTTAATTTGGTGAGACGAAGTTTACACACAACTTAAGGCTTTTCTTTGTCGTTCTCTTTGTAACTCGTCTTGTACATTTGTTGTTGCTTTTTGTGCTAGCATTGGATAGCCCCGAAATGCAACTTTTTATTTTTTAATTATTCATACTTGTTTGCTCACAACATTATAGACGCTGTTTCAGTATTACATTGACTGTTATAAGTTAAGTATGAATGCTGCGTTTCATTCTGCTAGCGTTTAATTTTTCTTGTTTTCTTTGAAAACGTCCGCATACATTTGTAAATAATTTTTCTTTCTAAAAATATTTAGAAATTAATTAAAAAAGAACCAAAAAGGCGAAAATAAAGTCAATTTTCATTAATTTATAAAATCGATGGTTCGAATCCTGTTCAGAAAAAAAAGGAAAAAAAAATAAAACAAACACTAGGCACCGCGTATTTACATTCATACTTAACTTATAACAGTCAATATGATACTGAAACAGCGTCTATAATGTTGTGAGCAAACAATTATGAATAATTAAAAAATAAAAAAATGCATTTCGTGGCTATCCAATGCTAGCACAAAAAGCAAGAACAAATGTACAAGACGAGTTACAAAGCGAACGATAAAGAAAAGCTTTAAGTTGTGTGTAAACTTCGTCTCACCAAATTAACATTAAGATTATTTGGTTAAATAGATGATGTTTACGACGTACATAACATAAGGTAGATAGATGCAAAAATGCTGATGAAGGATGTGGCGGTCCAGAAAATGCTGCGTTTCTTTCTGCTAGCGTCTAACTTTTTTTGTTTTCTTTGGAAAACGTCTGTATACATTTGTAAATAATTTTTCTTTCTAAAAATATTTAGAAATTAATTAAAAAAGAACCAAAAAGCCGAAAATAAAGTCAATTTTCATTAATTCTTAGAAACCTTACTTATGCGAAATTTCATAAATAGTCATGTTTCAACGATCATAAATGAAAACTTTTGAATGCTGAAAAAATACAGATTCATTTATTAAAATAGTGTTAATAAGAATGATTTTATTTATCACCTATCATAGAAAACAATACGGATATTTTTTGTTGTTCAGTCTTTCATGGATAAGTGCTTAATAACAAAACATATGCAAACATTCATGTGTTATCGCAGGCAGAAAATTTTTTTATGTTCGTTTATAATCTTGAAAAATAAAAAAATTTTAGTAATGTCATTTATAAAAAATATAAATATTCCTAATTGAGTGATCATAAATGAAAAATTTTTAACCCAGGAATATATGTAGAAGGGCTGCATGTTACCTTTCAGAGGTCATCCTGCCTTTTCGTTTTTTGCAAGGTAATTAATGACGGCACATAAGTTATTTATATGGCCCGTATTGTTGTACTATCGGCAGAAGAAGTTGAAGTTATCTTGACATAAAATAGAAAAAATGTTACAATGAAGAGTTGGTTTTTTAGGGTATAAATTTGATAATTGACAGTTTCGACATCAACAGAAAAAACAAGCACTGTGACGAATTTCACACTACCAACTAATGGAAGAGCATTAAAAAAATTTCTTGGACTTACTTTATTAATAATAATATTGTCACGGATTGCAAGGCCTTTTATTACCAATGCAGAGCCCCTTATTTTTATTACCAATGAAATGTTCGTTACACATAGACAGGAAAAGGGATCCCGATACTGAATTAATATAAGTCCAAAACTCAGCATTTGTAAGGCTAAAAGAGGCGAACATTTACCTAATATTGTATTCCATACATAATTGCCGATATTAATAAAATATTTATCAATATAAGATCTATTCTTTCATTTACTCAAAAATTATAAACAGTATAGTAGTTGTTGAGCCAGTATAATAATAATAATAATAATAATAATAATAATAATAAAAATAATAATAATAATAAAATAATAATAATAATAAATGAATTTAATGAAACCTAAAAATAATACTAATACTTATGACAAATAATAATTATACTTACCCCTAATACTTACCTTACTTTTAAGTTTTTGTTGATCTGCTGAAAATGTAAAAAGTAACTGTTATGCTGAAAAATAATGAAGCATCAGTATACATAATAAATAAAACTACTTGCAAAGTAATATCAAAATCGAACGGTTGTGTTTTTATTAAAGTGTTCTCTAAAGTTTTAGTTTTTTATTTTTTCACCACAGTGCCCTAACTTTTTATTTAAATTATAATTTAATTAATTTAAATTAAATAAAATAAAAGAGCGATAAATTATTTCATTTTTTAAAACCAGTTTTATAATTTAATTAAACTTAATAAATAAACAGTGAACAGTGAACACAAACAAACTATTATATAAAACAATTACTTACATTAAACAGTGTCTTAAGTTTTAAAACGTACAAAACAAATAATAAAACAAAACAAAACACAATCACACAAACTATACTGTTTTCAACAAAACAAACAACACATAAAACACAAAACCATACAAACAAACAAGTGTTGGAAACAAGAAATAGTTAAAATAAATTACAATAAAACAGTGATTAAACATAAAAATACACAAGTTTTTATACAAACAAACACGACAAACAGTGAAAAAGTTTTAAACAAACGTAAACAAAAACGTTAACGTAAACACAACAACAAGTAATTTCATCTTGGAATCATCCTACCCAGAAGTTTATTCAGATGCCCCGTTGCCGCTGTATCATCTGTTGAGCAGAGCGTAATCAGGGGAGTAACTCCGAAACAGAGCCAGAGGTAACAAGTGTAAAAAATATTTGTGTTATTACCTTAAATTTGTAAATTAATCAAATTTAAGAGATTTTTGTAAATTATTCAAAAATTAATTTCGCTTTTCAAGTCGAACACAAAATATATTTTTTACACTTAAATAATTGTGAAACAATTTATTTATTTGTTATATTTAAACAAAAACCACCCTTAAAAGTGAAACTCAACGCGAGTGTTAATAATTTTGTTAATATACAAACATACATTTATAATTTATTCTCTTTATTATTGAGAGATAAATTAATATTCTTTAATTGCCGTCGGTATTGCAATATCATTAAAATAATTTTTATTGCTTTAAAAAATACACGAAATTATTCGCGAGTGTTAATTGTGTTTATTTTAAATAAATTAATTAATTCTTTTTTTTACATTTTCTTTTACTCTTACATTCGTTATTATTAAATTATTAAGATCAGTGTTTCATTCCGAGTGTCCTATACCACTTGTATTATTATTTACTCTCAGCTAATAACAGTGTGGTGCGTTCACACTAGCATCAAAAAGTTAATTTTCATAGTTTTAAAATATCAAGTTGTTTGTGTGTTCACACTAACTTCGATAATTTTTATTTTATAATTTTGCAAAACAAATTTGCTTAGCGTGTTCACACCAGCAGATTATATTTTATAATACTTAAAAAATTAACTTATAAACGATTTTACTTGGTAAGATAAATATTTTTATTATACCAAAGGCTGTTAAAGTGGTTTTAGGCAAAAATTAAATAAACTACTTTTAATTTTTGAACATACTGATCATAATTTACTATTTTTTGCAAAATAAAAATAGATCTGAAAATTGTAAAGAATCCGAATACCGTGTAACCGACGAGAGAATAATATTTTATAATTCTTGTGGTCCAAAACATTTTTAATTTCTAATTTGGAATATAATTCGGCCAATAAATTAATTTGGTAAATTTAAAATTTGTTTTGAGGAATAAAATAAAGTAGAAGTTATACAATGCCTAGTAGAAAGCATCAAGATTCTCCTTCCAGATCGGAAACTTTAGAGAAATTAATGGCAAAGAAAGCAAAGGTTGTACAAAATATAATTAGAATTCAGCAATCTATAAGGGAAAAGACGATATCTTTTAACCCTATAGAATTAGAATGTCGCTTGAACATTTTAAAAACTTATATTGACCAAGCAATAAAGCTTCAGTCAGAGGTTGATAATTTAGATCCCGATAATGACGATAGAGCTGAGCTTGAGGACATTTGTGTGACAACAAAATCAATGTTTTTGAGTCTACTGGCTAAAATAGACAGCACAGACACATCAGTCAAGACTCCCAAATATGAAGCTCCCCAAATTTAATGGAAAATATTCTGATTATAAGAATTTTATGAGCTTATTTGAGAACTTAGTCCACAATGATCCGACGTTGACAGATATTGAAAAGTTTAATCATTTAATATCATGCTTGTCCGATTCAGCTTTAGGTACAGTGAAAGCTTTTCAGATTTCAGAAGAAAATTATCCCAAAGCATTAGCCAGCTTAAAAAAGGTTTACGACAATGAATGCCTAATAGTTTTTGACAATATTGCAAAACTTTTTGATTTGCCAGAAATCACAAAACCTTCGGCATCTGCTTTGCGAAGCATGATTGATACCGTTTCTGCTATTTATGATTCGCTGTTGCCAATAGGTGACGATAAGAAAAAAACGAATGCCATATTAATACATTTAGTGATGTCAAAAGTAGATCCAGTGACCAGATCGAAGTGGGAAGAACAGCATGATTTCGAAAAGCTCCCTTTGTGGTCAGACTGCGAAGCCGCCTTGAACAAACGATACCAGCATATTTCTGCTGACGAATCTTCTAGTTCAAGACCGAGGTTTAATAGTAATAATCATAATAATACTAATAAAACAGAAAATTTTAAAAAGAAAATTTACAAAACATCATTAAATTGTACAAAATCAAAACCATCTGCTGATAAGTGCTTGTTTTGCCGATCAAATCAGCATATAATAAATAATTGCCCTTCTTTTACTGCTGAGCCCATAACCCAAAGATTTGATTTCATAAAACCTGTGCCAGCATGTATTAATTGTTTGAGAAAAGGTCATACAGTAGCAAGATGTCAATCTTCTAAGTGCAGAATATGTAGTGGTTCTCACAATTCACTATTGCACAAATTTAATGCAAGTTCTAATAATTCAAATAATTATGCTGAACAGCCATCTACTTCTCACGCGTCTGTTAATTATTCATCATCGGATGAAAGAATTATTCTTGCCACAGCTGTTGTGAAAGTGAGAAGTAATTCTGGCAAATATATACTGGCCAGAGCACTTTTAGATTCCGGTTCTCAACCAAACTTGATAACTGAGGAACTTGCGCAGCTACTAAGACTAAAAAAAGAAGGAGGCAGATTAAGTCTAAATGGCATAAGTGAAACAGATTCGGTTTCCAAATCTTGTGTAAATTTAACTGTCACGTCGGGGGTTAACTCTACTAACTTTACTTCAAAGTTTTGGGTATTGAGTCATATAACTAATTTGCAACCTGATCTTAGAATAAATACAACTAGCTTAAATATTCCATAGAATATAGAATTAGCTGATCCTTGCTTTCATAAGCCACAAAAAATTGATATATTGATTGACGCTGAAATTTTCTTTGATTTGATGTGTGTTGGTCAAATAAAGTCTGGTCCGAGCCTGCCAATTCTTCAAAAGACGTCGCTTGGTTGGATTGTAACTGGAAAATACAACCAATCAAAGGGCTCGACCAATAATAACGTTTTTCATTTAAGTACTGTTGTAGAAAACGAGAGCAATGTTGATTCAATAGTCAGGAAATTCTGGGAATTAGAAGATCTTCCAAATGAGTCAACAAAAATATATTCTGAGGAACAGCAACAATGTGAGGACAAATTTAGAAATTCAGTACGACGCTTAATGTCAGGACGATTTGAAGTCTCACTGCCTTTCAAATCTGATACAAAATTGCTTGGTTTATCTTTTGAAACTGCCAAAAGGCGATTTCTCTCTTTGGAACGAAGACTTTCCAAAGATGATATCATGAGGCAGATGTATCATGATTTTATGAAAGAGTATTTCGATTTAGGTCATATGTCACTGTTGAATAATATGCCAGATTTTCCTCACTATTTTATTCCACATCAATGTGTTTTGCGACCTCAGAGTACAACTACAAAACTTCGAGTAGTTTTTGATGCTTCATGTAGAACTTCTTCGCACGTATCGCTTAACGATTTGCTAATGGTTGGTCCGACGATTCAAGAAGAATTATATTCTACATTAATCCGTTTTCGATTTCATAAATATGCAATCACTGCAGATATTGAAAAGATGTATCGTCAAATTTTAATTGGCGAAAATGACCGAAATTTTCAATTAGTCCTTTGGCGAGAAAATCCATCTGATTCCTTAAAAGTGTTTCGTTTAAACACTGTTACATACGGCACGGCGTCAGCGCCATTTTTAGCGATCAGATGTTTGATTCATTTAAGCGATTTGTACAAAGAGACTTTACCTATTGGTTCAAAAGTTGTTCGCAGTGATTTCTATGTAGATGATTTATTAACTGGTGCTGATAGCTACCAAGACCTGAGTATAATTCGTAACCAGGTTAATGAAATTTTGAGTTCAGCTGGTTTTAAACTTACGAAATGGTTTTCAAATCATCCTGAATTTATGAGTTCAATACAGAATGAAAAACTACTACATAGCGATTCCGATTCAGCAAAGGCTCTTGGCATACATTGGATTCCGAAGAACGATTCATTTAAGTTTCGTTTGGAAAATAATTTTCAAGAATTAAAAGCTACTAAAAGAAACATATTGTCAGTTTCTTCGCGGTTATTTGATCCTCTCGGACTATTATGCCCTGTAGTAACAAAATCCAAAATGTTATTACAAGAACTTTGGATTCAAAAACTTGACTGGGATGAATCAATTCCCATGAGACTAAATACTTCATGGGAAAATTTCAAATCTAATTTACTGGAAATTGATTCAATAACAATCCCAAGATTCGTTTTTACAACTTTTAAAGCAAAAATTCAAATTCACGGATTTGCTGATGCCTCAATTCGAGCATATGGTTGTTGCATCTACATTCGAAGCTCCGAATCAAACAGAATTGTTTCGAGACTACTTACGGCGAAATCTAAAGTTGCTCTTCTTAAGACCAAGTCTCTTCCGAGACTTGAGCTATGTGCTGCACACCTATTAGCTAAGTTGTGGAATCGAATTAAGTTAATGATGAGCTTTGAAATCAAGTGTGTTAATTTCTGGACTGATTCAGAAATAACACTTCATTGGATTAAAACACATCCATCCTCTCTATCCACTTTTGTTTCAAATCGAGTGGCTGAGATTCAAGAATGGTCAGACCACGTTTCGTGGCGCCATGTTCCCACCAAGCAAAATCCAGCTGATATTGTTTCAAGAGGATGCGATGTTGAAGAATTAAAAAATTCGATTTGGTTTGAGGGACCTTCGTTTTTACTAAGCGAAAGTTCCCACTGGCCTGTTAACGAACACTTTGAGTTAACAGAGAACCAAGAATTATTGGAAAAAAGAAAAATGAATGTACTTATTGCAGTAGAGGATCCACATAATTGCCTATTGGATCTTATAGAAAAATATTCGTCTTACAAAAAGCTTCTACGAGTAACGTCTTTTGTACTTAGATTTGTTGACGTTTTGAGAAAACGCAAAATAGACAAAGGCTATAGACCTACTGCAATCGAATTGAAATGGTCATTCTTTCGGCTTGTAGAGACAATCCAGAAAAATTACTTTTCTGAGGAGATATCAAAATTGCAAAAATCTCTTGTCTTGCCATCAAACATTCAAAGATTAACACCATTTATTCATACTTTCACAGAAGAGAAACGAACATTTTCACTTTTAAGGGTAGGTGGGAGATTGCTTAATGCAAACTTGAAGTATAATACCAAGTTCCCACTTTTATTACCGAAAAGAAATAGCTTTGTCACACTGTATTTGCGGAATCTTCATTTTAAAAATTGTCATGCTGGCACAAAAGCACTTGTAGCTCTTTCACGGCAGAATATATGGCTGATTAATGCGAAAGAAGAGTGCAGCAGAATAGTTCGCCGGTGTGTTCATTGCTTCCGTTATAAACCAAAATTAATGTCCCAATTTACCCACTAGTAGAGTGAGAGCTACCCAACCCTTTTTAACGGTCGGCGTAGACTTCTGTGGTCCCGTTAGCGTGTCATTGAGAATACGTGGTAGACCACCAATTAAAATGTATATAGCGGTTTTCGTGTGTTTCACTTCTAAGGCGGTTCATTTAGAATTAGTGTCTGACCTGTCTACAATAATTTGGTGCGACAACGCGACGAACTTCGTCGGGGCCAGCCGAGTGCTGAAGGGGCTGCAACAGGTCGTCGCATCATACGCAGCGTCGTCCGGGGTGAGGTTCAGCTTCATACCACCTCGGGCTCCACATTTCGGAGGGCTGTGGGAAGCAGCCGTGAAGCAGGCGAAGTTCCTACTTCTGCGAGCCGTGGGCAACGCATCGCTCACTCAAGAGCAGAAGTAGAGGCGGTGCTCAACAGTCGGCCAATCGCACCGCTGTCTCCAGACCCCAACGACGGGGAAGCGCTAACTCCAGCGCACCTACTGATAGGTGAGGGTCTGCGTTCGCTGCCGCCAGAATCCGCAGAAGACGTGACAGACAATGAGGCGAAATTATGGAAGCGATGGCGTCTGCTTTGCGGTGTCAAGCAGACATTCTGGCAGGCTTGGTCTCACGACTATATCCTGGGGCTTCAGGGCAAAGGCAAGTGGCGCGAGGAGATGCCCAGTCTCAAGGTCGGTCAAGTGGTGATAATCCACGAAGACAATTTCCCGCCACAGCACTGGCTGACCGGGAGAGTCGTCAACGTCCACGAAGGAGACGACGGCAAGGTCAGGGTGGCGGAGGTCAAGACAAAAAACGGCGTATTTAAACGCCCCATATGTAAATTGGCTCCACTACCTTATGATTGAAGACCTCAGCTCCTTCAATGGGGCCGGCATGTTGAGCCAGTATAATAATAATAATAATAAAAATAGTTTAATAATGATTATTTGACCCTTTTTTTTATTAAATTATTTTCTATTTTATTAAGCTTTGGGTCCTTATATTTTTTATTAATATTTTATTTCAATATTTCGGTACTTTCTGCGTACCTTCTTCAGGAAACAAAATTAATATTGATATTGAATCAAAATAACAAAATTAATTAACAATTAAAAAAAATTTTTTGTCATATTGAAATTAAAAAACAATGTTTAAAAAAATTTTCAAAAAACAAAAATATAAAAAAGTGTTTTGTGTTACATACATATATTAAGAACAAAACATTTATGTTATTTTGTGAATTAAGTGTCTGTATATATGAGCGACATTATCTGTATCTGCTTTAAAATTAATTCTTTTACTCAATGGAGTATTTACAATATGTAACATTTCCAAAATATACCGTCTCTTATAATTTTTTACTTTTTTTTTCAATACTAAGAACTGAAGCATTTTCAAAGTTAGGATAGTGACCTAAGTCAAAACAATGAGTGGATAATGCTGTTTTTTGTGAATTAACATATCTTAAGTCCGACTTATGTCCAGCAATTCTAGTCTTAAGTTTATTTTTTGTTGTACCAATATATACCTTATTGCAAATCTCCTGATCACTACCTTTACAAGGTATTTCATAGACTACATTAGAAATGTCAAATTTATTAATTCTATCTTTAGTCTTACTAAATAATCTATTCAGTGTATTATTTGTTTTAAAAGCCATGTTATATTTTTCCTTATTGAAGATTTTTGAATTCTTTAAACGTTCTGAAAAACCTTGTACATAAGTTAAAGACTTATAAATCTTAGGTTCCAATGTGCTTATCTTATTTATATATCTTTTATGTCCGTATTGTCTAATAAATTTATAAATAAGTCTTTTTGGAAAGCTATTATCCGCTAGTATATTTTTAATCTTTTCTTTATTCTTTTTATGAAATTCTTCATCACTTATAGTTAAAACTCTTTCAATTAAATTTTTAGCTGTATTAATTATTATACCTTTGTTGTGCTTTGAAAAATAGTTAATAATTCTTCCTGATGCTGTCGGTTTTTGATACCAATCCATTAATATATTATTACCTCGTCGAATCAATAAAGTATCTAAGTAAGGAAGTTTGGAATCGCATTCCTTCTCTATTGTAAACTTAATATTAACATCAAAAGAATTGAAAATCTTTAACATATCATCAATTGCACTATCAGAAATAATGCAAAATAAATCATCAACATACTTAGTAATAACTTTTGGTTTTATAATTAGTTTTTCTAAGCAAAAATCCAATAATTTCTCCATAACAATGTCTGCAACAATTGGAGATGCCGGAGATCCCATCGGAAGACCCTGTTTCTGAACATATATTTTTTTATCATACTGAAAATATCTATTATCCTCTATGCAAAATTGAAGAATACGTAAAAATAAATCTTTATCAATTTTAGTGTGTGGTCTAATTATATCCCACTTTTCTTTTATTGTATCAATAGCTAAATCTACTGGTATACTAGGAAATAGAGATATCACATCTAAAGAAACTAATTTTTCATTATTTTCTACTTTAAGTTCTTTTATCTTATTCTTAAAATCTAAAGAATTCTTTACGTTATATTTTGAAAACTCAGTTAAGGGATATTCAGGTTTATGAATTTTTGGAAGTCCATATAACCTAGGAGCAGTGGCAATGTTGGTCTTTAGTTTCTTCTTGTCAAAAATAGTTATAATTTTTCCTTTAAGACCTATTTGTTCTTTTGTAAATTCGCCTTCTTATGAACTATGTAAATATGTGACAGATATTTTGAAGAAAATCACTGAGTTTTCAAAATATAACGTAAAGAATTCTTTAGATTTTAAGAATAAGATAAAAAAACTTAAAGTAGAAAATAATGAAAAATTAGTTTCTTTAGATGTGATATCTCTATTTCCTAGTATACCAGTAGATTTACCTATTGATACAATAAAAGAAAAGTGGGATATAATTAGACCACACACTAAAATTGATAAGGATTTATTTTTACGTATTCTTCAATTTTGCATAGAGGATAATAGATATTTTCAGTATGATAAAAAAATATATGTTCAGAAACAGGGTCTTCCGATGGGATCTCCGGCATCTCCAATTGTTGCAGACATTGTTATGGAGAAATTATTGGACTTTTGCTTAGAAAAACTAATTATAAAACCAAAAATTATTACTAAGTACGTTGATGATTTATTTTGCATTATTTCTGATAGTGCAATTGATGATATGTTAAAGATTTTCAATTCTTTTGATGTTAATATTAAGTTTACAATAGAGAAGGAATGCGATTCCAAACTTCCTTACTTAGATACTTTATTGATTCGACGAGGTAATAATATATTAATGGATTGGTATCAAAAACCGACAGCATCAGGAAGAATTATTAACTATTTTTCAAAGCACAACAAAGGTATAATAATTAATACAGCTAAAAATTTAATTGAAAGAGTTTTAACTATAAGTGATGAAGAATTTCATAAAAAGAATAAAGAAAAGATTAAAAATATACTAGCGGATAATAGCTTTCCAAAAAGACTTATTTATAAATTTATTAGACAATACGGACATAAAAGAAATACAAATAAGATAAGCACATTGGAACCTAAGATTTATAAGTCTTTAACTTATGTACAAGGTTTTTCAGAACGTTTAAATAATTCAAAAATCTTCAATAAGGAAAAATATAACATGGCTTATAAAACAAATAATACACTGAATAGATTATTTAGTAAGACTAAAGATAGAATTAATAAATTTGACATTTCTATTGTAGTCTATGAAATACCTTGTAAAGGTAGTGATCAGGAGTTTTGCAATAAGGTATATATTGGTACAACAAAAAATAAACTTAAGACTAGAATTGCTGGACATAAGTCGGACTTAAGACATATTAATTCACAAAAAACAGCATTATCCACTCATTGTTTTGACTTAGGTCATTATCCTAACTTTGAAAATGCTTCAGTTCTTAGTATTGAAAAAAATTATAAGAGACGGTATATTTTGGAAATGTTACATATTGTAAATACTCCATTGACTAAAAGAATTAATTTTAAAGCATATACAGATAATGTCGCTCATATATACAGACACTTAATTCACAAAATAACAAATGTTTTGTTCTTAATATATGTATGTAACACAAAACACTTTTTTATATTTTTGTTTTTTGAAAATTTTTTTAAACATTGTTTTTTAATTTCATTATGACAAAAAATTTTTTTTCAATTGTTAATTAATTTTGTTATTTTGATTCAATATCAATATAAATTTTGTTTCCTGAAGAAGGTGCGCAGAAAGTACCGAAATATTGAAATAAAATATTAATAAAAAATATAAGGACCCAAAGCTTAATAAAATAGAAAATAATTTAATAATAAAAATAATAATAATAATAAAATAATAATAATAATAAATGAATTTAATGAAACCTAAAAATAATACTAATACTTATAACAAATAATAATTATACTTACCCCTAATACATACCTTACTTTTAAGTTTTTGTTGATCTGCTGAAAATGTAAAAAGTAACTGTTATGCTGAAAAATAATGAAGCATCAGTATACATAATAAATAAAACTACTTGCAAAGTAATATCAAAATCGAACGGTTGTGTTTTTATTAAAGTGTTCTCTAAAGTTTTAGTTTTTTGTTTTTTCACCACAGTGCCCTAACTTTTTATTTAAATTATAATTTAATTAATTTAAATTGTCTTAAAAACTATTAAGAATAAACAGTAGTATACCTTCCCGGTGGACATACTGTACAAACAAATAAATAATAACTTAATTAAATAAAAAGGGTGATATATGCTTTTAGAAATATTTATATAATTCTTTTTTCAGGATATCTTTCTGGCTTTATTATTAAACTCATTTTAAAAAGATTTATTTTTTACAGGGTGCGAACAAAGTTAAAGCAGAAAAAGTTGTTAAAAATATAATTAAAATAGTTATAAAAATTGGAGTTTTACATCGTAACAATCAATTTAATGCAGAAGAAGAGTCTCAAGCTGAAATATTTAAACGAAAGTTTCAGGTACATTTATATTTTTCGAGATATATATATATTAAAAAAAAATTTTGTTTCAGAATACTCAATTGGCTATTATATCTTTTTTTGAAGTTGATTACAGTTTTGATCTGTCTTATTTAGAAAAGTCAATAGCAGAATCACATGCATCTTTAAAAAATATTGTTCAGAGACATTTAACTGAAAAGTCGTTAAAGCGCATTGATGAAATTTTTGAATTTTTCGGCGACCAAACACTTTTAGAAGTAGCATTTAAACCAAATTCTCCATATCGCGAAATAATGGGTAAAATAGTTGCTGATATTAATACTGCCATGGACGTAGGAGATATATAAGAAAAAATCAAATAAGTATCCTAATGTTACGGCTACTTTACAAATAAACATATCACCAAAAAATTTGTACATTTATTTTTATTATGAATTATTATTTCTTATAATTTAATATTCAGTACTTAATTACCGATACATTTTAAAAGAATTCGTAAATGTTTTTGTCATAAATTCATATTTTTATACTTCATTTTAGTTTAGAAGATTTGTAATTTTGTTAAATTATTATTATTAAGTAGCTTTTTGATATTGCATTAAATAGTTTATTTGTTGTAACGCTGGCTAAAACCAAAAGCAATATTTAATTTTCTAAAAGAAATAGAAAAATTAAAAAATAACAACAAAGAAAGATAAAAATATATAATTTTTATTAAAATTATAACTTTTTCATTAAATAATACAGCATATGACAAATGAGCAACTGCTATGAATTTTCCTTTAAACTATATAACAAAAGACAATAGTTCAGTATGAAAATTTATTATTTCGAATCTTTCTGATTTAATTTTTCTTTAAACGTGTTTGATTCCTTCAAATATAAATATTTCATGATAATCTCATGAAATATTTCTATTTAAAACTACAAACTGAAATGTATTACTGCGGGGAATACATTTGGCCATTTTACTACCGCTCATTAGGGATAGAACGATACCACTAGGGTATCGATATTTTTACTCGATACAGTATCGATCGAAAAATATCGATACGTACTCAATATCGAACAAAAAGTATCGATTCCTACTCGTATCGGTCGACTATTTCAGTAAATTAAGGCAAAGAAAAATAAAAATACATATCGCTGCTGTCATGCAGCGTGACTGTTGTTGCTGCTAAAGTAGCAAATTTCTATTTTTTCGAATGCTTGACCCTTTAATGCCCTTTAAAAAAGAGCTAAATCTTCCACTTTTTGATATATTATAACCTTATTTGCCCTTTTTTTGTTATATGGAACTTTTTGTTTGATTTTCAATTTAGATGGTTGTTTTTTGACTCTGTTGCAAAGAGAATATTGGAGCAATGGTGAATTTTGCAACACTTTTTTGTATGTAAACAGTTGAAGAAAAAATGCCTCCAATATAGAAAAACTACGTAAAATTCAAGAAAGTTTATCTTCTATAAATAAAATTTATTTAAAATTTTTGTTTTTATTCTTAAAAGCATGAATAAATTCAAGAAAAATATTCAAAGTGCGTTTTCTTAGATCATATGTAGTAGTTAAGATGGCAGCAACACGGAACCTGCCTGTTATTGTTGGAGCAGATGCCAATGCACACCATGTCGTGTAGGTTAGTTCGGATTCCAATGCAAGGGGTGAGTCTCTTTTTGATTTCATTTATTGTAATAAATTAGACGTTGTAAACGTTGGGTCAGAGCCCACTTTTGTTGTAGTGAATAGAAGGGAGGTTCTTGACGTTACGCTAGTTAGTACTAAGCACTCATATTTGATTAGGGCATGGAAGGTCTCTAGTGACTGTTCGTTCTCTGATCATAGGTATATTGAATTCGATGTGGTAATTCGGGTACATGGGATCATTCCCCGACGGAACAGAAGGAAAACGGACTGGGAGCGTCAACGGTCCCTTTTTTCTGGTTTTCTTTCGAGCCCACCGAGAATAGAAAATCGGTGGGACATTGAAACCGCAGTGAATGCATTAACCAATGCATTTGAACGCGCGACTACGGAATCTTGCAGATTAAGGTAAGAGCAAATCACGAAAAGCCTCCCGTAGGCTTTCAATGAGGCTAAGAGATCAGGAAACTGGTCGGCTTATAAGTCTTCAGTGAATAGATTCAAGAACATGGTAAGAAATGCGAAGCAAAGGTCTTGGAGATCCTTCTGCAGTGGATTGGACGGTTCCTCCGAGACGAGCAGACTTCGTAAGATTCTATCGGCAACGCCCATTGTCCATACTTTCATTAAGAAACCATGTGGCAATTGGACCTTGAGTGCACAAGAGACCTTAGAGGTTCTCATGGAGACTCATTTTCCGGGCTGTGCTCCTTTTAGGGGAAAAGACTCAGCCACCCTTGACTGACGTGCATCAGTTCCCTTCCCTATAAATAGAGAAGCACTTATGTGGGCTCTGGGTAGTAATGACCCGTTTAAATCAGCGCGGCCTGATGGCATCATACCGGATTATTTGCAGCATAATGTGGATATTGTTATACCATGGTTAATTCCGATATACACAGCATGCATCGCATGGTCGTATATCCCGGAACCGTGGACTTTTTGCTCTGTGGTCTTCATTCCCAAGGGAGGGAAGACTTCGCACACTGAACCGAAGGACTTTAGACCTATAAGTGTATCCTCCTTCCTTTTGAAAACTTTGGAACGGATAATTGACCTCCACTTCGCCTCTCAACATGCGTATGTCAGGGGCAGATCTGTTGAGACGGCACTACACACGCTTGTGGGGTACATAGAGAAATCCCTAGAGCATAAGGAATATGCATTGGTTGCCTTTCTAGATATAAAAGGGGCCTTCAACAATGTGAAACCGGAAGCCATTACGGTGGCCCTGGAGGGACTGAACGTAAGTCGGTCGATAATAAGCTTTGTATGGAATCTATTGACTAATAGAGTCATTACTTCCAGTATGGGGCCAGCTACCATATACAGGGTAGCAAAGCGAGGTACACCACAAGGGGGGTATTATCTCCCCTTCTCTAGAACCTCGCCATTCTCGCCTCGCCTCTTCATTCCTAGATTTCGGATCGGGATAAAGTTCGGGCTTCATGATCAATGTGGCGTGGTACAGGCTGAGATCTCAGCCATTAAAAGGGCGGCTGTGCTGACGGGGCACTGCGTCATTGGTGCCCATGCTAGGAGACTGAATCTTCCGCATCATGACTACTGTAGAAGTTGTCAAGATGAGGAAGAATAGGAGCATCTACTCTGCCACTGACTGCTCTTTCTGGGAATAGAGCGGCTATCTTCGGCAGTCGGAGACTGCATGGTCTTGCAGACGAATCTGTCTGCGATGTTGCTAGGATAAACTTGTTTATCCGGACCTCGGGGTGGTTTGGATGTGGATCTTTGACCCAAATCTGATCCCTGCACATCCTGTTTCCAGGTGACACAATGGTACCTTTGGGACCCAAGTGAGTCGGTCTTTTCTTTTGCGCCGACGGCCTGTGAAACCTAACCTCATATGTATATATCTTGTTTCCTCCACCAAAAACATTTTATTAGAAGTGCTTAAAAATTTTCTAAAAAAGGATATACAGTACACGCTCGGAAATTAGAACCACTTTGTTTTTAGGGTGATTCGAATTTTCGAATTATTCTAGTTTCTGGACGTCTTTTTTTTACTAAAATTTTGGTAAATTTTACCATAAAAATATTAAAAGAACTATGTTTTTGTTTTTATTTTAGTTTATTTAACATAAAAACTCGACGAAACATAACAAAAAATAACAATTCAATTCATCTACATCTTAACATACACGTGAATTCAGTATGATGTACATGGTACACATATAATTCAATTAAAAAAACAAAAAAAAAATTTTAAGTTAAAAAGGTAAATACATAATACATATTGTAAATTTTCACTCAGTCTTTGTTAAACATGTAAGCAGTAATATTAGTTTGTTTTTTTGGTTTTTGTATTTCCGACAAAACAATATCGTTACGGAGATCTAAAAGATTTGAAAAGTGCTTGGTGGAATATAATTCACTGCTTTTGCACCATTATTAAATTATTTACGCTTTCAATAGCTTCAGAATAAGAAACATTAGGTGGCACTTCCACACCTGCATCTTCTTCCATGTCTGAAGACAAACTTTCTATATAAATAGATTCATTTTCAAGCGCATCTTCATTCCATCTTTCAATTTCTCTTACAGATATGGGATTATTTGGATCGATTTGTGTCAAAAGTTTTTGATTTAGTTGGACAACGGCATTATAGTTTTGATCTTCTTCCAGCAACCGTGATAGGGGCACATCATCATCACTATCGTATTCGTCAGAGTCCCAGTTTAGCAACTTTGACCAAGAATTTTTTAAAGCTGTTTGAGGGACCTCGTCCCAAGCTTTTTCAAGTAAAATTATTGCATCTTTGATTGAAACAGATTTTAAACTTTTGTTAAGTTCACCATTCCTGGCAATTAATTGTGCTAGCAATTTATTTCTATAAATAAGTTTAGTTAGCTTTATTGGGCTTTGGTCCATCGGCTGTATAGCTGCTGTAACATTTGGTGGAAAGAAGTAAGCTACTATATTTCCATCTTCACTTTGCAATTCCTCAATAGGTGAATGAGCAGATCAGTTATCAATCAGTAAAAGGGCTTTTGGAGGCAAATTATTCTCCTCGGAAAAACGAATGACCTATTAAAAAATATGTATGTTTTAAAATTATGGAGCTTATAAATAATTTTTGCACTTACTTCATTAATAAAGATCTTATGAAACCAGTCATAAAATATCCGAGACGTCATCCAGGCATTTTTTGAAAAATCGTAATGGAGTGGGTTGTTAAATTTCTTAAAGCACCTTGGATTTTTGGCTTTTCCAATAACCAAAGGCAACAATTTACAGGAACCGTCAGAATTCATTCCGAGTAGAACAGAAATTCGTTCTTTTTGAGTTTTATGTCCAGGAGCACTTTTTTCTAAAGCTGAAACATATGTCTTATCTGGTAGGCAGCGGTAATAAAGTCCAGTTTCATCAACATTGTATATTTGGGACTCACCCCCATTTGAGCGATTTTAGCACGAAGTCTGTGAATAAAGGGAATAACTGAAGTAGTGTCGCTGAATCTCGCCACTGATTTTTAAAAAACGAATTCCATGTCGTTTTTTAAATTTTGTGAACCACCCATCACTTGCCAGAAAATCAGTTTCATCTTTATCGGGATATACTTGCCTGAAAATTTATTTGGCTTTCTCCTTTAATATAGCTCCATTTAGGGTCGCCTTTTTTCACGCTGGTTGAGGAACCACTCATAGAGACGACTTTCCATTTTGGGATATTCGGCACTATGTATAGTCTTACTGGATATGTGTTGATACGTGTTGGCAACAGCATCCAATATTGATTACCTATTCGATTTAATATAGCTTATAGTAGAAGTTGTTACATTAAAATCCAGCGCTAAATGCTTGCCTTGAACACCTTTGTCAATCTTTTCCAATACCTTTACTTTGCCTTTTAAAGTCAAAGTATTACTCTTGCGCTTGTTAGGCATTTTAATAGTCCACTTTCTTGTTTGACAAACACCAAAAGCCAAACTTCCAAACTCAAACCACATCAACAAAATTCGTAAAACATCTACTAAAAGGGGATTTCCCTTTTTGTTTTCTTCTTGGTTAATCTATATTGTAAAAATTTTAGTGTTTACAACAAAAAAAGAAAAAAGCTCGGAAATTCGAATCTCTGATTCGAATTTTGGAGCGCTTATTACAATGAAATTATCGATTCTAATTTCTGGAAATTCGAACTACTGAGAGTTCTAATTTCTGAGCGTCTACTGTATAAGTAACTCAAAAATAAAAAACATAGACTTTCTTGATATTTTTACTTTAAGGATATTGTTAACATACATACATATCAGTTATGAAGCTGAAACTCTAATATCGGCTGAAAACTTTTAAAAAAATTTTATAATATATATTCACCCCTATTCTGCGTTTCGATTAAGTCTCCGCATTCAGATCGAAAATTGGTATTCTGAAGAAAAACGGAATCGAAAGAAAAATAAGAAGACAACAATGTTTTGTCATGTGCACCCTGCGCTGCAGAGTTTGGTTATTTGAGGGTAAAGCAGTGAAGACAGATGTTTAATAAAACAAAGATGGCTAGTGCAGTCATTTATTAACAAAAACCAAGGATAAGGGAAGCAAATGAATATATTGCTTCTTACTTTTGGGATTTTGAATAGGTGTGACGAGTGCCTGCCAAATAATTCATGTAAAAGTAATAACTTATGGTACAAAAAAAAAAGAAGAAAAAAAGAACTCTGAGTGGACGTAAATACCGAGAACAAGAAAAAAATTTTTTTGTGTTTAAATGAACGGTTATTTCCAAAAAAGTAATAAATACAGTAGCTCACAGCTTATTTCGTGCAGCTTCAAACCACAACTTTGAACTACTACAGTAAACAAACTGTAAATGATATCAAAAAAATTTAAACGCACAATTATTATAATAACATTCCTTTATTTAAACAAAAAGTTTATATTCATATTTATAACTATATGCAAAAGTAATTTAAATAAAATTAAAATATATGAAAAATTCAGGTCACAGCTAATTTCGTGCACTTCCAGCAGCCATAGAAAAAACTTGCATGGACTATGCTTAATATTTTGTATGGCCTCCCTTCTCTTTAATTACACCCTTAAGGCGACTTTCCATCGAAGCAACAAGTTTTTGAGTAGTTTCGCGCGGAATCTTTTGCCACTCCTCAACCAGTGCAGTTTTTAGTTCATGCAGATTCCTAATTTGCCTTTTTCGTATAGCCGAGTCCAAAATTGTCCACAAATTTTCGATAGCGTTTAAGTCGGGTGATTGTGGAGGTGGATTCATGAGGTGTTGGCAGTTCCGTATCAGTCATGATTGCACAATACCCAATTAATTTTTCGGGTCATTAGCTTGGTAATACCGAAATCGATCGCGTATACCCAAAGCAGCGACACTTTCCCACAAATTTTCTTTCAATATGTTTAAATACACATTCCTGTTCATTGTGCCTTTGATAAAAATGATGTTGCCCACTCCCGAAGCAGCCATGCAAGCCCAAACCATCACACCTCCTCCGCCGTGTTTGAGAGTTGGTTTTAAGTGTTTATTTTGGAGCCCTGTATTGGCTTGACACCACACGTAATTTATGCCATCCGAGCCAAAAATATTGAATTTCGACTCATCAGCAAATATTACGTCTTCCCAGAATGAAATTGGCCTTGTCACGTGCTCCTGGGCAAATTGAAGTCGACGTTGCATATTCTTTTTAGATATAAACGGCTTTATGCGAGCTACTCGGCCATTGAAACCATGTTCACGCGGCATACGGCGCACTGTTTCCGTAGAGCATACTTTACCCATTTCATTTTGAATTTCCACCACTAATTTTGGAGCCGATATTTTAGGGTATTCCCTAACTTTTCGGATAATTTTTCTTTTATCAGCATATATAAAAATTTTATTTAGAGCATTTCTGCCCTTGTCCGCCACTTAATTCTCGCGCTCATACCTTTGAATAATATATTAGACTGTACTAGCACTCAGTCCTACTATCTCAGCTATTTTTCGCTGACTTTTACCTTTCTTTAAATGCATTAAAACCAATTCTCGCTTTTCTAAGCTAGTCCGCTTACCCATCTTTCAAAAAGCACGTATTTATCCTTTTCGATGTAGTTAAAATTAAATTATACGCATATGAATATCAAAAGAAAACACCAAATAAAACAAAAAGTAACGGTAATCTAAACAGAACCTACATATGAATACAAAATCTCCAGTTAAAGAGAGTGCACGAAATAAGCTGTGAGCTTTTTTTTCTAAGAAATAAACTTTTTTGATCATTGCTAAAGAAAGGCAAAATTTTCAGATTTTCTGAATTAGACATTTTATTTCAGATATAAACAGCTAACATTGGAAACCAAAATTTTTTTGGTATGATAAATGATTTTAATTCTATAAAGATGAAAAGTTTTATTTTGCGCCTGCACGAAATAAGCTGTGAGCTACTGTATATGAATATGTAAACTTAAAAATTTTTATTTTAAAGACAAATTTCAAAAACTAAAAAAAAAATTATAAGTGTGGGTGAGTTCCAAAAATTCAAAACACATTGCAGTGATGCGGTTTTGCTACTGTTTTTTTTAATACAAAGTAACTAAATATGTTGTTTACTTTGTAAAAAAAACTTTGCAAATTTTTTACATTTAGAAACACTTCTTTGCAATCAGTTTCTTTTTCAAGATGGCGATGTCAACAATAAAAAATATAATCTTTGAAAACTTGATGGGATTATTGGACGAAACACCTCAAAGCAATTATAAAATTGTACTAAAATACATAAAAAGTCTGAGTCAATAGTTTTAATTTCCCGGAGCACCTTCTTCCATAAAACAATTCTTTTCTTTTTTTTAGAGGCAAAATCGCTTTTATTTTGCAAACGTGTTGGTAACAACAGCTGCTTTCACTCAAAAGTCCACTTTTCGTCCCTGAAGATATAAATAAATTATGTTTAAATAATAATAAAATTTAAAAGAAAAGTTTCTGATTTCATGATTGATGTGTTTGTAGTTTATTTTGCAAAAAAAATCAACAAAGCAGTAACAAAATTAGTGATACACAGTTTGCTTTTGTTTGCGTATCAATAACTTTTATTATACATTTAGGGATGCGTAACATTGTCAATGTTTAAATGGTTGCGTTTAGGAATGCATTGCAAATGACGTTTAGGAACTCACCCTGTTAAACAATGCTAAACAAAGTACAATTTTAACCCTAATAAAAAAAAAAACATTCAACTAAAGAAAACGTAAACTCAAAACTAAAATAAAATAAATTTAAAAGAATCGCCACGTCACATTACGTTTGTCATATCCAACGAGGGATCGTCTTCACCAGCAGTCTCGACACGCAGGTATCTTGCCAAAGACCTTTGGCAGACCCTGCGGACAAATCAGAAACGTTAAATTATATATATTAATCTTTGTAATTAGGGAAAACATTGATTTACCTTTGCCTCTGTTGCCCTTAATTTTACATGTCTTCCTTAACCTAGAGAACAAAAGAAAATTTAACAAAGTGAAATATATATACAGTGTATCACTAAAGTGAGTATGCAGCGATATAAACAATTGGAATAATTAAAAAAATTGCTTAGAAATTGAAATAAAAACATAAAAGAAAAATAATACAAAGTAAAAATATTTCTAATTCATTAATGATTAAAAACACTATTATAAACAAAATGTTTCGAATTCAGGTCACAAAAGTGATTATGCACTTCACAAAAATCTGCACTATGATTAAATTTCTCAAGTCAGACTTATATTTAGTATTTTGTTGGATAGCCCTTAGACTTTTTGACTGATTTCAACCTTGATGGCATAGATGCGATAAGGTTTTGGGTAACAGAAGGTGGAATTTTATTCCACTCCTCAATTAGTGCAGCTTTTAGGGTATCTTTGCTTGTAACGCTATGACTTCTAATTTTTTTCTCGAGGTAATCCCACAGATGTTCTATCGGGTTAAGGTCCGGTGACTGGGACGGAGTTTTTAATTGTTTTGGTGTGTTATACAAAAGCCATTCTCTTACAATATGGGCTGTATGTTTAGGATCAATGTCCTGCTGGAATACAAATGATCCTATTAGTCCCAATTTAGCTGCACTTTGATGTAAATTATTTTTTAAAATGTTTAAATAAACCATCTTATATATTGTTTCTTCGGTAATAACCAGATTTCCAACACCTGATGCTGCAACACAGCCCCATACCATAACAGATCCACCACCATGTTTTACCATATTTTTTGGACCGAGCTCAGTGTTTACTTTTCACCACAGTTTTCGACATCCATCTGAGCCAAAAATATTATATTTACTTTCATCGGAAAAAATAACAGATTTTCAGAAATTTTCATCTTTATTTTCATACTCCTCTACGAAGTCCAACCGTTTTGTTCTATTAGTGCTTTTTGCGGATGTTACGGCCATGGTAACCAGAGTTATACAGCACCCGACGAATGGTTTGCGGGTTACAGATTTTTCCACCTTCTTTTTGTATTTCTGCCATTATTTTTGGTGCGCTCATCTTGGGATTCACTTCTATTTTTCTTGTTATAATTCTTTTCTCCCTGTCATCAAAGATGCTTGGACGCCCAGTTCGAGCCCTGTTCCCTCCTTTTTATATTTTTCTATAATCTTTTGTATTGTAGAACTACTCTTACTCGTATTTACAAGCTTTGCAATTTCACGTTGACTTTTCTGCTCTTTATATAGTTTGATAATAACGTCTTTTAAGTCTTGTGAAAGTTCTTTTCCATGAGTGGCCATAATTAGAATTTAGAAAAATTTCCAATAAAAAATCAATTTCGGTATTTAATAATAATTAAAAAAACAATTAGTCACTTTTTTCGCGATTAAAATGCGTTCAACTCCAATGAAAGTCAAAACTTTAATAAGTGCATACTTACTTTTGTGATGTGAATTTTTCTATATATGAAGAAATCATAACGAAATATGATAACGGGACAAGTTTTTTTGATATGTTTGTGTTTTTGTGTAAGGCAATACTACATATTATTGCTAGTGTAAAAAACATTAATACTTTTGCAAATCTTTTAAGGAAAAAATTTAAATGTTTAACTATTTCTATGCTGCATACTCACTTAAGTAATACAGTGTATAAATAGATAAAACCAAAAATTTTTGTGTACTTACCATAACCAGTTAACCAATAACGACCCATAACGAAACGAATGGCATTCCTGTAGAGCCGCTAATCCAGCCAAAATAGAATTCCGGGAACCTGAAAAGAACTGAGCGAAAAGAAGCCGGCATCTTGTAAAATAAGAGAAGTCTTGATTTAAAATACCATTGCTTTGTAATCGCCATTTCTAAAGAAAACGGTTTTTTTAATTTTTCATTGCCTTAAAAGAGAAAAGGATTCTGTGTACATACGTCTAGTTTTAGTCTTGCTTAAATTTAAATTTTGCATTTATTTTAATTTCTGCATTGAATGTTTTTAATTTTATAAAAAAATTTTGCTTGAATTTTTTAATTTTATTTTAATTTTGAATTGAATTTATTTTATACTTTGTATTTAAATTCCTTAAAAATAATTTCTACGCTTTTTTCTTTTGAATAATGTGAACAATTTTTGTTAATTTTTTTTTAATTCTAATAAATTCGCCAATATGTACCCATTTTTAATATGAAAATGAAATCTTTCATTTAAGATAAAAAGCTAAGGTGACTGTTAAGCGGTAAGTAGGGTAACTAAGTTGCAAGAGGGTTTTCTTAGGGATATCTAAAGCATTATTTTATGATGTCATGATGAGGATTGATAGCCTCAAGTGGGGAGGGATTGCACCTGGCAGAAACACCAGCCAGAAGGTGATACAGCGTGTGTGGAAGAGGAGAGATTCAAACTTGCTTCGGGCTCCATAACATTCATTACTATTTTGCTTGAAGTCTGGCATGATTATATTTTTTGTGTGGCAAACCAGGCCGACCAGTTGGCAAGAACAAGCCCAAGACGGCGAGCTATAGCCGGAGCAACCGCTTGCATGCCAGCGCCGCCAACATCTGGCCACCTTTATTTTTGGTTTAATTTTTTTGAAACATCTGCCACTACAACATGGCGCCTAACGTGGGGCCCGTAGCAAGTCCTGAAAGGCGGAATTATATTTGTTAGTTTTTCTTTTAAATTATGAATTTTGTTAAGATCGTGTGTTGGAAAAATCCCTAACCATGCTACGTCTTACAAAATGAATTTACATTCGAAGTTGTTAGTTTCTGTTAATTTTTCTAAAACTTAAGGTGACTCTTCTAAAGCTTCATGGCGAATGTTTCTCACACATATGTAAGTCCTGATACCCAAGGCTTAGTACTTTGATTCGCGTTGCGACATTGGGTGTGAGCAATATGGTCATGAGGATTTAAAGATTTATTCAGTCTCGATCATTATCATTCATCTTGAGACTTAAATAGTTAGATATTTAAGTTTATGTCAAATTAGACTTTTAATTGCTCAGGTTAGAGGGAACTGGTAGAAATCCCAAAATATTTTAATACAATAAACCGAAGAATAGTAGGGAATTACATACATTTGTCCTGGAATTTATCTCCAGGCTAGACTGAACGTCTCAAAAATAGGTGTTAGTCCGTAAAGTTATGAGTTAGTATCTCAACTTTTTTCGCTGCAGCGTCCTTTTGTTTTTGTGTTGATATTTACAAATCCCACTATCCATTCATTTCAACTTTTTTTCGTTTAAATTCGTCTTTCGGAATCATCTCCTGAAAATATAATTAAAATCAGTTGATTAGAAAAAAACTATACACACTCAGAGTATGTCACAGATAATACTAACCTTGCAACGTTAGTTACCCAAAATACTGCTGCATTTACATATACCTTTGTTTAGGAAATTTTTTTTTATATTCTATGGTCATTGAGAGAATTTGTATTTTCTTTCTATTAGTGTTTTTCGTCTTCGAGGTGAGACAGTTTTATGAAAATATATTCACACCTATCGTGAACAAAATGTGAAATTTTTGTTCCCATGAAATTTTCATTCCCCATGAAGGGAAAATTGCTATCGTGAATTAAATGCGAACGTTTGTTCCCGCTATCAATTCGTACTGAATGCAAATTAGAAAGAAGAAAATATAAATAGGGAAAAAAATATTCCAAATTTTTTAAAGTTAAGTGATTTGTGCTATTGTATTGTTGCAAGAGGAGAAGATACTACAACAGAGAACAATTTTATTTCAAGAAAGTGACGTGCAAAACGCGTAAAAGTCCTTATAGTTACCCTAGACGCAAAAGGACCAAACAATGGACCAAAGTGGGCTGTGTCAATACGGCTGCCTGCCTAACCTACCCTAGACTTTGCTACTGACCCATTTCAATAAAATAAATTTTTATATCTGAGTTTTTCTATCTCCATTTTTTTCATTTAAAAATGGTTTTAATAAAAAAATCTTTAAAAATTTATAACCAATAGATCTCTGTTTTGCATCTTGATGAGCATAATGTCAGTCTACACTGCAGTGACTGATATCGAATCAAAAAAATGTGTTATTGATGTAAATTTTCTAATTAAAACATATAAAAACTGGCATAATGTATGCAGTTCCCCAGCAAAATTTAAGTGAACAAATCTAAGGGAAAAGTGAAAAAATTTCGAGGGAAAAAATCAATCATGATAAGGGGAATTTTTGTTTACGTGAAAAATTGTTCACGTGAACTATTCACGATTGCAATTTGGGGAAAAGGGAAAAAATTTCGAGGGAAAATATATTCACGATAGGGGTGATTGTACAGCTTTTATTTTTATTAGCGTCTATTTTCTTCAGTTTTCTTTTCGTGGGGAAAGCAGGCTTGGTTCTTTTGGATTGTGTTTTTTTTTCCTTCTGCTGAATTTTATTTGATTTTTTTTATTCTGAATGGTTTTGACTCGGCGCACAAGTCAGATGCTCTCCTCGCTGCCAATATGCCAACGGCTCGTGCATGTGTGACTTGTGGCACGGAAGCGCCTGCCACCGTCACTGCCTCGACCTTAGCAAATCCTTCGTGTAGTGTAACAACCGTAGCAACGTTCGCTACTAGCACTGACCCCATATTCTCAGTGTCGGCAGCACACGATTCGTCTAGCAGCTCAGATCTGGCTGAGCAGACGGTTATATCACCAACTTTTCTGAGCACTAGAGCCCAAAATATACGTCGGGAGGCGCGTGAAAGTGATGCCAACGTTTCTAACGCAGAGAGGCCCTTTGACGTTAACAATATTCAATAGTTCGTTGAGGCAATGATCGGCTTATGCCAGGCACGTTTAATGAGGGAGGTAAATGATAAGATTCAGCAAGCTCTGCTTGAGATAAAACAGCTTGTTACATCACAAGCTGCCACTAATCAATGTCCGTCTCCAAGGCCACAACAGGACAGTCGTTTTTCAACCATCTGTTAGCCGGCATGGCGTAGCTTTTTCACAGCCAGATGCGTGCCCACTGCCAACACTGCTAACTTGGTCTGCAACGCAGGTGTGTGCTCAATTGCCACCATTAGTTCCTGCCCCTCAGTACTTAGGTACAGTACCAAATTTGCAAGCAGCACCCGTTGCGCTCGCATCGTCACCTTTTGAACAGCAGCAGTCTGTTTTACCACCGAACCGTGTATCTGAAAGGCAACGGCCAGAACTTATACCAGCATCGTTCCAACAACGACCGCAGCAGCCTGGGTTGCAACAGCAGCAAATTTTATTAGGTGATCAGCAGGCGCAACAAATTCCGGCACCATATCAGCCGCACAAGATGGGTCGCAGCAAAATATAATTACGTATAATCGTCCACAATCACAAAGTCAGCAACAGCAAAGATTTTATGTGTCACAACAAAACTTGCCACAACAAAACATGCCGCCAGGCCACTATTATACTCAATTATCGGTTCGGTCTCGAACAGAATAAAGAAGGCGCGGGAGCTCTACAAAGTACGGAAAAAATTAAGGCACGAAATTTCGGCGGCTTCCCTTTATGAGGGTAGCTCTCCTCTTTATACTCCTATAAATTTAGGTTACCACGAAATCGAAGGCTAACTGGATAGCGGTGCCACAGTAACGTGCTTAGGCCGTAACTGTCTTGAGTTTGTAGAAAAAACGGGGCTTAAAATCCACGATTTTTCTACCGTCATTAAGACAGCGGACGGCACAGCGCACCACAATATCGGTCGTGTTCTAATGTTACGGTTGGCCAAACAACGCAGGGCATAACGTTTTATTTAGTGCCTACTTGGAGTCGTGAGTTGTTCTTGGGGATCGACTTTATGAAGGTCTTTAAAATGTTTGCCAACATAGATAGTATTGTGACTAATGATATCAGTCTTGATGAAGATACTGAAAATAACCCAGAGGTAGTAACTCATACGTTGACAGCTGGTCAGCGACAGAATTTAGATTCCGTCATATCGATGTTCCCCTGCTATAGCAAAAGAGGTCTAGGAAAAACACATTTAGAGACGCATTCCATCGATACCCGTGATGCAACTCAGTTAAAGATCGACACTATCCTTTATCTCCGGCAGTTTAAAAACTAATGTTCGCAGAGTTCGATAGGATGCTTCACTATGGTGTCATTGAGTCCAGCGAAAGCCTATGGAGCCATCCTGTTACTTTCGTCCGCAAGGGCGAAAAAAAACAGGCTGTGCTTGGACGCGCGAAAGCTCAATGCACTGACGGTCAAGGATGCCTATCCTCTGCCGCACATTGAGGGTTTGCTTAGCTGCTTGGCAGACACGATTTTCGTTTCTAGTGTCCATCTTAAAGACGCATTCTGGCAAACTCCACTAGATCAAGCTAGTAGAGATAAAACTGCATTTACGGTACCTGGTCGACCACTGTACGATTTTACAGTCATGCCTTTTGGGTTGTGTAACGCGGCCCAGAGGTTATGTCGTTTAATGGATAAAGTGATCCCCGCGGCGCTGCGAGATAGGGTTTTTGTCTACTTGGATGATCTTTTGATAGTATCTCCAGATTTTGCTGCGCACTTAGAGTTATTGGCACAGGTAGCCGATAGCCTAAATGGGCAGGTTTGACCATCAATCTGTCGAAATCCAAATTCTGCTTTAAGGAGTTACGATGTCTAGGTTATATTGTATTGGTCCTCATGAATTGAACAAATCCATCATCGACAAGTCGCATAATTCACCGCAAGCTTCTCATGGAGGCGTTGGGAAGACTCTCCGCAGAGTCAGGGAGTATTTCTACTAGTCAAACCAAACCACTCAGACTCGCGAATTCATCGCAAATTGTCAAATTTACAAAGAGACAAAACCGGCAAATAAAGCGCTGCGTCCGCCAATGGGAGCGGAATCTATTAGTGAGCGTCCGTTTCAAAAAATTTTCATCGATTTTCTCGGCCCGTATCCCCGTTCAAAGTACGGTAACTCTTTTACTTTTATAGTTTTAGACCTCTTAACAAAGTTTGTGCTACTTAAAGCGCTGCCGAAGACTAATACCAAAAACGTAGTGAAATTTTAAATGTCTTTCACAAGTTTACTACCCCCGAAACCATTGTCTCGGATAACGGCAGACAGTTTATAAGCAAGGAATTTTCCGATTTCGTAGAAAATTTTGGAGTGAAGCATGTCCGTACGGCGATACATTCACCACAGGCTAACGCGTCTGAGAGCGTAAATCAATCGATACGCTCGTATCTACTGGAAGACCTGTCGGAATGGGACAAACATCTGTCCGAGATAGAATTTTCCCGTAGGTCTTCAGTGCAAACATCAATAGGTGTTACGCCATATTTTGCTTTGTTCGGTATGAACATGTTTAGTCATGGTAGCGTGTACGGGTTAGCCAGGAAGCTAGAGAGTTTAGATGATCCGGAACTAAATAATTTCCCGAAGTCTTTGAAAATGTCTCTTATTAGGCAAAAAATCCGAGAGTCGTTACACAAAGCGTACCTTCGTAACAAAGAAACATACAACACCCGTTGCCGTATGATTAAATGTATACCGGGACAGGAAGTCTACTGTAGGAATTTCCAGCAAAGTGAATTTAGAAATAGTTTCAACGCTAAGCTCGCGCCCAGGTTTCTAAAATGCCGAATTGTAAAGCCGGTAGGAAACTGTTTGTACGAGGTCGAATTCTTGAAAGGAAAATCGTTAGGGATATTTCACGGAAAGGACCTTAAACAATAACTTCTAAAGTGACAGAAAAAACACACGGTTACCCAAATCGAAACAAAGGTAAAATGCCAATAATGTAATAAGGTTAATACGCTAGTTTGGTCTTAACAAGATAGGTTAATTTTTATTTTAACTTTAAAATATTTAGCTAAGTTTTTATTATAATTCCAGAAACTGTATTGCTTTCCAGTGTTGCCAACTTAGTGGTTTTCCCACTAGATTTAGTGGGAAAAATTCTTTGCAGTGGGATTTTTAGTGGTAAAAATAATTTAGTGGTTTTTTAGTGGATTTTCTAGTGGTTTTTTTCTGGAAGTCAAAATAGAGTTTTTAGTATTAGTTTTTTCAACAGTTGCTTTTTATTTTAACTAATATCGTCTTTATACGATGCCATTTTTTACCCATGAAAAATTGCATTTGTGGACAAGGGGTGTAGAAACGCAAGCCTTCCAATCTTGCTTCTCTACACCCCGTATCAACAAACGCAATTTACCATGGGTAAAGAATGGCATCGTGTAAAGACGGTATAAGCTGCTGAAAACAACACTGGCATTCTGTCAAGTGTCAATCTTTTGTATAGTGCCTTTTACAACACTGGCATTCTGTCAAGTGGCAATCTTTTGTATCGCGCCTTTTTCGTTAAAAGGAAAACAAGTAGTGCTAAACAAATTAAGTGCAAAATGCCTAAAGAAATAAAAAAGATTTATGCTCAAAAGTATAACAAACAGTGGGAAAGTGATGGGATATTTAAAGGTAAGTACTATTTATTTGTGGTAAAATATATTTGAATTATTTTTCACAAGCAGTGGCGACTATCTTCCCTCGACAGATTATGCAGAGGAAAGTAAAACGTGTGTTCCGTCTTAATGATGAGTATAAATTTTTTAATTGTAATTAATTCTTACTTGCTTGCTAGTGTAATTTTAGCTGCAAATTTGATAAGACAATTGGTTTTTGTTGTAATAAGTCTTAAATTGGCTTTGATTTTAATTGCCATTAATTCTTTGTCATTAATTGCTTAGTGGTGTAATTTTAGCTGCAAATTTGATTAGATAATTGGTTTTTGTTGTAATTTTAGCTGCACTTTGCTATTTTATTAAATAATTGGTATTTTTTCTTCTTATGTGGTGATGAAAGTACTAATGATATTTTATTTAATTCAGATTGGATAGCACCTGATCCTACAGATGAAAGAATGGCTAAATGCAAATATTGCAAGACAAATTTGAAAGCACACAAATCTGGATTAGAAGACCACAGCACGACTAAAAGGCACAAAAATAATGTTGAAAAAGATAAAGCAGCAAAGACATGCAGTAAGATCAGCAATGTTTTCACGCCAATTGTATCAGAAAGTACAAAAATAATGGAGCTTAAACTAGCGGCGTTCATTGCAGAACACTCATCTATTAAAACAACGGACCATTTAGTTGAGATCTTGACAAAATTAGATGTAAAATCGATCAACTTGAGCAAATTAAAGATGCATCGTACTAAGTGCAGTATGCTTATAAAAAATGTCTTGGGTCCGACCATGTCAAAGGATTTGATCAAAGAATTTGGAGTCTGCTTTTTCTTTAATCGTCGATGAGAGCACTGATGTCTCCACCAAAAAATACGATACGTTTCTTTTCTGAAAATTTAGGTAAAGTTGTCACTACGTTTTATAAACTAATCGAGCTAACAGCTTCTGATGCAAGAAGTGTGTACAATGCTTTAAAGAGTCAAATGGAATCAGATGGCCTCGTTTTTCTTAATTAAGTGGGCATAGGAGTAGATGGGGCTAATGTGATGATTGGGAGACACAATTCACTGACTTCTATTTTAAAAGAAGATTTAAATGACTTAATTGTTATAAAATGTATTTGTCATTCTTTGCACATATGTGCGGAAAATGCAACAGAGAAATACACAATTGGTTTTCATACAGCCCAAAAAGAATTGGGCAATATGATGTTTTATACCGCCTCATAAATAACAACAACAAATTCAAAAAGATACAGGGTTTAAGTGGCACTCGGTGGCTTGCTCGCTTCTACGCTATTGATACTATCCTCAACCAATGGGTGGAATTAAATCTATTATTTTCCATTGCAAGTACCCAAGATAAGTGCTTCATGGCTTGCCAAATAAAAGCTATAATGACGCAAAATTCATCAAAGTTATTCTTAATATTCTTAAGAAATGAGTTAAAAACCTTAAGTCAACTTAATATGCTTTTCCAAAGTAATGATGTAAACCCACATAAATTATTTGAAGATTTATTTCTTTATTACAAAAATTTGTTGAGAAAAATAGTTTTGCCTGATAAAATGAGCAATATAAGCGATTGTGAGCTCAAAAATTTCGATTTTCACTGCTATTTGATGGGTATGATTTTGATTTTGAAATTACAAGTATCGACACTGAAACATTAAGGAACGTGAAAGAAAAATGTCATGAATTTTTAATTATTTTGTGCGAACAAATACAAAAAAGATTACTGGATAATTTATTTATTCTTAAATGTTTAGCTCATTTAGACCCAAAAATTGCGACATCTCAAAATAAGCCGGACTTAAATGATATTGTAAGCAAAGTTTCTCGAACACATCTTTTCGGAGTTAAGCAAGAAATTGATCGCGAATGGTTTAATCTTCCAAATAAACAATGGATTAACGTTACCAATCCCGAAGAATTTTATGCCGAAGTTTTAAAAGATACCGATGCGGCAGGTCTTCAAAGATTCCCAAATATTTTAAAATTTGCTATAGCATTGTTATCGTTACCAATTTCAAATGCGGAAGTTGAACGTGCCTTTTCGCTTTATGGAACAATAAAAAATAAACTTAGAAATAAGCTTTCATTAGAAATGCTTAATGCCTTAATGATGGTTCAACACACTTTGAAGAGAAATGGTAATTGCATTAATTTTGAACCATCTTCAAAAATGTTGACAGCGTTCAATTATAAAATGTACGATTTTAAAACTAACGCAGAAAATGAAAAAGATTGTGAAACATTAGACGAATGTAATTTGTTTGATTATTAATATACATTGTAAACGAAATAAATAAGAGCATTATTATATTATATAATATAATCAATTACACTGTAAAAAGAAATACATGTAATGTACAAAAGTTATATTTGAAATAAAGATTGATTGATAATATTAAACAACATTAAATGTTTCATTAAGAATATAAAAAAAAAACAAAAATTAAATTAATAATATCTTTTTCTCAGTCATATAAAATTTAGTGGGAAGTTTCAAAAGTTTAGTGGTTTTTTCTTCAAATCTAGTGGTTTTTTTCAGGAGTTTAGTGGGATTTTTTTTAGAAATGTTGGCATCACTGTTGCTTTCTACGCTCGCAACGACTTAAACTACTTGCCAGTAAAATAACTTGTGTTTTTGACAGACAATGCTTTCCTTTTATTATGCCAACTTAAGCAGGCGTACCTCATCGGATCGTTAAGACTCCAGAAGTGCAACCCCATGATTACTCTGGGGATATGTGCCATTAAGAGCTAGAGGTTATTAGTCATCTAAAGCCATAACTTGATTGAGCCCGGCTACCTGCGAGTCAAAGTAACAAAGGAATTATTTATTTAAAGAAATTGTACTGGCAATGGTTTCAGCGGTGTTTGTTTGTTTTTGCGTAAAATACGAAAGGATCTGGCAATTTAAAAAAATACATTGCTTAATCCTTAACAAACTTAGAAGAAAATAGAAGATTAAAACTCACCTAAGACTTTTAACGGGTTATTGATCCATTTTGTTGATTATATGGCTGTCACGTCTGTTAAAGTAGCAAACGGCCTTATATTGCATCTGTAAGAAAGGAAAAAATTTTAATACAAATAGATTATAGAATAAAATAATATAAATAGTTTGTGGTCCACTTACTCAGCTGGATTCTTAGTTAGAGGTCCCCAGTAAATTTATTTCCTCTTAAGCCGATCTCAGAAATCCTTAACCTAGATTAAGAAAAAAGAAACTTTATTAGAATTGAGAAAGTGAATAAATGAAATAAAAGAAAATGATAAATAAATTAAAGCTAGTTAAAATAATGAAAAATAGCTAGATAAGGTAATAAATGATTAAAATAATAATGAAAATTTAGAAAAAATATTTAGAATCAGAAAAAAAGGAGAAAAAAGAAATAACATTAATAAGAATTATGAAGATAATAAATATTATAATGATAATAATAATAATGAGAATAATAGTAAAAAAATGGTAATAGTATTAACACTAAATGATAATAACACTAAATAATGAAGTAATATAAGATGGATTATTTAAAACTAAGAATATAAAAAAAATGTTAATCAAAAACGAAAAAAAAAACTATTAATATTAATAATAAAAAATATTAACACTTATAAAAATAATAGCAATAACAATCATAATCGTAATACTGACAATAAGGACACTTATATTATTAGTAAACAATGTTAATAAAAATAATAAGTAAAAAGAGAAAAGGAATTAATAAACTATAAAAAATGTAAAAGTAAAAGAAATGAATGAACTATAAAGTAATAAAAATAGTAAAGCGAATAATAATAATAATAATGATAATAATAATAATAATAATAATAATAATAATAATAATAATAATAATAATAGTAATAATAATAATAATAATAATAATAATAATAATAATAATAATGATAATAATAATAACAATAACAATAATAATAGTAATAACAGTAGTATTAAAACAATAACAATAATAATCACAATCAAAAAATTATAATATTAAGATTAAAAGTACTCGTAATAAGAAAAATCATCAGAACTGATAAAATAAAAACAGAATAAGTGAATAACTAAATAAATAAAAACAAAGAAAAAATTCATGAAATAAAAACTTAATATAAAAAAACACAAAAAATGTATGTAAAGAAAAAAATGTATAAAATAGAAATATAAAACCAATTAAAGTATAGAAAATAAAAAAAGGAGAAAGAAAAACATAAATGCAGATTGATTTTCAGTTTTGTTAGTTGTAGCTGTCAAAAACTCTTGCTTGGTGCTAGTAGCAGTTTGCTTATTTTCTTAGGAGAAGCGTAAGGGGGTACTACACGCCAGAGTTCTGAGGCGGTAGCCTTAGCCGTGGCTAAAGACAATTCTCAAAGCGGACTGTGTTTTAGGCCCCTTATCCATTTAGGTTTGGTTAAGTTGGATACCCTAGGAAAAAAAGGGTAAAGATATAAAAATTAGGTTGTGGAGTTTCAGTTTTAGATTTTAAATCGCATAACTTTTGGTTAATCACTTTAACAAATAAATTGGTAAACCCAATTGCTTTTAAAAATTCACATCTATTTTTGTTGTTTTACGCGCAATAAATCATCTTGCCTAAATTTTTGTATTTAACCAGAAAAGTAATTAATTAACATTTTGGTTTTTCAATATTTTTATGATTTTCTTTTCTACTGCTGATACCCACCCTAATTATTGAAAATGGAAAAAAAATCAGCAGGTATCCTCACACTTTTTGTTAGTAACGTTGCGTTACGTTTCAGTAACTGCTCTATTTAGGATTTTCACATTAGCAATTTATGTAGTTTTTGTTTACTGCACCAAAATGAAATTGTTTTGAATGATGTTTGTACTTACCTTGAATATCCGGATTCCTTTGGGGTACATTAGTCCACGGGTATCAGCTGGAGATGTTACTGGAAAGGAAACAAAATAAAATTAGTTTTCACAAACACGTTTTTTATTTCACATATCAGTTTTTTTTTTAACTTACGGCGTGCTGCGAGGCTTTATGAAAAGAGAAATGACCGTGTAGAGGATATACTTCCCTTCGTCCAAAGAAAGATGGCGTAGTCCCTAACGAAGATCGCTAGACGAGGTGTCATCAATATTTTCTCCTGTTGGAAAGAAGAAGCAAAATCAGTTTTCATACACAGGAATTTTGCAGATTGTGTTTAATGCCTACCCTTTAAGCTGTAATGAAAAGAAAATTAGAATTTAGCATAAATATGAACACTTACTTTAGAATTAACATTTCAACTTTAAATAATAGCTAGAACTTTTTACGGGTTCCATGAGTACTTACGCGTTGTATTTACTTTGTTTTTATTTTGTTATCCTTCCATTCATAAATGTGTTAGGAAATTAACGAAGGAGAGTTGCCAGATCAACAACGTTCTTAGTAGAAAAACAGCGTTACCATCATGTCTTATTTTTGGGGTTTTTTTTAAATAATGGACATTCCAGAATTATTTATTTGGGGGTTATCTTCCCTCCCATCCTAGATCCAAGGATGGTTGGGTTTGTCATGTGCACCCTGTGCAGATTTTGGTTATTAGAGGGTAAAGCAGTGAAGACAGCTGTTTAATAAAACAAAGATGGCTAGTGTAGTCATTTATAAACAAAAACGAAGATTTAGGGAAGCAAAGGAATATACGAGGGCTACTCTATATATTTCTGGCCTAATAGTGAAAATGCGAATGTTTATAATAAAAAATTGTTTTAATTGTTTTTCAAAGTATTCTCCAGCATGATTTATACACTTTTGCATGCGCACTTTTTCCACTCCGATTGAGACACCTCTAACAGCTTCTTCTGGCGACGAAAATCGTTGACCACGCATTTTATTTCTTGATGTGCGGAAACAAGAAGAAGTCATTAGGTGCCAAGTCAGGGCTGTACGGCGGATGACCCATTAATTTGACGTTTTGGCCGGTCAAAACGCTCTGGTTTGAGCCAATGTGTGAGAGCTCGCATTGTCATAGTGAACAATGATTCGTCTTCTCTTGTTGGTTTTTCGAATTTCTCCGATGTAGTGTACCACTTAGAAGTGACCGTCCTACGTTGCTCAAGCGGAACAGTCGCCACATGACCAGTACCTCGTTTCTGTATTTCTCGCATCGTAATAGTTTTCGCATCAAGAGTGAAACAAAAAATTTCATCGTTTCTCGATATGCGAGTAAAAAGTGTTTCTGGTTCTTAATGCGAAAACAGACAGCACTGATTCTGTTTTTACTGGAATAATTCCAGTACTAGTGTCAAATAAAAACAAAACATCAAAATAAAGAAATAAATTATCAACCAATATAGAAAAATAGTGAAAGTGTAGAAAAGAGTTAATAAATAAAATAAGTTTTAAATAATATAAATGTAATGTATAAATGTATAATACAGTGTGAAGGACATGTAATCAATTAGCTTTTGCTGTTTGGAAATACTTTCTATTTCTAAATAAAAAGATATAAAACATAAATAAATGCATAAATACTTATTGATAATACTTGTTTATTATTAATTTAAATTGCTTTTTACCTTTCGGCTGAGAGTCTAACTCCATGTTTACACAAATTTAAATATATATTTTAAATCTTACTTGTTCTCGCGCTGTTTTGAAATGTGAGTTATTTTGACAGTTCTTGCGTAAAACTTTTCACAAAATATTGGTACAGAAACACTTTTTCTCGCAAACTTCCAATAACTGTTGGAAAATAACTTAAATGACATATAGTTCTCGCATTTTAAAGATACAGAAACACTTGTGTGAGAAAACCCATTTTTTGTTTCAATTTACATCGTTTTCCTAAAAATTCATTTGTTTCACAGACTTTCAAATTGTGCGGGATCCAACGAGAACAAACCTTTTTTACGGCCACGTGTTCATGCAGTATCGAATGTATGCTGGTGGAAGAAATGTCCAAGGATGTCTCTATCTCTCGGTATGTCGCATGTCGATCTTGCATTATGAGTTCACGCACGGCATCAATGTTCTCTGGCACAACAGCCGTTTTTGGACGACCTTCACGGAATTCGTCTTTGAGCTAGCTTCGGCCACGATTAAATTCATTATACAAATTTTTCACAGTGCTATAGGATGGTGCTTCATCGCCATACAAAGGTTTAAGTTCATCAATGCACTCTTGTCGTGATAATCCACGTCGAAAGTTGTGAAAAATGATGGCACGAAAATGTTCACGACCTGCGGACAAATCAAAAACGTTAAATTATATATATTAATCTTTGTAATTAGGGAAAATATTGATGTACTTTTGCCTTTCAAGAAAAGTAATTCCTCTGGGTAATTCGGCTCAGAGTGCGTGGATTTAGGGTTGAGCTAAGGCCTAAGTGTTGCGAAACCGCGGTTGGGATCAGTTGCCCTTAATTTTACATGTCTTCCTTAACATAGAGAACAAAAGAAAATTTAACAAAGTGAATATAGATAAAACCAAAAATTTTTGTGTACTTACCATAACCAGTTGACCAATAACGACCCATAACGAACGGAATGGCATTCCTGTAGAGCCACTAATCCAGCCAAAATAGAATTCCGGGAACCTGAAAAGAACCGAGCGAAAAGAAGCCGCCATCTTGCAAAATATTAGAAGTCTTGATTTAAAGTACTATTGCTTTGTAATCGCCATTTCTAAGGAAAACGGTTTTTTTAATTTTCCATTGCCTTAAAAGAGAAAAAGATTTTGGTTACATACGTCTAGTTTAAATCTTGCTTCAATTTAAATTTTGCATTTATTTTAATTTTTGCATTGAATTTTTATAATTTTAATTTTATAAACAAATTTTTCTTGATTTTTTTCAATTTTATTTTAATTTTGCATTGAATTTATTTTACACTTTGTATTTATTTAAATTCCTTAAAAACTATTTCTACGCTTTTTTCTTTTGAATAATGTGAATAATTTTTGTTAATTTTTTTTTAATTCTAATATATTCGCTAATATGTACCCATTTTTAATATGAAAATGAAATCTTTCATTTAAGATGAAGTGCTAAGGTGACTGTTAAGCGGTAAGTAGGGTAACTAAGTTGCAAGAGGGTTTTCTCAGGGATATCTAAAGCATTTTTTTTATGATGTCATGGTGAGGATTGGTAGCCTCAAGTGGGGAGGGATTGTACCTGGCAGAAACACCAGCCAGAACTTGATACAGCGTGTGTGGAAGAGGAGAGATTCAAACTTGCTTCGGGCTCCATAACATTCATTACTATTTCGCTTGAAGTCTTGCATGTTTATATTTTTTTGTGTGGCAAACCAGGCCGACCAGTTGGCAAGAACCAGCCCAAGACAGCGAGCTATAGACGGAGCAACCGCCTGCATGCCAGAGCCGCCAACATCTGGCCACCTTTATTTTTGGTTTAATTTTTTTTTTAACATCTGCCACTACAGTTTACACAATTAATAACATCACTGTGGAATGTGGAAATGAAATAGCAAAATAAGCAAGTTTGTTATCGTTTTCGTAAACAAATGTCAAATTTAATACAAAAAGTTGTATGTATTCCTAATTAAAAATAAATTCTTGTTAAAATTTAATAAACAAATTATTAAATAAAATAAAAAATGTAAAAACAAAATAAAAATTAGTTGTTCATAAATATATTGCAGTGCAAAGAATCTTGTGCAGATAAAGGTATACGTTAAAAAAAAACTTAATAGTGTTTTTATTAAATATGGACAGGCAAAAAACAAAACTTTTAATAAAAATCGTTTGTAGAGGATTAATCCATTTGCAATTATTTTTTTAAATATCAAGGAGGAATGGGGTATAAGTTTGTTGTTAAAAAATCGTTTCGACACTACGAGTAAGCTTTTAAATTTCAAATATTTTAACTCAATTCTGTTCACTTGAGCGACAACTTAAATGCCCATTTGAGAGCCATGCACACAATGGGTGACCAAAAGCAAATTTCTGATGGACTTCTAATTTATTTGGTAACAACTTAATTGAATACGGTGACTTATGGTACATAGCCCGCTGCATTTTTGGCAATTCGCACAATGCACCAGCTCGCAAATGAAGAAGAACCCTATTTCCCATTGGCTGCTAAAATTGTGAAGCGTGACTTTTATGTACACGAAGTGATTTCTGGCGGTGACTCAGTTGAACAGGTTGTGGTATTTAGGCAGCAAGTAAAGGTGCTGCTACAAAAAGGGCAATTTTTGGTAACAAAGTGGTGCTCAAACGTTCCTGCAGTATTGGATGGCATACCTGTAGATGAACGCGAACAATTTTTGAAATTTAGTGACAGAACTGATGTCACTAAAACGCTTGGACTTATTTGGGACCCAAGGAGTGATAATTTTATTTTCTCGTTTACTCCTTTTGAAGACCGCAAAGTAATTAGCAAACGTAGAATACTATCATCAATTGCTCGTTTGTATGACCCACTGGGTTTAATTGGCCCAGTCATCATAAAGGCAAATATTTTATGCAGCATTTATGGAAGCTTCAGTTACAGTGGGATGAAAGCCTCCCACAGGCATTACATTATTCATGGCTCGAATATACTTCCCAGTTTGACTCCATTCAGCACTTCATTTTTCGTCGCTATGTATCGATGACCAATTCTAAAGTACAAATTCATGCATTCTGTGACGCCAGTTTAGTTGCTTATGGCGCTTGTGTATATATAAAATCAGAATCTGAAAATGTCGCGAAATCATCATTGCTTTGCTCGAAATCGAGAGTTTTTCCATTTAAAAGTTTGACTGTCCCAAAACTTGAGTTGCTGCAGCGTGTCTTTTAGCAGAGCTTGTGGACGTGGTTGTTAAAACGCAGCTGTATAATTATGATTTGCAGTATTCATTTCTGTATTAGCTTCTTAAATAACTCTCATGTTGTTTTTGAAGTTTTTATACTTAAAGGAAATCTTTTTGGTTTTTCTAAAAATTTGGATAAAGGTTTCCTGATGAGCTGGCTTAAGCAACCAGCGAAATACGTATAGATACCTGCTTTTCCAACCAACGAATAAATTGCATTTTTATTTAAAAATGCTATGGGATATTAGCATAATATAATAAATAACGTGGCATTACGTTCCAACAAACTTAAATCCAGCAGACATACTATCGGATGGTGCATCGCCCAAACAGCTGCTTCATTCTACATTATGGAGTAATGGGCCAAGTTTTTTAAATCTAGGGCCTTCAAAGTGGCCTACAAGTACAACATTTTTAGCCGAACTACCAGAGCGACGTCGAAATGTATTGGTAGTGGTTTCGCTATGAGACTTGTCGATGCAATTTAAGTATCACAATTCTTTACTAAAATGCAACGAATATTTGCGTACGTTTTTAAATTTTTATATCGCACATTGAGAAACAAATCATCAAATGCTACGCATGTTTTTAAACAAAAGCTACACATTTTGAGGTAGTTCAAGATTTATCAACACCGTTTTTTTTTGTCTGCCCTTCATCGGTTTGCTGCCATAAGAGGCAAACCCAATTTGACCAGACAACACAAAAAATTTTGTTGGCGCTAAAAATGAACTAACAGATTTAAGACATGTGTTTTGCAGCCAGTCGCATCAAGAATTACTACGTCAGCAATGGCGTATCACCTAGGTCGCCGCATTTTGGCAGTTTGTGGGAGGCTGCCGTTAAGTTAGCCAGCTACGCACTTTAGTATGCCAAATTTCCGCAATTTTAAATTCACGGCTCTTGACTCCGATTTCCGAAAATCCTAATGACTTCGATATATTGACGTCTGCGCATCTCTTAGTTGGTGGTCCTTTAATCTCGATATATGAGCCCAACTACGCTGAAAAAGATATTAGCCGCCTCAGCAGATGGCAAAGAATTTCCCAACTGCAGCAAATATTTTGGCAGAAATAAAGCAATTCATATCTATCTCTCCTGCAAGAGCGCGTAAAATGGTGTGAAAAAGGTAAAGAGATAACTTGTAGTTCAATGGTGGTTTTAAAGGATAAAAATCAACCACCTTTAAAATGGCAAATTGGCCGTATATACGAAGTTATTCTTGGTGATGATGGCGTGGCTCGTGCTGCACTTATTTTTGTCTGGACGCCTGCACTACAGAAGCAATTGTCAGCATTTTTGACAACTAATGCGTATTAATTTATTGTCATGACAGCTTTGTCTAATGTAAACGTGGCGTTATGGTTACAACATGTTCATGTTGAGCGTGTCACAGGGTTGTTTTTTATTGCAGCAAACTATATTCATAAAATTACATCTCTTCATATGGAAAACTGTCAAAAATAAAAAAATTACACGCACATATTTAAAATTATTTTAAAATAACGGAGATTAGTGTTGATTTTTTTACTGTTGTTATAATTTTCGGTAATAACCGTCGTCACTGGCTGTGTACTTTGGATGCTCGGCGAGCGCTTTCGATGTGATAACATCATTTTCAAGCCGCGTTTTTATTAAAAGTTAAAAGTTTTTTTAAAAGTTAAAAGTTTTAATAAAAACGCGGCTTGAAAATGATGTTATCACATCGAAAACGCTCGCCGAACATCCAAAGTACACAGCCAGTGACGACGGTTATTACCGAAAATTATAACAACAGTTTATTATATACTGGCGGAATCAACCCAATTAATTTGAGTTTTTTAAATGATGAGGGTAATTATGTCTAAAAAATTAACCAACTTTATTGCAATTAAAATAAACAAAACTTTTTTTTATTAAAAACAAAAATATTTATTTAACGAGTAAAATAAAGTGTATATATTAATATTTATAAAAAGCAAATCACAAAACGTTTTATCCCCCTTTTTCTACATTCGTAAAATGAACTAAAAGTAAATTTAAAAATCGATTTTCAAATTTATGTATATTCATTTATTTTAACAAATGCAGAGGGAGTATGTGGTAAAAACATTTTTACTACATACATATTTACATCAAATTTGGAGTCTTTGCGTCAGTGCTAATTTGGCTTTTATGAATTGCATTTGTAAATCAGCCTTTTTCTTTCTTAGCTCGTAAATTTTTTTTATTAATTTCTTAACTTTCTTAATTTTTTTTTAATAACGCTAAACGCTCTGTTTCAATTTCTAATTTTGATCGAGTGCGGCTTTTTGGTGTATGCTGCTCGCTGTTGCGTACAGCGCTTAATAACGGTGGCTCAAAATTTACTTGCAACTGCTCTACACCGGACTCTTCTAAAGCTTGTAAGGTCACTGCAGACCCACTTAGGTCAACCTGCGACTGCCTCGACACCAGTTCAATTATCGTCTGCTCTAAAGAACTCAGGCTTATTTCAGTGTATGGACCACCACCAGTACCTTGATGCTTATTTAATTGGCAGCTAGCTTTATTTTTAAATTTTCCTTATAGTGAGTCCATAAAATTGCATAATTTTAAATAATTCAATAAAATTAATTAATTAATTACGTACTCTGCCATTTTTTCGCATTTCGAAAAGGTGGACCGCACTATTTAATTTTGTAGTAAACTGATCCCATTTGTCCTTGAACTGCATTTTATAACATCCAGATGAGAGCTTGTCAGGTCCCATCTCAGGATTTTGCTTTGCTCTATCAGCATTTACATTTGCTTTTTGTTTGTAATTTTTCTGCAAAAATTGTTGTTACAGATGTTTGCAATAAATAAAAAAACGTTTACTTACAAATTTTTCTCAATTTAAAATTTCAACTTGCAACAAAACAACCAGTAATAATCAGTTGTAAATTTTTGACACTTCTTACAACACATACTTGCAAATGTTGTGAGCTATAATCGCAGTAAATTGACATAGGCAACTAAAACTTCAACACTACCGATAAGTGTTGTAAACCATAATCACAATTTAAAATATACAACAACAAAATAACAACTGTTGTGAACCATAATCGGGGCCGTAAAGTCAAGCGCAGAGAAACAACGCCGCCAAAGTCCCCAGATCTTAACCCTATTGAATATCTTTGGGGTCATCTGAAAGAAAAATTCAAGAATCGTTATTTAAAAACTATATAAAAGTTATCATGCAAAAGAAGCCAAATTGGCCCAGAATATAAGCCGCCAAGGAAAAGCAACTCGCTTCTAAAGTTGCAGTGGGCTTGTTCGGAAATGCATCACTGCACTGCATCTGATGCGCATGTGTGATTAGTTGGCGAAGCAAAACAGCTGATGCTGATACGTACTTGATGCGCAGACAAAAATAAATTATTCTTTGATTACAACTTCGATTAATTAATAATAAATTTGTTTATTTGCGTTATTTGCTTGTTATTGTTTCCATTAGGTATTTCTTTCAGCCTGTTTATAGAACACGTCAAGAGCGAAACGAACCCGGATGGCATATAGACGAATACGTAATAATTAGCGTCCGTGAAACACGTTCCGGTTTTTTCGTTTAACTTACGTTGGGTTTCGTACAAATAAATGTTGTGTCAAATCGTAGTAGTGCCAATGTATTAATTAATGTTTTTCATTTACTTGTTTTTTCTTATACATTTTCTTGTTTTTGCCTTAAATGATGGCAACCCTGCTTCGGCGCTTAAAAAGAAACAACTGAGTTAAATAAACAAAACAAAATTATCATACAATGAAGTAAAAATTTTTATCTGCAAAACAAAAATTTGTGAAAATAGAAAAGTTTAAACACTAGTTATAAAACTAAACAATAATTTTTAAATGTATGTATAATACTAATAAATGTTTTTATAAGTAAAAGTGTTATGATGGGCAGTTGCCCAACAATATTAACTCCTGACGATACATAAACCAGAAGCAATTGAGATTTGTTACGTTTTTTACAAAAACAAAATGACATTCGCGTTTCAAAAATCCAAACATGGGAAACGGTAACGTTTTTGTGCGTCTAATCGGCAAATTGTGTTCTGTAAACTAGCTGTTTGTTTACTTTTTTTAAGACACTGCCCCAGAGCACTGACTTCTTCCTTTTTTCTGATGTAAATTTATCTTCCATGTTCAATCAAGCTTTTATTAAAAAATTCCATGTCTAATTCAATTCTAGAAATGCATAAAAAATTAAAACAAATGAAATTGATATAAAATATAACATGAAATATATAAAATAAATATCAAATAAAATACTAGCTCATCCATCTCATCAGCAATTTTTGTAATGCGTGAGTTAAACTTCTTTTATCAGAAAGTAGTAAAAAAATATATTCTTTTACATCGAAGTGTGTTCTTTATTTCGTTGTATTATTAAGACTGACTAAAATTATTACTTACGATCTATTTATAATAAAGTCCAAAGATTCTTGTTTCTTTGTTTTGTGACGCACATTTATTTTTAATGACGGTTTTTAATCGCTAGTTTTACTCTATCGATCTGGCCACACTTTATTTATTTGTATGTAGTTATACGCTGTAAGATTCAGTTGCTTATTCATCACTAATAATTCTCAATCAGTAGGGTAGTAGTAGGTATCGGGGCGATTCAAAGTAAACAGGAATTTGCCATAATTGAGTGTGAAGTGTGTTTAGTGTGCTTTGGGTATTTTATACCGCCTTGCACAGCGGCTTTAGCTTATCGCTTCAGCTGACTGTTTCGGTCACAGCGGCTTTGGCTGACTGTTTTCCACAGAGGTTTCAACTGACTATTTTCCATAGCGGCTTCGGCTGACTGTTTTCCACAGCGGCTTTGGCTGACTGTTTTCCATAGCGGTTTCGACTGACTGTTTTCCACAGATTCTTCGTCTGACTGTTTTCCACAGCGGCTTAGGCTGATTGTTTTCCATAGCTGTTTCGACTGACTGTTTTCCACAGCGGCTTCGGCTGACTGTTTTCCACAGCGGTTTCGACTAACTGTTTTCCACAGCAGCTTAGATTGACTGTTCTCCACAGCGGCTTCGGCTGACTGTTTCCCACAGCGCCTTCAGATGACTGTTTTCCACAGCGGTTTCGACTGACTTTTCCACAGCGTCTTTGGCTGAATGTTTTCAACAGCGGTTTCGGCTGACTGTTTTCCACAGCGGTTTCGACTGACTGTTTTCCACAGCGGCTTTGGCTGACTGTTTTCCACAGCGGTTTCGACTGACTGTTTTTCACAGCGGCTTCGGCTGACTGTTTTTCACACCGGCTTCGGCTGACTGTTTTCCACAGCTGTTTCGGCTGACTCTTTTTCACAGCGACTGCGTCTGACTGTTTTCCACAGCGGTTTCAACTAACTGTTTTCAACAGCGGTTTCGACTGACTGTTTTCCACAGCGGCTTCGGCTGACTGTTTCCCACAGCGGCTTCAGATGACTGTTTTCCACAGCGGTTTCGACTGCCTGTTTTCCACAGTGGCTTCGGCTGAATGTTTTCAACAGCGGTTTCGGCTGACTGTTTTCCACAGCGGTTTCGACTGACTGTTTTCCACAGGGGCTTCGGCAGACTGTTTTTTACAGCGGCTTCGGCTGTCTGGTATTTTTAGTTAAGTTAGCATTGTAAGTATTTTTGTTAATATTGTACTATATTTTATAAGTCTTTGGCGATCATAAAGATGACCATCACGTGCTGCTACTCCGACTTAGTTTAGTACATCGAAAAGGCGAAAGTGTTCGACCAGGATTCCCGACCGACGCACTGTGGTCAATATTTTGAGATAGCGGCCAAAACTACTTTTGGTTTTTGTTCTCCGATTTTAAAGTTATTAGACTCATATGAAAGTAGACAGTAGTAAACCTCGGGAGCCAAAAAATTAGAACTCTATTTCAACTATTTCACTGAGAACAGGGTGGTCCAAAATGGGCTTTTTCAGAATTTAGTAAATTTATGATATTTTTAGTTAATTTTTAAAGTTTAAATGATCATAACTCTTTTTTTTTCAAGGTTTTTGGACGAAATAAATTTTGTGTTGTAACCTAACTTATTTCCTATTACTGTTAAAAAAAATTGAAGCTCTACTGTTTTCAGAACAATTTAAATATTTTTTTTTTAAAAGGTCAAATTTCTCGGAAATTTCCTACTTCATAGAGCACAACTCCTGTGAGTCAAGCTGAGTCAAAACACAAATTTACTATTTTGTAGTCCTAACTCTCCCCTACATTCCTATATATACATGTCCATGCATCGGGACTGCACTTTTTGAGCTACAGCAATTTTTCTGACCCAAGGTAAGATATTCGGTACAAATGAACGTCATATTTTTTGAGAAGTTATTTGTATGTGAAAGTGGCTATTATGCATGTATTTTGATGAAATTTTGTACAAGAGTTCTTATTGATCCAAAAAATAATTCTGTTGAAATTAGGAGAAGTTGGCCCATATTTGGACCTAGTCCACATAGAAGGGTGTATCAAAATTTTGACAAAAATGACAGTATTGGTATCTAGCAATTAATTTGGAAAAGGTAAAAAATGATTTTATTGCCATCTAATATTACATAACTTAAATACCTAAAAATTGCAAATAAATTTAAAACCAATGGAAATAACTGGTAAAACGAAGTACCTGTTATATTATTACCAGTACCTGTTAACTCTCAAATTATGTGGTATCTGGCAATTCATTTGGAAATGGTAAAAAATGATTTTATTGCCATCTAATATTACATAACTTAAATACCTAAAAATTGCAAATAAATTTAAAACCAATGGAAATAACTGGTAAAACCAAGTACCTGTTATATTATGTTTCAAAGAGGAAAAAAAGATCATGTTGAAACTTCGAGCAATAGTATATTAATCCATGCATTCATTTTTTTTCTTCATTATTGTTTCTACAATGGCTAAATTCAGTTATAGTGTTCTATCTGATATATATTTTGAACGGAAAGATGAAAACGACATTATTTTACATATAATGAATAACCCATTCTTCAAAATATGCGACAAACAAGAAATTAAAATTCGTAACTTAAAAATAAAAAACTTTTTAAATACTTTAAGAAAACGGTACAATCAATGTTCCAGAAACAAGAAATTGTTTTACTCACGCAACCAAGAATGGCTAAGAAATAAACTTATTTTTAAAAAGCCATCAGTAACTACCACGGAAACTGGAAAAGGTGGTCGACCAGCAAAGCCAATTGATAATTGTAGTAAAAGATCACGAAGACGCAAGCTTAAACATATCAATGAAGAAGTTTCTTGTAGCATCATGAAGGATTCATTTCTGCATCAAATTCAACCATCGAAAACTAAAAAGAGTAAAATTTCTATCATTAAAAAAATAGTGGAAGCAAGCCCCAGACGCACAAAAAGGATTTTAAAAAGTATGCCGACACCAACTGAAGAAAATAAATTTACTCCGGAAGAAGCATTTGCACTATTTTTGGATTTGAAAATGACTAAAAACCAATATACAGAGTTGCGGAAGCGAACCAATGAAAAAAATTGTGGAATTTTTCCATCATATCGAGATATAGTTTCTGCCAAAAAAGATTGCTTACCTTCACCAACTGCTATTAGTGTAACTTCAAGTTCAGCAGAAATAAAATTGCAGGATCTTCTTGAACACACTGCAGAACGATTACTAAAGACATTTGATGCTGACTATTTAAAGAAGTTTAAAAATTGCAGCATGACTTTAATTTCTAAATGGGGATGTGATGGGTCCTCTGGCCAGAAACAATACAAACAATGTAATGCGGAAAATTCATCAGATGCCAATTTATTCATGATTTTTTTCGTTCCATTACGTTTAACAAAAACATTTATTGGTTCAGAGCCTTCAACTAGTAGAGCTGCAGAGATAGATGTATGGAAGAATGAAATTCCAGCGTCAACAAAATTTTGTAGACCAATAAAGTTTGCTTACAAAAAAGAAACTAAAGATGTCATAACTGAAGAAGTTGGCAAAATAAGAGACGAAATTAAAGAACTTAAACCCGTGATATTTGAATTTAATGATCAATGCATCGAAGTTAACTTTAAAATGTCACTTACAATGATCGATAGAAAAGTTGCACAAGCTTTTACCGAAACAAAGTCTTCGTCAAGCTGCACCATATGCCAAAAAACATCAAGTCAATTGAGCCAACCACCAACACAAGACGATAGTTTTAATGAAGCATATGAATTTGGAATGTCACCTCTTCATGCTAGAATTCGTTTTATGGAGCATATTCTTAAATTGGGATACGATTTGGAATTTGGCCCGTTAGGCGAAACAGTCAGAAACAACAAAGAAAATTTGGAAAAAAGAAAGCAAAAAAAAAAGATATTCAAGAAAAATACCGTGAGATAGGCCTTATAATTGACCAGCCAAAGCAAGGGGAAGGAAATTGTAATGATGGAAACACAGCAAGGTGATTTTTTTCCGATCCAGAAACTGCAGCTTCTATAACTGGAGTAGATTATGATTTAATACGACGATTCCAAATCATATTAGAAGTTATAGCATGTAGCAAAAAGATAGATGCAAAAAAATTTGGTCAGTACGCTAATGAGACAGCAACCCTTTATATCCAAAAATATTCTTGGAGACATATGCCAACCACAGTTCACAAAATTTTGTTCCATGGGGAACAAATAATTCAGCACAATATGCTTCCAATTGGAGATCTCTCAGAAGAAGCGCAAGAAAAAAGGAACAAAGACTACAGATTCTTTCGCGAGCACAATACAAGAAAAATTTCCAGATATTGTACTAATGAAGATCTTATTAATATTTTGTTGTGCACATCAGACCCGTATATGTCCAGTATTCGACAAAAATGGAAATCAACCTCATTAGAGTTAGATGAAGAAGCTAAACAACTACTGCAAAATGAAAATCAAAGCTATTTGGAAGAAATTTTTACTAATATTGTTTAATTAATACTAGTTTAAAGATTATAATTTGTTTCTAATTGTAGTATAAATTTTTATTAATACATTTAAATAAAATATATGTGCACTTTAAATCAATAGTAAAAGTTTACTAAAAATTTTATCGATGTTGTGCTCTGTATATAATATATCCAAATAGTATTGATATTGTTGGGAATTTCAGTGTTATTTTTCAGTTTAATCCTCACAAGAATTAGCTTTCTTCCAAAAAAAATCTACCTTTGGCCCCTGTGAATATTGAGACTAAATAAATGTCAGGGACCAAATGTTGGCATTTTCTGACCAAAATTAAGTTTAGGAATAATAAATAAGTATTGGTTGTAAAATTTGATTGAGGAAAATAAGAAATTATAAAAAAATACCTATTTAAAATGTAAAAATATTCAACTTTTACATGGAAACTCGCAAATTGAAGCTTAAAGTCCCTCCTATTGAACAAAACAAATTGCGTAAAAAAATACCAATCCGGTCAAAAGTTATAGAGTTTTGACCGCTATCTCGCGAAATTGACCACTGTGCGACGTATAAGAACGAACATTTCCGACTAAATTCACTATTACCGATGCTGCTTCCATATTAAGCCGAAAACCCCCGTTGGATTTCGAGCATAAGCCCGAATACTACCGACTGGTTTTAGTATCATCCGAGCTGTCAGGAATATTAGCCGAATGCTATCGACTGATTAAACCAACTACTATAAGGCGAGTATTCCCGACTGACCAACGCAACGCCTTAGCTGTTAGTAGCTTTACCGAAGTAAATAATTGTATGTATCAAAGCTGTAACTAAAGATATATGTATTTAATGCCAGAATGTGGGAAAATTCAATCGAGTTATAACTTAAGGTTTTTGTGGATCCGTATGTAAACCCTGGACAACTCTGATCTACCTCAGCCGACGACAAAATCCACGTTACAGTTTTTAAAATATAAGTTTTTATTACTTATCATTTATTAGGATCTACATTATGTATTCCCTAATGATAATTGTCTAGACAGACAATAATTGCTGGTTGTGTTTTTCCGAGACGGAATGTATAGTTGTTAATGTCGCACTTTGTCTTCTATGTTTTATGACAGTACACTTTGTTATCATTATTGCTTATAACTAAGGGGTATTTTATTGGTTAATGTGTTTATCTATCTACTGTCTCGTGTCTGTTGGTTTTCTAATATTTTCTAATATTTGTTTAGGCTATGATTATTCTTGTCGTTGTGAAATCTTTATCTAAGTACAGTTGTTATCGTTATTAACTCCCCCTGTGTTGAGGAAATCATTTTCTAAACAAGTCCTTGCGTTTGAAGTCTTTGCAATTCTATGTTGTAGCAGATCTTACTCGTAAATAGTTCATGTCTTTTTTCCTGTACAGCTCTATAGCATTTACATATCTATACTGATGAGTATACTGTAGTTATTAGTATACCGATAGCAATAGATGTGAATAATGTAGTCATAAACGAGCGTTCTTATAAAGGAATGAACATTGTTGATATTTCCTGTATGTTTGAAAATTTGTGTATCTGAGTACAGTACATCGCAAATTTTAGTTAGTTAGTTCTTCGTTATGTACTTTATGTATGATTTCCAGTATTGTTTGTTTCTAATTTATGTATCTGATGGTTAATGGTAATGTTTTGTTCAAACTGTACCAAATGTGTATGTATGATTAGGGATTTCGTAAACGTTATTTTATTTATTTATTTTGTCAATATCATGCAACAAGTTTTATCTTATATTTAAAGTATAGGAAAGTGATGTTTATAAAATAAATTTAGGGATTACACATTAATACAAGTACATACACTTAAGCTATATTAACTAAAAGAAGTTTATACTGTAACGACACGTTTTCGCTCTAGCCGGGGTAGGTCAGCGGATGCCCAGCGTCGTACATAAAAAAATGATTAACACAAACACCTTTGTTTTGTTTGACGTTATAAAATTTATTTTATTATTCTTTTGTTTTTTTATTTCTTTTACTTAAATTTTACTTGTTAAATATTTAAATAAAATAGATCGACAAATAAATTGGATTACAATAAAAAAAAAAAAAATTAGTTAACCCAGCCACACGTGAGTCAATTAATTAATTGGCGAATCGGACAGTAGAAGCTAAGGCAGGAAGCGATCTACCATTCCGGTGGCATACGCACTACCAACAAGGGTTGACCTATTCCACTGGGCAGCGAGAACCTTGACGGCATACGTACAATCTACGTTCAGGCTGCCCAAGTTTCAGCGATTTCTGACTGACTTGTCCACAAAATTAATTCTTAAAAAAAAAAAACAGGAGTCGTCAAAGCGTGTACGTCGGTCTATTCCAAACTGTATGATTTCATAAGCCAAAAGAATCTACATGCTATGGCATAGAAAATAAGGGCGGTTATAAGGATATTGATTTCAGCAATTCGTACAATGAAAATGAACTTGATGGCTACTTGACACGTGTTAAGGCTGATGAGGCTCGCGAAAAAGATTCTGATGATGAAGGCTCTGAAGAAGAATCTACCGATGAAGATTTTTATCCTACAGGTGATGAATCCGATGTTGCTGAGTAATTCGATTCAAATGCTCAAAGCGATACAGAGGATTATGTTTTAAAAACATTATGTAATAATTGGTAATTATAATTTTACTTTATTATTCTAAGTTCAAAATTTAAGATATTACTAATAAATTTTATAAATTTAAAATATTACAAATAAAATATCAACATTATTATTCGGAATCTTTTTGAATTTAATTTACTTTAATCGTGCTTGATTCCTTCAAATCTAAATATTTAATGGATATTCTCATGAAATATTTTTTATTAAAAACTACAAACTGAAATGTATTATTGGGGGAAAGCATATTCATATGGCCATTTCACTACTGCTCATATAGCTCATCAGTCTTATATCAAAAGCCAAATTGATTAAATGAGAACTCCATTGAATTAATAAGACAAAAAGATAATAACTAAAAAAAAAAATACAAAAACAAATACAAATATGTACCGTTGTAATTTCCCTTTTTTAATAATCTAGGTTAAAACTTGACCGACAACAGCAATAAGCAGATGGTAAGGCCAATATATTAGCAATAGAAATTTCTGATTTGCTTTCTTTAAGCTAATTAAAACAAGTAAGAGGTCTATACTCGCCTATGCCGAATTTTATATACCCATCATTATACATATATGTATGTAAATCTAGTTAAATGAAGTAACTCCAATCAAAAAGCAAACATTGAGGTGAAAGAGTACTAAAAAAATTGAAATTAAGTACTATATATATACTCTTGTGGTAAAGGATATAAAGATAAGAAAAAAAAACATAAGTGAAAAAATTGGCACTCGCCCATATTTTCCGAGTTAGGGGGCTCCGAAATTTTTAAACCATCAATATGGTTTTTGAGTAGACCTTAACCCGTTAAGAGCCGATGACATTTTTATGTAAAATTATATATATGTAGTACTTAAAATTTTTTTCTTATATTTTAATTCTCTGTCACTCTAATATTTGCTTTTTTCATTGGAGTTACTTCACTTTATGTAGAAGGTGAAGCGTATATAAGATTCAGCATAGCCCAATATAGCACTCTTATTTGTTTTCATTTTGGTTTTGTTTATTAAATGAATTTGTTGGCTTGTTACTTTTCCTAAAATATACATAAGCTCACAATTTATTTAGGATAAATTTTAAAATGTAAACTTTAACAAGAAATGTAACTTTATTGAAGGAAAAGCGTATGTATATCGGCGAATTAACTAAATTTGCAATGAGCCAAGGCGAATTAAATAGTAGGTGGCCGCACAGCTACAAAAACAAAAACCTAATGTCATTTTCCTCAAGGCGAATCAATTATCAGGTGGCAGCGTTAGAGAATTTATTATTTTTTGCTGGTAGAAACGAATGTCAAACTTCATATAAAAAAAATGGTAAACAGATTTTTTTATATATGGAGTTTGACAGTAGTGTACACGGCGAAAATTAATGAATTCGCCTACGCTACCACTTGGTAATTGATTCGCCTTGATTTTGCTGTTGCACCACGTTGATGACTAAACAAGAAGAGGTAGAATTTAATTTATACTTTTATCATTATTTGGTGCTTTAAATGTTCAACAATACCTTATATTTAATTTTTTGGTTTAGAAATTTAATTTTATGAAATTTAATTTTTTTTACTTTGATCAGCTGTGACTTGAGTTTTTTAATTTTTTTATAATATAAGGATCTCCGTGAAGATAACAAACTAATGTGCTGTTTCTGTATTACAGGCGATCAACTTGTCGGAAATATTTCTATGAAAAGCACTCAGTTTTTTTAGTTATTTCCATATAAATTTTTCAGACGAGTTGATCGCCTGTAATATAGAAACAGCACATAAATTTGTTTCACCCAAGTCAAAGAGGAAAATTAAAAATGGCTTCCTTAGTCTCTCACACGCATAAAAAAATGAGTGCTTTACATTAAATTGAGTGATACCAAGTTTAAATCCAACAAAATATACTTAGATTTTATAAATTATATGGCAATATCTACATTAGTACACACTCAACAATGAATATCAGCTCTTCTTCTTTTCATGAGAGAGGATTTTTAAGTTAACAAACTAACTTAACAAACCGGAAATGAAAAGTTTTATCAATTAAACAAATATAATAAATTATTCAAAAGTTAAAGCAATAAATAAAATAAAAATAAATATTTTATGAACAAAAACAAACCTTTTGTAAAAAAAAACTAAAAATACGTTACAACTACAATTACTACTTGCGCTATCCCTCATACTACATATGGGCTTAAATCTCGAAAACTAAGCGTTGTTCCTGGATGGGACCAATTGTGGATGAAACCACATATATTGTGTATAATTTGGCATATATGTGTTATTCGTTGAGCATATTTTCTTGAACCAAGTTTAAAAAAAAAAGAAATTATAAATGAATAGAAATTATTTTTGCTAAAGTTCATTTATTTTTAATTTCTAAAAATCTTTTTAGAAAGAAAATTTATTTTACAAATGTATGCGGATGTTTTCCAAAGAAAACAAGAAAAATTAGACTGTAGCAGAATGAAATGCTGCACTTTCTGGACCGCTACGACCTTCATCAGCATTCTTCGCATCTATCTACCTTAGTTGTGTATTTTATAAGCATCATCTATTTAACCTTTAACCAACTAACTCTGTAAATAAGAATACGAGAATATTCATACGAGTATTCATATCAACATTAATTTGGTTAGACGAAATTTACACACAAACCAACGTATTTCTTTACTGTTCTCTCTGTATTTCGTCTTGTACATTTGTTCTTGTTTTTTTTTAATCATCGATTGAACACGAATGCAAATTTGTTTTTAATCATTCTTACTTGTTTACTCATAACATTATAGATGCTGTTCCAGTATAATTTTGATTGGTATGATGTAAGCATGAATGCTCGCTGTGCCTTGCGTGCTTATAATTTAATTTTTATTGAATTATTATTTGATCTGTGAATATTATAAATGAATAGAAATTATTTTGGCTTACGTTCATTTATTTTTAATTTCTAAAAATCTTTTTTAGAAAGAAAATTTATTTTACAAATGTATGCGGACGTTTTCCAAAGAAAACAAGAAAAATTAGACGCTAGCAAAATGAAATGCTGCACTTTCTGGACCGCTATGACCTTCATCAGCATTCTTCGCATCTATCTACCTTAGTTGTGTATTTTATAAAAATCATCTATTTAACCTTTAACCAACTAACTCTGTAAATAAGAATACGAGAATATTCATACGAGTATTCATATCAACATTAATTTGGTTAGACGAAATTTACACACAAACCAACGTATTTCTTTACTGTTCTCTCTGTATTTCATCTTGTACATTTGTTCTTGCTTTGTTTCAATCATCGATTGAACACGAATGCAAATTTGTTTTTAATCATTGCTACTTGTTTACTCATAACATTTTAGATGCTGTTCCAGTATCATTTTGATTGTTATGATGTAAGCATGAATGCTTGCTGTGCCTTGCGTGCTTATAATTTAATTTTTATTGAATTATTATTTGAACTGTTAATATTATAAATGAATAGAAATTATTTTGGCTTAAGTTCATTTATTTTTAATTTCTAAAAATCTTTTTTAGAAAGAAAATATTTTACAAATGTATGCGGACGTTTTCCAAAGAAAACAAGAAAAATTAGACGCTAGCAGAATAAAAAATTAAATTATAACACGCAGGGCACAGCGAGCATTCATGCTTACATCATAACAATCAAAATGATACTGGAACAGCATCTATAATGTTATGAGTAAACAAGTAACAATGATTAAAAACAAATTTGCATTCGTGTTCAATCGATGATTGAAACAAAGCAAGAACAAATGTACAAGATGAAATACAGAGAGAACAGTACAGAAATACGTTGGTTTGTGTGTAAATTTCGTCTAACCAAATTAATGTTGATATGGATACTCGTATGAATATTCTCGTATTCTTATTTACAGAGTTAGTTGGTTAAAGGTTAAATAGATGATTTTTATAAAATACACAACTAAGGTAGATAGATGCGAAGAATGCTGATGAAGGTCATAGCGGTCCAGAAAGTTCAGCATTTCATTCTGCTAGCGTCTAATTTTTCTTGTTTTCTTTGGAAAACGTCCGCATACATTTGTAAAATAAATTTTCTTTCTAAAAAGGATTTTTAGAAATTAAAAATAAATGAACGTAAGCCAAAATAATTTCTATTCATTTACAATATTCACAGATCAAATAATAATTCAATAAAAATTAAATTATAAGCACGCAAGGCACAGCGAGCATTCATGCTTACATCATACCAATCAAAATTATACTGGAACAGCATCTATAATGTTATGAGTAAACAAGTAAGAATGATTAAAAACAAATTTGCATTCGTATTCAATCCATGATTGAAAAAAAGCAAGAACAAATGTACAAGACGAAATACAGAGAGAACAGTAAAGAAATACGTTGGTTTGTGTGTAAATTTCGTCTAACCAAATTAATGTTGATATGGATATTCTCTTATTCTTATTTACAGAGTTAGTTGGTTAAATAGATGATGTTTATAAAATACACAACTAAGGTAGATAGATGCGAAGTATGCTGATGAAGGTCGTACCGGTCCAGAAAGTGCAGCATTTCATTCTGCTAGCGTCTAATTTTTCTTGTTTTCTTTGGAAAACGACCGCATACATTTGTAAAATATTTTTTTTTCTAAAAAAGATTTTTAGAAATTAAAAATTAATGAATCTAAGCCAAAATAACTTCTATTCATTTATAATATTCACAGTTCAAATAATAATTCAATAAAAATTAAAAAAAAAAAATTTTCAACTTTCACTCATACTACATATAGGCTTATATCTCGAAAACTAAGAGTTGCTCCTGGATGGGACCAATTGTGGATGAAAGCCACATATATTGCCTATAATTTGGTATATATGTGTTATTCGTTGAGCATATTTTCTTGAACCAACTTAAAAAAAAAGAAATTATCAACTTTCACTCATACTACATATAGGCTTATATCCCAAAAACTAAGAGTTTTTCCTGGATGGGACCAATTGTTGATGAAAGCCTATAATTTGGTATATATGTGTAATTCGATGAGCATATTTTCTTGAACCAAGTTTTAAAAAAAAAAAATTTTCAACTTTTACTAATACTACATATGGGCTTATATCCCGAAACTAAAAGTTGTTCCTGATTGGGCCCAATTGTGGATGAAAGCCACATACATTGCCTAAATTTGGTATATATGTGTTATTCGTTGAGCATATTTTCTTGAACCAACTTAAAAAAAGAAATTATCAACTTTCACTCATACTACATATAGGCTTATATCCCGAAAACTAAGAGTTTTTCCTGGATGGGACCAATTGTTGATGAAAGCCTATAATTTGGTATATATGTGTTATTCGTTGAGCATATTTTCTTGAACCAAGTTTAAAAAAAAGAAATTTTCAACTTTTACTAATACTACATATGGGCTTATATCCCGAAAACTAAAAGTTGTTCCTGATTGGGCCCAATTGTGGATGAAAGCCACATATATTGCCTATAATTTGGTATATATGTGTTATTCGTTGAGCATATTTTCTTGAACCAACTTAAAAAAAAAGAAATTATCAACTTTCACTCATACTACATATAGGCTTATATCCCGAAAACTAAGAGTTTTTCCTGGATGGGACCAATTGTTGATGAAAGCCTATAATTTGGTATATATGTGTAATTCGTTGAGCATATTTTCTTGAACCAAGTTTAAAAAAAAAAAAATTTTTAACTTGCACTCATACTACCTATGGGCTTATATCCCGAAAACTAAGAGTTGTTCCTGGATGTGAACATATTTTTTTGAATCAAGTTAAAAACAAAAATTTAAACTTTCACTCATACTACATATGGGCTTATATCCTGAAAACTAAGAGTTGTTCCAGGATACGACCAACTGTGGATGAAAGCCATACACATTGAATATAATTTGCTGTATATGTGTTATTCGTTGAGCATGTTTTCTTGAACCAAGTTTAAAAAAAAAAGAATTTTCAACTTTCGCTCATACTACATATGGGCTTATATTCCGAAAACTAAGAGTTGTTCCTGGATGGTACCAATTGTGGATGAAAGCCACATATATTGCCTATAATTTGGTATATATATGTTATTTATTGAGCATATTTTCTTGCAACAAATTTAAATGAAAGAAATTTTGAACTTTCACTCATACTACATATGGGCTTATATCCCAAAAACTAAAAATTGTTCCTGGATGGGACCAATTGTGGATTAAAGCCACATATATTGCCTATAATTTGGTTTATATGTGTTATTCGTTGAGCATATTTTCTTGAACCAAGTTGAAAAAAAGTAATTTTCAACTCTTACTCATACTACATATGGGCTTACATTCCGAAAACTTAGGGGTGTTCCTGCATGGGACCAATTGTGGATGAAAGCCACATATATTGCCTATAATTTGGTATATATGTGTAATTCGTTGAGCATAATTTCTTGAACCAAGTTAAAAAAAAAGAAATTTTCAACTTTTGCTCATACTACATATGGGCTTATATCCCGAAAACTAAGAGTTGTTTCTGGATGGGACGAACTGTGCATGAAAGGCACATATATTGCCTATAATTTGGTATATATGTGTTATTCGTTGAGCATATTTTCTTGGACCAAGTTATAAAAAGGAATTTTAACTTTCACTCATACTACATATGGGCTTATATCCCAAAAACTAAGAGTTTTTACTGGATAGGACCAATTTTGGATGAAAGCCTTATATATTGCCTATAATTTGGTATATGTGTTATTCGTAGAGCATATTTTCTTGAACCAAGTTAAAAAAAAAGAAATTTTGAACTTTCACTCATACTACATATGGGCTTATATTCCGAAAACTAAGAGTTTTTCCTGAATGGGACCAATTGCGGATGAAAACCATATATATTGCCTATAATATGGTATATATGTGTTATTCGTTGAGCATATTTTCTTGAACCAAGTTTAAAAAAAAGAAATTTTCAACTTTCACTCATACTACATATGGGCTTTTATTCCGAAAACTAAGAGTTTTTCCTGAATGGGACCAATTGCGGATGAAAGCCATATATATTGCCTATAATATGGTATATATGTGTTATTCGTTGAGCATATTTTCTTGAACCAAGTTAAAAAAAAAATAATTTTCAACTTTCACTCATACTACATATGGGCTTATATTCCGAAAACTACGAGTTTTTCCTGAATGGGACCAATTGCGGATGAAAGCCACATATATTGCCTATAATTTGATATATATGTGTTATTCGTTGAGCATATTTTCTTGAACCAAGTTTAAAAAGAAGAAATTTTCAACTTTCACTCATACTACATATGGGCTTATATTCCGAAAACTAAGAGTTTTTCCTGAATGGGACCAATTGCGGATGAAAGCCATATATATTGCCTATAATATGGTATATATGTGTTATTCGTTGAGCATATTTTCTTGAACCAAGTTAAAAAAAAAGTAATTTTCAACTTTCACTCATACTACATTTGGGATTATATCCCGAAAACTAAAAGTTGTTCCTGAATGGGACCAATTGTGGATGAAAGCCACATATATTGCCTATAATTTGATATATATGTGTTATTCGTTGAGCACATTTTCTTGAACCAAGTTTAAAAAAAAGAAATTTTCAACTTTCACTCATTCTACGTATGGGCTTATATCCCGAAAACTAAGAGTTGTTCCTGGATGGAACCAATTGTGGATGAAAGTCACATATATCGTTGAGCATATATTTTTGAACCAAGCTAAAAAAAAACACATTTTCAACTTTCACTTATACTACATATGGGCTTATATCCCGCAAACTAAAAGTTGTTCTTGGATGAAACATATTTTCTTGAATCAAGTTTAAAAAAAAAAGTAATTTTCAACTTTTACTCATACTACATATGGGCTTATATCCCGAAAACTAAGAGTTGTTCCTGGATGGAACCAATTGTGGATGAAAGCCACATACATCGTTGAGCATATATTCTTGAACCAAGTCAAAAAAAAAGATATTTTCAACTTTCACTTATACTACATATGGGATTATATCCCGCAAACTAAAAGTTGTTCCTGGATGAAACATATTTTCTTGAACCAACTTAAAAAAAAAAAAAAATAAATTTTCAACTTTCACTCATACGACATATGGGCTTATATCCCGAAAGCTAAGAGTTGTTCCAGGATAGGACCAACTGTGGATGAAAGCCATATATATTTACTATAATTTGCTGTATATGTGTCATTCGTTGAGCATATTTTCTTGAACCAAGTTAAAAAAAAATAAATTTTCAACTTTCACTCATACTACATATGGGCTTATATCCCGAAAACTAAAAGTTGTTCCTGGATGGGACCAAGTGTGGATGAAAGCCACATATATTGCCTATAATTTGGTATATATGTGTTATTCGTTGAGCATATTTTCTTGAACCAAGTTTAAAAAAAAAGAAAATTTCAACTTTCGCTCATACCACATATGGGATTATATCCCGAAAACTTAGGGTTGTTCCTGCATGGGACCAATTGCGGATGAAAGCCATATATATTGCCTATAATATGGTATATATGTGTTATTCGTTGAGCATATTTTCTTGAACCAAGTTTAAAAAAAAGAAATTTTCAACTTTCACTCATACTACATATGGGCTTTTATTCCGAAAACTAAGAGTTTTTCCTGAATGGGACCAATTGCGGATGAAAGCCATATATATTGCCTATAATATGGTATATATGTGTTATTCGTTGAGCATATTTTCTTGAACCAAGTTAAAAAAAAAATAATTTTCAACTTTCACTCATACTACATATGGGCTTATATTCCGAAAACTACGAGTTTTTCCTGAATGGGACCAATTGCGGATGAAAGCCACATATATTGCCTATAATTTGATATATATGTGTTATTCGTTGAGCATAGTTTCTTGAACCAAGTTTAAAAAAAAAAGAAAATTTCAACTTTCGCTCATACCACATATGGGATTATATCCCGAAAACTTAGGGTTGTTCCTGCATGGGACCAATTATGGATTAAAGCCACATATATTGCCTACAATTTGGTATACATGTGTTATTCGTTGAGCATAGTTTCTTGAACCAAGTTTAAAAAAAAATTTTCAACTTTCATTCATACTACATATGGGCTTATATCTCGAAAACTAAGAGTTGATCCTGGATGGGAGCAATTGTGGATAAAAGCGATATATATTGCCTATAATTTGGTATATATATGGTATTCGTTGAGCATATTTTCTTGAACCAAATTTAAAAAAAAAAAATTTTAAACTTTCATTCATACTACATATGGGCTTATATCCCGAAAACTAAGAGTTTTTCCTGGATGGAACCAATTGTGGATGAAAGCCACATATATCGTTGAGCATATATTTTTGAACCCAGTTAAAAAAAGGAAATTTTCAACTTTCACTTATACTACATATGGGCTTATATCCCGCAAACTAAAAGTTGTTTCTGCATGGAACCAATTGTGGATGAAAGCTACATATATTACCTACAATTTAGTATATATGTGTTATTCGTTGAGCATAGTTTCTTAAACCAAGCTTAAAAAAAAATTTTCAACTTTCATTCATACTACATATGGGCTTATATCCCGAAAACTTAGGGTTGTTCCTGCATGGGACCAATTGTGGATGAAAGCCATATATATTGCCTATTATTTGGTACATATGTTATTCGTTAAGCATATTTTCTTGAACCAAGTTAAAAAAAAGAAATTTTCAACTTTCACTCATACTACATATGGGCTTATATCCTGAAAACTAAGAGTTTTTCCTGAATTAGACCTATTGTGGATGAAAGCCATATATATTGCCTATAGTTTGGTATATATGTGTTATTCGTTGAGCATATTTTCTTGAACCAAGTTTAAAAAAAAGTAATTTTCAACTTTCACTCATACTACATATGGGTTTATATCTCGCAAACTAAAAGTTGTTTCTGCATGGAACCAATTGTGGATGAAAGCTACATATATTGCCTACAATTTAGTATATATGCGTTATTCGTTGAGCATAGTTTCTTAAACCAAGCTTAAAAAAAGTTTTCAACTTTCATTCATACTACATATGGGCTTATATCCCGAAAACAGAGTTTTTCCTGGATGGATTGTGGATAAAAGCCACATATATTGCCTATAATTTGGTACATATGTGTTATTCGTTGGGCATAATTTCTTGAACCAAGTTTAAAAAAAAGAAATTTTCAACTTTTGGTCATACTACATATGGGCTTATATCCCGAAAACTAAGAGTTTTTCTTGGATGGGACAAATTGTGGATGAAAGCCACATATATTGCCTATATTTGGTATATATTTGTTATTCCTTGAGCATATTTTCTTGAACCAAGTTTAAAAAAAAGAAATTTTAACTTTCACTCATACTACATATGGGCTTATATCCCGAAAACTAAGAGTTTTTCCTGGATGGGACCAATTGTGGATGAAAGCCATATATATTGCCTATAATTTGGTACATGTGTTATTCGTTAAGCATATTTTCTTGAACCAAGTTAAAAAAAAAGAAATTTTCAACTTTCACTCATACTACATATGGGCTTATATCCTGAAAACTAAGAGTTTTTCCTGAATTAGACCTATTGTGGATGAAAGCCATATATATTGCCTATAGTTTGGTATATATGTGTTATTCGTTGAGCATATTTTCTTGAACCAAGTTTAAAAAAAAGTAATTTTCAACTTTCACTCATACTACATATGGGCTTATATCCCGAAAACTAAGAGTTGTTCCTGGATGTAACCAATTGTGGATGAAAGCTACATATATTGCCATTAATTTGGTATATATGTGTTATTAGCTGAGCATATATTCTTGAACCAAGTTAAAAAAAAAACCAATTCTCAACTTTCACTCATACTACATATGGGCTTATATCCTGAAAACTAAGAGTTTTTCCTGAATTAGACCTATTGTGGATGAAAGCCATATATATTGCCTATAGTTTGGTATATATGTGTTATTCGTTGAGCATATTTTCTTGAACCAAGTTTAAAAAAAAGTAATTTTCAACTTTCACTCATACTACATATGGGCTTATATCCCGAAAACTAAGAGTTGTTCCTGGATGTAACCAATTGTGGATGAAAGCTACATATATTGCCATTAATTTGGTATATATGTGTTATTAGCTGAGCATATATTCTTGAACCAAGTTAAAAAAAAAAACAAATTCTCAACTTTCACTCATACTACATATGGGCTTATATCCTGAAAACTAAGAGTTTTTCCTGAATTAGACCTATTGTGGATGAAAGCCATATATATTGCCTATAGTTTGGTATATATGTGTTATTCGTTGAGCATATTTTCTTGAACCAAGTTTAAAAAAAGAAATTTTCAACTTTCACTCATACTACATATGGGCTTATATCCCGAAAACTAAGAGTTGTTCCTGGATGGGACCAATTGTTGATTAAAGTCTATAATTTGGTATAAATATGTTATTCGTTGAGTATAGTTTCTTGAACCAAGTTAAAAAAAAGAAATTATCAACTTTCACTTATACTACATATGGGCTTATATCCCGCAAACTAACAGTTGTTCCTAGATGAAACATATTTTCTTGAACCAAGTTAAAAAAAAATAAATTTTTATCTTTCACTCATACTACAATGGGCTTATATCCCAAAAACTAAAAGTTGTTCCTGAATGGGACCAATTGTGGATGAAAGCCACATATATTGTCTATAATTTGGTATATATGTGTTATTCGTTGAGCATATTTTCTTGAACCAAGTTTAAAAAAAAAAGAAATTTTCAACTGTCGCTCATACTACATATGGGCTTATATCCAAAAAACTAAAAGTTGTTCCTGGATGGGACCAATTGTGGATGAAAGCCACATATATTGTCTATAATTTGGTATATATGTGTTATTCGTTGAGCATATTTTCTTGAACCAAGTTTAAAAAAAAGAAATTTTCAACTTTCACTCATACTACATATGGGCTTATATCCCGAAAACTAAGAGTTTTTCCTGAATGGGACCAATTGTGGATGAAAGCCATATATATTGCCTATAATTTGGTACATGTGTTATTCGTTGAGCATATTTTCTTGAACCAAGTTTCAAAAAAAAAGAAATTTTAAACTTTCACTCATACTACATATGTGGTTATATACCGAAAACTAAGAGTTGTTCCTGGATGGGACCAATTGTTGATGAAAGCCTATAATTTGGTATATATGTGCTAATCGTTGAGAATAGTTTCTTGAACCAAGTTTAAAAAAAGTTTCAACTTTCACTCATACTACATATGGACTTATATCCCGAAAACTAAGAGTTGTTCCTGGATGGAACCAATTGTGGATGAAAGCTACATATATTGCCATTAATTTGGTATATATGTGTTATTAGCTGAGCATAATTTCTTGAACCAAGCTTAAAAAAAAAGAAATTTTCAACTTTTGCTCATACTACATAAGGGCTTATTTCCCGAAAACCTAAAATTGTTCCTAGATGGGATTAATTGTTGATGAAAGTCTATAATTTGGTATACATATGTTATTCGTTGAGTATTGTTTCTTGAACCAAGTTAAAAAAAAGAAATTATCAACTTTCACTTATACTACATATGGGCTTATATCCCGCAAACTAAAAGTTGTTCCTGGGTGAAACATATTTTCTTGAACCAAGTTAAAAAAAAAATAAATTTTCAACTTTCACTCATACTACATATGGGCTTATATCCCGAAAACTAAAAGTTGTTCCTGGATGGGACCAATTGTGGATGAAAGCCACATATATTGCCTATAATTTGGTATATATGTGTTATTCGTTGGGCATAATTTCTTGAACCAAGCTTAAAAAAAAAGAAAATTTCAACTTTCGCTCATACCACATATGGGATTATATCCCGAAAACTTAGGGTTGTTCCTGCATGGGACCAATTGCGGATGAAAGCCATATATATTGCCTATAATATGGTATATATGTGTTATTCGTTGAGCATATTTTCTTGAACCAAGTTTAAAAAAAAGAAATTTTCAACTTTCACTCATACTACATATGGGCTTTTATTCCGAAAACTAAGAGTTTTTCCTGAATGGGACCAATTGCGGATGAAAGCCATATATATTGCCTATAATATGGTATATATGTGTTATTCGTTGAGCATATTTTCTTGAACCAAGTTAAAAAAAAATAATTTTCAACTTTCACTCATACTACATATGGGCTTATATTCCGAAAACTACGAGTTTTTCCTGAATGGGACCAATTGCGGATGAAAGCCACATATATTGCCTATAATTTGATATATATGTGTTATTCGTTGAGCATAGTTTCTTGAACCAAGTTTAAAAAAAAAAAGAAAATTTCAACTTTCGCTCATACCACATATGGGATTATATCCCGAAAACTTAGGGTTGTTCCTGCATGGGACCAATTATGGATTAAAGCCACATATATTGCCTACAATTTGGTATACATGTGTTATTCGTTGAGCATAGTTTCTTGAACCAAGTTTAAAAAAAAATTTTCATCTTTCATTCATACTACATATGGGCTTATATCTCGAAAACTAAGAGTTGATCCTGGATGGGAGCAATTGTGGATAAAAGCGATATATATTGCCTATAATTTGGTATATATATGGTATTCGTTGAGCATATTTTCTTGAACCAAATTTAAAAAAAAAAAATTTTAAACTTTCACTCATACTACATATGGGCTTATATCCCGAAAACTAAGAGTTTTTCCTGGATGGAACCAATTGTGGATGAAAGCCACATATATCGTTGAGCATATATTTTTGAACCCAGTTAAAAAAAGGAAATTTTCAACTTTCACTTATACTACATATGGGCTTATATCCCGCAAACTAAAAGTTGTTTCTGCATGGAACCAATTGTGGATGAAAGCTACATATATTACCTACAATTTAGTATATATGTGTTATTCGTTGAGCATAGTTTCTTAAACCAAGCTTAAAAAAAAATTTTCAACTTTCATTCATACTACATATGGGCTTATATCCCGAAAAATAAGAGTTTTTCCTGGATGGATTGTGGATAAAAGCCACATATATTGCCTATAATTTGGTATATATGTGTTATTCGTTGAGCATATTTTCTTGAACCAAGTTGAAAAAAAAGTAATTTTCAACTTTTACTCATGCCACAAATGGGCTTATATCCCGAAAACTTAGGGTTGTTCCTGCATGGGACCAATTGTGGATGAAAGCCATATATATTGCCTATTATTTGGTACATATGTTATTCGTTAAGCATATTTTCTTGAACCAAGTTAAAAAAAAGAAATTTTCAACTTTCACTCATACTACATATGGGCTTATATCCTGAAAACTAAGAGTTTTTCCTGAATTAGACCTATTGTGGATGAAAGCCATATATATTGCCTATAGTTTGGTATATATGTGTTATTCGTTGAGCATATTTTCTTGAACCAAGTTTAAAAAAAAGTAATTTTCAACTTTCACTCATACTACATATGGGCTTATATCTCGCAAACTAAAAGTTGTTTCTGCATGGAACCAATTGTGGATGAAAGCTACATATATTGCCTACAATTTAGTATATATGCGTTATTCGTTGAGCATAGTTTCTTAAACCAAGCTTAAAAAAAGTTTTCAACTTTCATTCATACTACATATGGGCTTATATCCCGAAAACAGAGTTTTTCCTGGATGGATTGTGGATAAAAGCCACATATATTGCCTATAATTTGGTACATATGTGTTATTCGTTGGGCATAATTTCTTGAACCAAGTTTAAAAAAAAGAAATTTTCAACTTTTGGTCATACTACATATGGGCTTATATCCCGAAAACTAAGAGTTTTTCTTGGATGGGACAAATTGTGGATGAAAGCCACATATATTGCCTATATTTGGTATATATTTGTTATTCCTTGAGCATATTTTCTTGAACCAAGTTTAAAAAAAAGAAATTTTAACTTTCACTCATACTACATATGGGCTTATATCCCGAAAACTAAGAGTTTTTCCTGGATGGGACCAATTGTGGATGAAAGCCATATATATTGCCTATAATTTGGTACATGTGTTATTCGTTAAGCATATTTTCTTGAACCAAGTTAAAAAAAAAAGAAATTTTCAACTTTCACTCATACTACATATGGGCTTATATCCTGAAAACTAAGAGTTTTTCCTGAATTAGACCTATTGTGGATGAAAGCCATATATATTGCCTATAGTTTGGTATATATGTGTTATTCGTTGAGCATATTTTCTTGAACCAAGTTTAAAAAAAAGTAATTTTCAACTTTCACTCATACTACATATGGGCTTATATCCCGAAAACTAAGAGTTGTTCCTGGATGTAACCAATTGTGGATGAAAGCCACATATATTGCCATTAATTTGGTATATATGTGTTATTAGCTGAGCATATATTCTTGAACCAAGTTAAAAAAAAAACAAATTCTCAACTTTCACTCATACTACATATGGGCTTATATCCTGAAAACTAAGAGTTTTTCCTGAATTAGACCTATTGTGGATGAAAGCCATATATATTGCCTATAGTTTGGTATATATGTGTTATTCGTTGAGCATATTTTCTTGAACCAAGTTTAAAAAAAAGTAATTTTCAACTTTCACTCATACTACATATGGGCTTATATCCCGAAAACTAAGAGTTGTTCCTGGATGTAACCAATTGTGGATGAAAGCTACATATATTGCCATTAATTTGGTATATATGTGTTATTAGCTGAGCATATATTCTTGAACCAAGTTAAAAAAAAAAACAAATTCTCAACTTTCACTCATACTACATATGGGCTTATATCCTGAAAACTAAGAGTTTTTCCTGAATTAGACCTATTGTGGATGAAAGCCATATATATTGCCTATAGTTTGGTATATATGTGTTATTCGTTGAGCATATTTTCTTGAACTAAGTTTAAAAAAAGAAATTTTCAACTTTCACTCATACTACATATGGGCTTATATCCCGAAAACTAAGAGTTGTTCCTGGATGGGACCAATTGTTGATTAAAGTCTATAATTTGGTATAAATATGTTATTCGTTGAGTATAGTTTCTTGAACCAAGTTAAAAAAAGAAATTATCAACTTTCACTTATACTACATATGGGCTTATATCCCGCAAACTAACAGTTGTTCCTAGATGAAACATATTTTCTTGAACCAAGTTAAAAAAAAATAAATTTTTATCTTTCACTCATACTACAATGGGCTTATATCCCAAAAACTAAAAGTTGTTCCTGAATGGGACCAATTGTGGATGAAAGCCACATATATTGTCTATAATTTGGTATATATGTGTTATTCGTTGAGCATATTTTCTTGAACCAAGTTTAAAAAAAAAAGAAATTTTCAACTGTCGCTCATACTACATATGGGCTTATATCAAAAAAACTAAAAGTTGTTCCTGGATGGGACCAATTGTGGATGAAAGCCACATATATTGTCTATAATTTGCTATATATGTGTTATTCGTTGAGCATATTTTCTTGAACCAAGTTTAAAAAAAAGAAATTTTCAACTTTCACTCATACTACATATGGGCTTATATCCCGAAAACTAAGAGTTTTTCCTGAATGGGACCAATTGTGGATGAAAGCCATATATATTGCCTATAATTTGGTACATGTGTTATTCGTTGAGCATATTTTCTTGAACCAAGTTTCAAAAAAAAAGAAATTTTAAACTTTCACTCATACTACATATGTGGTTATATACCGAAAACTAAGAGTTGTTCCTAGATGGGATTAATTGTTGATGAAAGTCTATAATTTGGTATACATATGTTATTCGTTGAGTATTGTTTCTTGAACCAAGTTAAAAAAAAGAAATTATCAACTTTCACTTATACTACATATGGGCTTATATCCCGCAAACTAAAAGTTGTTCCTGGGTGAAACATATTTTCTTGAACCAAGTTAAAAAAAAAATAAATTTTCAACTTTCACTCATACTACATATGGGCTTATATCCCGAAAACTAAAAGTTGTTCCTGGATGGGACCAATTGTGGATGAAAGCCACATATATTGCCTATAATTTGGTATATATGTGTTATTCGTTGGGCATAATTTCTTGAACCAAGCTTAAAAAAAAAGAAATTTTCAACTTTTGCTCATACTACATAAGGGCTTATTTCCCGAAAACCTAAAATTGTTCCTAGATGGGATAAATTGTTGATGAAAGTCTATAATTTGGTATACATATGTTATTCGTTGAGTATTGTTTCTTGAACCAAGTTAAAAAAAAGAAATTATCAACTTTCACTTATACTACAGATGGGCTTATATCCCGCAAACTAACAGTTGTTCCTAGATGAAGCATATTTTCTTGAACTAAGTTTAAAAAAAATAAATTTTTATCTTTCACTCATACTAAATATGGGCTTATATCCTGAAAACTAAAAGTTGTTCCTGAATGGGACCAATTGTGGATGAAAGCCACTATATTGCCAATAATTTGGTATATATGTGTTATTCATTGAGCATATTTTCTTGAACCAAGTTTTAAAAAAAAGAAATTTTCAACTTTCGCTCATACCACATATGGGATTATATCCCGGAAACTTAGGGTTGTTCCTGCATGGGACCAATTGTGGATAAAAGCCACATATATTGCCTATAATTTGGTATTTATGTGTTATTCGTTGAGTATAGTTTCTTGAACCAAGTTTAAAAAAAAAGAAATTTTCAACTTTTACTCATGCTACATATGGGCTTATGTCCCGAAAACTTAAAGTTGTTCCTGCATGAAACCAATTGTGGATGAAAGCTACATATATTGCCCACAATTTGGTATATATTTGTTATTCGTTGAGCATAGTTTCTTAAACCAAGTTTAAAAAAAAATTTTCAACTTTTATTCATACTACATATGGGCTTATATCCCGAAAACTAAGAGTTGATCCTGGATGGGAGCAATTGTGGATGCAAGCGATATATATTGCCTATAATTTGGTGTATATATGTTATTCGTTGAGCATATTTTCTTGAACCAAGTTTAAAAAAAAATTTTAAACTTTCACTCATACTACATATGGGCTTATATCCCGAAAACTGAAAGTTGTTCCTTGATGAAACATATTTTCTTCAACCAAGTTAAAAAAAACAGAAATTTTCAGCTTTCACTCATACTACATATGGGCTTTTATCCCGAAAACTAAAAGTTGTTCCTGGATGGGACCAATTGTGGATGAAAGCCACATACATTACCTATAATTTGGTGTATATGTGTTATACGTTGAGCATATTTTCTTGAACCAAGTTTAAAAAAAAAGAAATTTTAACTTTCACTCATACTACATATGGGCTTATATCCCGAAAACTAAGAGTTTTTCCTAGATGGGACAAATTGTGGATGAAAGCCATATATATTGCCTATAATTTGGTATACGATGGCTGCTATATATATTTCTGGGAAAATGGAATTAAGTCGTGAACATTTTCGTGCCAACATTTTGCACAATTTTCGACGTAGATTATCACGACAAGATTGCATTCATACACTTAAATGTTTGTATGGCGATGAAGCACCATCCTATAGCACTGTGAAAAATTGGTATAATGAATTTAATCGTGGCCGAAGCTCGCTCAAAGACGAATTCCGTGAAGGTCGTCCAAAAACGGCTGTTGCGCCAGAGAATATTGATGCCGTGCGTGAACTCATAATGCAAGATCGACATGCGACATACCGAGAGATAGAGACATCCTTGGACATTTCTTCCACCAGCATACATTCGATACTGCATGAACACCTGGCCGTAAAAAAGGTTTGTTCTCGTTGGATCCCGCACAACTTTAAAGTCGCTCAAAAAAGGCTCGTATCGATTGGTGCAAAGAAATGTTGCAAAAATACGATTGCGGTGCTTCAAAAGACGTTTATAAGATCGTCACAGGTGACGAATCATGGATCTATGCGTATGAGCCCGAAACGAAACAACAATCGACCGTGTGGGTTTTCAAAGACGAGCAAAATCCAACGAAAGTTGTTCGTAGAAGAAGCACTTCGAAGTAAATGGTCACCTGTTTCTTCGGCAAAACTGGTCATGTGGCGACTGTTACGCTTGAGCAACGTAGGCCGGTCACTTCTGAGTGGTACACTACAATTTGTTTGCCTGAAGTCATCGGAGAAATTCGAAAAACCAACAAGAGAAGACGAATCATTGTTCACCATGACAATGCGAGCTCTCACACATCGGCTCAAGCCAGAGCGTTTTTGACCGGCCAAAACGTCGAATTAATGGGTCATCCGCCGTACAGCCCTGACTTGGCACCTAATGACTTCTTCTTGTTTCCGCACATCAAGAAAAAAATGCGTGGTCAACGATTTTCGTCGCCAGAAGAGGCTGTTGAAGTGTTCAAAAACCATGTTTTAGAGGTGTCTCAATCGGAGTGGAAAAAGTGCTTCGAGAACTGGTTTGAGCACATGCAAAATGTATAAATCATGCTGGAGAATACTTTGAAAAACAATAAAACCATTTTTGATTATAAATATCCGCATTTTCACTATTAGGCCAGAAATATATATAGCAGCCCTCGTATATGTGTTATTCGTTGAGCATATTTTCTTGAACCAAGTTTAAAAAAAAGAAATTTTCAACTTTCACTTATACTACATATGGGCTTATATCCCGCAAACTAAAAGTTGTTCCTTGATGAAACATATTTTCTTCAACCAAGTTAAAAACAAAATAAATTTTCAACTTTCACTCATACTACATATGGGCTTATATCCCGAAAACTAAGAGTTGATCCTGGATGGGAGCAATTGTGGATGAAAGCGATATATATTGCCTATAATTTGGTATATATATGTTATTCGTTGATCATATTTTCTTGAACCAAGTTTAAGAAAAATATTTTCAACTTTCACTTATACTACATTTGGGCTTATATCCCGCAAACTAAAAGTTGTTCCTTGATGACCCATATTTTCTTCAACCAAGTTAAAAACAAAATAAATTTTCAACTTTCACTCATACTACATATGGGCTTATATCCCGAAAACTAAGAGTTAATCCTGGATGGGAGCAATTGTGGATGAAAGCGATATATATTGCCTATAATTTGGTATATATATGTTATTCGTTGAGCATATTTTCTTGAACCAAGTTAAAAAAAAATAATTATCAATTTTCACTCATACTACATATGGGCTTATATCCCGAAAACTATGAGTTGCTCCTGGATGGAACATATTTTTTCGAATCAAGTTAAAAAAAAAAATTTCAAATTTCACTCATACTACATATGGGCTTATATCCCGCAAACTAAAAGTTGTTCCTTGATGAAACATATTTTCTTCAACCAAGTTAAAATCAAAATAAATTTTCAACTTTCACTCATACTACATATGGGCTTATATCCCGAAAACTAAGAGTTGATCCTGGATGGGAGCAATTGTGGATGAAAGCGATATATATTGCCTATAATTTGGTATATATATGTTATTCGTTGATCATATTTTCTTGAACCAAGTTTAAAAAAAATATTTTCAACTTTCACTTATACTACATTTGGGCTTATATCCCGCAAACTAAAAGTTGTTCCTTGATGACCCATATTTTCTTCAACCAAGTTAAAAACAAAATAAATTTTCAACTTTCACTCATACTACATATGGGCTTATATCCCGAAAACTAAGAGTTAATCCTGGATGGGAGCAATTGTGGATGAAAGCGATATATATTGCCTATAATTTGGTATATATATGTTATTCGTTGAGCATATTTTCTTGAACCAAGTTAAAAAAAAATAATTATCAATTTTCACTCATACTACATATGGGCTTATATCCCGAAAACTATGAGTTGCTCCTGGATGGAACATATTTTTTCGAATCAAGTTAAAAAAAAAAATTTCAAATTTCACTCATACTACATATGGGCTTATATCCCGCAAACTAAAAGTTGTTCCTTGATGAAACATATTTTCTTCAACCAAGTTAAAAACAAAATAAATTTTCAACTTTCACTCATACTACATATGGGCTTATATCCCGAAAACTAAGAGTTGTTCTAGGATAGGACCAACTGTGGATAAAGCCACATATATTGCCATTAATTTGGTATATATGTGTTATTTGTTGAGCATATATTCTTGAACCAGGTTAAAAAAAAACAAATTCTCAACTTTCACTTATACTACATATGGGCTTATATCCCGCAAACTAAAAGTTGTTCCTGGATGAAACATATTTTCTTGAACCAAGTTAAAAAAAACATAAATTTTCAGCTTTCACTCATACTACATATGGGCTTATATCCCGAAAACTAAGAGTTTTTCCTGAATGGGACCAATTGTGGATGAAAGCCATATATATTGACTATAATCTGCTGTATATGTGTTATTCGTTGAGCATATTTTCTTGAACCAAGTTTAAAAAAAAGTAATTTTTAACTTTCACTCATACTACATATGGGCTTATATCCCGAAAACTAAGAGTTGTTCCTGGATGGAACCAATTGTGGATGAAAGCCACATATATTGCCATTAATTTGGTATATATGTGTTATTTGTTGAGCATATATTCTTGAACCAAGTTAAAAAAAAAACAAATTCTCAACTTTCACTTATACTACATATGGGCTTATATCCCGCAAACTAAAAGTTGTTCCTGGATGAAACATATTTTTTTGAACCAAGTTAAAAAAAAAAAACATAAATTTTCAGCATTCACTCATACTACATATGGGCTTATATCCCACATATATTACCTATAATTTGGTATATATGTGTTATTCATTGAGCATATTTTCTTGAACCAAGTTAAAAAAAAAGAAATTATCAACTTTCACTCATACTACATATGGGCTTATATCCCGAAAACTATGAGTTGCTCCTGGATGGGACCAATTGTTGATGAAAGCCTATAATTTGGTATATATGTGTTATTCGTTGAGCATATTTTCTTGAACCAAGTTTAAAAAAAAGAAATTTTCAACTTTCACTCATACTACATATGGGCTTATATCCCGAAAACTAAGAGTTTTTCCTGAATGGGATCAATTTGGATGAAAGCCATATATATTGACTATAATCTGCTGTATATGTGTTATTCGTTGAGCATATTTTCTTGAACCAAGTTTAAAAAAAAGTAATTTTTAACTTTCACTCATACTACATATGGGCTTATATCCCGAAAACTAAGAGTTGTTCCTGGATGGAACATATTTTTTTGAATCAAGTTTGAAAAAAAAATTTCAAATTTCACTCATACTACATATGGGCTTATATCTCGAAAACTATGAGTTGCTCCTGGATGGGACCAATTGTTGATGAAAGCCTATAATTTGGTATATATGTGTTATTCGTTGAGCATATTTTCTTGAACCAAGTTTAAAAAAAAGAAATTTTCAGCTTCAATATATATTGACTATAATCTGCTGTATATGTGTTATTCGTTGAGCATATTTTCTTGAACCAAGTTTAAAAAACAGTAATTTTTAACTTTCACTCATACTACATATGGGCTTATATCCCGCAAACTAAAAGTTGTTCCTGGATGAAACACATTTTCTTGAACCAAGTTAAAAAAACATAAATTTTCACCTTTCACTCCTACTACATATGGGCTTATATCCCGAAAACTAAAAGTTGTTCCTGTATAGGACCAATTGTTGATGAAAGCCTATAATTTGGTATATATGTGTTATTCGTTGAGCATATTTTCTTGAACCAAGTTAAAAAAAAAAGAAATTTTGAACTTTCACTCATACTACATATGGACTTATATCCCGAAAACTAAGAGTTTTTCCTGGATGGGACCAATTGTGGATGAAAGCCATATATATTGCCTATAATTTGGTATATGCGTTATTCGTTGAGCATATTTTCTTGAACCAAGTTTAAAAAAAAAGAAATTTTAAACTTTCACTCATACTAAATATGGGCTTATATACCGAAGACTAAGAGTTGTGCCTGGAAGGGACCAATTGTTGATGAAAGCCTATAATTTGGTATATATGTGTTATTCGTTGAGTATAGTTTCTTGAACCAAGTTTAAAAAAAAAGAAATTTTCAACTTTTGCTCATACTACATATGGGCTTATGTCCCGAAAACTTAAAGTTGTTCCTGGATGGGACCAATTATTGATGAAAGCCTATAATTTGGTATATATGTGTTATACGTTGAGCATATTTTCTTGAACCAAGTTTAAAAAAAAGAAATTTTAACTTTCACTCATACTACATATGGGCTTATATCCCGAAAACTAAGAGTTTTTCCTAGATGGGACCAATTGTGGATGAAAGCCATATATATTGCCTATAATTTGGTATATATTGCCTATAATTTGGTATACGAGGGCTGCTATATATATTTCTGGAAAAATGGAATTAAGTCGTGAACATTTTCGTGCCATCATTTTTCACAATTTTCGACGTGGGTTATCACGACAAGAGTGCATTGATAAACTTAAATGTTTGTATGGCGATGAAGCACCATCCTATAGCACTGTGTAAAATTGGTATAATGAATTTAATCGTTTCCGAAGCTCGCTCAAAGACGAATTCCGAGAAGGTCGTCCAAAAACGGCTGTTGTGCCAGCCATCGTAAGAAAAGAAAAAGTTACGCTTTTTATTCACAAAAATTACATTTTCTTGTTAAAATTTACATTTTGAAATTTTTTTAAAATAAATTTTGAGCTTATGTATATTTTAGAAAAAGTAACAAGGCAACAAATTTATTTATTAAGAGTGCTATATTGGGCTATGCCGAATATTATATACCCTTCACCCTCTATATAAATCTAGTTTAGTAAAGTAACTCCAATGAAAAAAGCAAATATTAGGGTGACAGGAAATTAAAATATAAGAAAAAAAATTGTAAGTACTGTATATATAATTTTACATAAAAATGCCATCGGTTAAACATTTTTAAAAAAATTTTGTATTTGCTAAAAGATTTCTAGAAAAGCTTTAAAAAGATACCCACATTGATTGTTAAAATTTTTTTTAATTTCAGAGGCCCGTAACTTGCAAAATATGGGCGAGCGCCATTTTTTCACTGGAAGTTTTTTTTTTGTCTTTTTTTTAAATTCTCTATCGCCCCGTATATTTGTTCTTTTGATTGGATTTACTTCATTGTTTTATATAATATGGATAATAGTGTCTTTCGACACTATGTTTGATCGATTGGCGTATTTAAATTTGCCTTAGCAAAACTTAATTTTAACACTAACAGTAACAGATAGACGCACAGATGGACATCTCTCAATCGTCTTGCGGTTTATTAAACGACATATCTTAAATATAAGCTAATTAGGCCTGTTGAGATAAATGTAATAAAAACCAAAACTGTTAAATTTTTTTAACCCCGACGTTTCGTAATTTTTTTGTTGACTTTTTCAAGGGATTTCGTCTGTATTTAATAAAATTATTAAAATGTATATACAAAAAAACAACAATCAGAACTTACAATAAATTAGGAAAAATCACATTTAAAAGTAAACAATAAAAAGAAGAGCATTACATACAAGAATGAACGAACACAAGATGGACATTGAAAAAAGAAAACAATCGACTGCACTAGCTCAACACATCATAGAAACAGGACACACAGCTGACTTCGATACGATTAAAATACTTGACAAGGAAAAAGTGGAGAAAAAGCGTTTCATAATTGAGAGCTTGCATATGCAACAAAAAATTACAAAAACAATGAATCACAAAGAAGACACTGACAACATAAGCGCAAGCTATAGTGTTGCACTAAAATAAAAATTTAAAAGTACAAACTGATATTAAAATAAGTAGTGCAATGTTTGTCTTGTGTAAAATTCTTTTTATTGTTTACTGTTAAATGTGATATTTCCTAATTTATTGTAAGTTCTGATTGTTGTTTTTTGGTATATACATTTTAATAATAATAATTTTATTAAATACAGACGAAATCCCTTGAAAAAGTCAACAAAAAATTGACAAAACGTCGGGGTTAAAAAAATGTAACAAATTTGGTTTTTATTACATTTATCTCAACAGGCCTAATTAGCTTATATAAAAAACAGCAACACAATCAATAATATATTGGCCAATAAACACATAAACAAGACATACATATCTTAAATTTTTAACCAAAGGCTTTGCGATGAAATATTGAAAAGAATAAATTTTAATGATAAAAAACTTGATATTTTAAGATATTTGCAAACAGATTTTTTTACCACTTATGAAAATGTTAACCACTACAAGGATCTCGTTTTAGAATTAAGTTTAGTAATGCTTATAATAAACATTATGAACTCTTCTTTGAAATAAAAAATTTGGCACAATTTTGGCATAAAATTGGTAATTTAAAGAATTCGCTAGACGAACTGATGTTTCCTAAATTGTACAACTGGCCTTACATGTAATAACTCCACCTCACAACAGTGCTTGTGCAGAAAAATTTTTTTTGAGATTAGCTGTCAGCTTTTATTTTTTTAGACAAAGATATAGAAGACTGTGATGAACTTATTTTTAAATATAGAAATGAAATTAAAAAAAATAATACTATTTATGTACATAGATATGTTAAGAAAAGATTTCTGACATACAAATACATTCATACAAAATATTAAATATGGTGCCAAGATTGAACTAATGGAAATAGTGTAAAACGCTTACAGGGCATTAGTGCAAATGTTTATATTTTGCCCAAAATATTATAGATTAAACTTTTTCGGTTGGTTTTTTTTTAAACATAATTCCCTCTCCTTTGAAATTGACAGCATACGACAACCAAATGTATTAAACTTATTATACATACATAAAAATATGTATAGAATCATGTGTATATGTATAATGTAACTGTTCATCTGTTATGATTTTTTTTAATAAAAATGATAAAAAACACCAATTTTTTTTTTACTCAAACGACTTTTTTGTGTGGCTTTATTTTTGTAAAACGACCTTTTGTGCGGATTTTCAAAAATTCTTAGAGGTAACTCTGATAAGAAGTCAGAATATATATTCTTTATGGGGTCGAAATTGGTTATTAAAGAAATTATTGGGTTTTTTAACAGGGACGTTATAAAATTAAAGCGGCAGGGACAGCAAACGACGTCATAATTCTTGCCGCTCTTTTAACATTTCTATTCATTAAGGTTTGTTATTTCATGATGAAAAGATATACGAGCCAACAACGAGTCGAAATAGCAGCAGTATCGGTCGATTTTTGCTTTAAAACGGTGGAAAATTGGGTTTAGCCACTGGACTTCTGCAAGCGTGCCCGTGGTGGTCATGCAAAAGAAATCACACTTTCACAGGAATAAAGATTTTCATTGATATCCAAAACCGTTTTTGTGTTATTAAAAAAAAACTTTTGTAGCGCTCTTATTGAAAACCCCGAGGTAACTGCAATCAACTCCGACGGACAGACGGACATCACTTAATCGACTCACCTATGCATAAAAAGTCAGAATATATAAATGCTTCATGGGATCGGAAATGGATATTTTTAAAAATTACAAACGGAATGACAAACTTAGTTATACCCTTTTTCCACTTTTTTTGGTGAAGGGTATAAAAACAGAATAACTTGCTTTATGTGAAAAAACCAATGCAACCCTTTGATATTAACATATTGGAAAAGAAATGGTCAACACAATTTAAATTAAGCCAGCTTGCCGAGGTGGTACTTTCTGTACCTACAGTACAAGTATCTGTAGCATGTGCGTTAAGCGCACCTTGCATGTACTTTTTTGCCATTCTACAGGAAGTTATTTTCATTTCATCATGTACACTTTTTCCGTACACGTACTAAAAATAAAGTACACTCAAACTTCTTTGCCTTTCATGTACGTTTTCAGCCATACACGTACACAAAGAATAGCTACAGTCAATCATTCACGTACATGTACGCAAATAAGTATTTTAATAAAACACATTCATGGATGTGTAAGGAGAATTTCAAAATTTAGAGACACACATACTCTACACAATGATATTGAGTAATTTATTGTTGTAATTATTGTCGTTTTGACCCACACTACCTAATAAGTATATCAATATTTTTAAGTAAAAATAGAGCAATTTTTTGACATTTTCAAATGCATGCACTGTGACTGTTGGAAATTTTCAAAAAGTGGCACAAAAAGGGGATTTAAAAAAAAGTGGCACCAAAAAGGCGATTTAAAAAAAGGGGCGCCATATAATGTTCAATTTATTTCAATTCTTTAACGTTTCTTTATTTACAATATTTATAAATAATTACATATATTAATATGAAATTAAAATAGATTATAAAAATATCCATATCGTACAGATTATATAATAAAGCTAAAAAATAGTTAATATTGTAATATTTCTTTTAGTATGTATAGTCAGAATATCATGATTCCTTATTTTTGTTTTTTTGTATATAGGAAATTACACAATAATATTATTATTTCTTTAAAACTGTAATATTAATCTGTACACAAGTTCTGCACTTATAATCCAATCTTTCAGATCTACATCCAATACATTCAAGGCGGAAACAGACCCTTGCAAGTATTTATTTTCAACCTATTGGTTTGGTTGTTTATTAATGTTAGATTTGAAAAAGTACGTTTAGTTGATGCACTACTGTGTGGTGAAGTGAATATGTGTGTGCAAAATTTATAAAAGTTTTATAATGCCAAAACTGTTCGGAATCAGAAATTTTATATATTTTATATATTTGTTCATAGATTTTATCCTTCGTTTTACGTTCTAATAGCATTAGTTCTGTAATAAAAGCTTCTGGATCAGTTATTACACAGTTAAACTCTGAAACTGACTCAAAATACGAAATGTCTTTATTAGACTTAGTAAATATTAGATCCAAACACGAAAGTACATTCAGCTCTTTATCCTTAATGACAGTTTTTTAAACTATAACTCCACACATTTTTTGTTCAAATATTATTATTTTGCTTTTAATATCAATTATAAAAATTTTAGAAGTCCCTTAGCACATACTTCACGATCAATATGTATGTACTTATGTTAACAAAATTTTTGTTTTTTTTTTAATATTTATACATACATACATATATTCTTTTTTTGGAAAATTTTTAAACAATTTTGTTTTTTTTTGTTAGACGACGTTGTTCGTTTTCTTAGCTTATTTATTTTCTTGAACCTACTCTCTTTTGTCATCATTTTTTTTTTTATATGTAAGTAGATATTACCCATTTTGATTTTTCGCGGTTTAACATTTTTTCTCCCTTTTTCTTTTTTTTTTTTTTTGTTGTTTTACATTTTTCTGGTTTGTTTACCAATAAAAAAGTTTTTTTTTTTCAAGCGGCATACCTAACGGTTGATTTTTGATACAGTCACTTCAAAAGTTATTTTTTTTTTTAAGAAGCGGAATACCTAACGGTTGATTTTTGATACAGTCACTTCAAAAGTTATTTTTTTTTTAGAAGCGGAATACCTAACGGTTGATTTTTGATACAGTCACTTCAAAAGTTATTTTTTTTTAGAAGCGGAATACCTAACGGTTGATTTTTGATACAGTCCCTTCAAAAGTTATTTTTTAAAAGCGGCATACCTTTTTGACCAAAAGTACACTATTTATTCATAACTTTGTGAAAACACTTGCAAGCACATAATTCATATAAATACATTTGTACATATGCATGTCTATAAATAATTAATTTGATTTTATAAATTATTATTTATAATTCAACTTTTTGTGGTCGTCTGCCGTTGTTTCTGATTCTATTTGTCTCACTTTATGTATCATCACTTGTTTTTGTTGTTTAATTGTTTTAGATTTTTATGTATATTTATTACCATTTTTATAGTTTTTAACAATTTTTATTAATTATCATAGTATTTTATGTCAAGCTTCACACTTTGCACAGCCCGTTTCCTCTTCGCAGAAAAACACAAAAAGCCTCCAAAAAAAAATTAATGAGCCGTCTTGTTCACAGTAGTTGAATTTTAAGAACAATACGAACAAGTATTACATCAATTTAATACTTGTTGCTTTTTATAAACAAACACAAAATGCGACAACAAGTGTAAATCATTTTCAACATTAGACTCGAACAGATTTGTATTGAAACAAAAAAGTCTCGTTAACAAGAAGTTATTTTTTTGCACAACGTATTTATTGTACATGATCTGATTGGAGTTTTACCCAAAACAAGCGAGCCACTCGAAAGTAAAAAAGCGCTATGGAGAAAAATATAAAAACAATAGGAAAAACCTACAGATGTGAATTTTCTATCTATTTAACACATGAGCATTTTCTTATTTCTAGCTGACAGTGAAAAAATTTATTCGTAGGGTATAGAAACACTTTAAAGGTGAAAACAAAATTTTATACAAATAAAATATTTTACAAGCAAACAAAATTTTTGTTAATATCATATTTACACATGTACTACGCAAATAAATGTAAAAATATGTATTTTTATAATTTTTGCTCCAAATATAAATAATGAAATGCAAAGTATATAATTTGTTTTTTTTTTTTTTAATTTTAAGACTTTATTTTCTAAAAAAATTATTTATGTAAATTATATAATAACTAAAAAAAAAGTAACATTTTCATGAAAAAATTATTTATAAAACAATAAAAAGGACATAACAAAATTTTAATTAAAAAATATTTACAAAAATTAATATAAAAAAGGAAAAAGAAACAAAATAAGTAGCAATTCATGGTAAAAAAAGAACAAGTTCAACGTGTATTCAATAAACGTTTGGATATTAAGCACAAAAATTTATTAAAAAAGAATTTAAAAATGTAAAAAAACGTAATAACAACAAGAGAAGAAAACATCGAGTAGAAAATTAATTTACAACTAAATAAAACACTTGTTTCGCTAACAACAAGTTGGCTTTGATGCAAAAATAGATTCGAACCTTAAACAGCACTATCAGAACATTCATGTTCGCACAAAATGGCGAGTACATAAAATGAATGTTTTAAACGAACGGTTTATTCAACAAGTGTTTTGCTTTTGAACAAAAACGATTCGACTCATAAAAAACTAAGTGCTTGTTTAAGTAGACTCGAAAATTACGCAACCGAAACCGATCTCTGAAACTTATGTCAGATTTTGATAAAGTTAAATTTAACGAATTAATTGATAAATTTCATAACGTAAAGAAAAGGATATCGCAAAGTCGACCTATATCATCAAAAGAAAAAAGACATGAGTATATAGAATTACTGCTTGATACATATAATGAAATTTTATCATACACAGAGTTACATAGTAAACAGCTATCTAGTGATACAAACACGGAAAATATTTACCAAAGAATAGAAAATTGCAGGTAGCCCTTGGTTCGATGCTTCGGGAAATTAGATTGTAGAATTAAAGTTTCTCATAATATTTATTTGTTTGAACTCGTCAACAGGGAAATAGGGTCCGAATCAGATTCCGAAATGGAAGGAAAGATAGCAAAAACAGCGGGTAGTGACAATAAGAAAGAAATCGTAGGGCTACCTAGGAAAGCGAACTATTTGTATTCGAACATGGCTACAATAGACCAGAAAAAATCCTTTATTAGCATGTCTACTAACATAATTAGGGACAATTATGACGGAAACCCCCTTGGATTAGAGTCGTTTGTGGACAAAATCGAATTGATTGAAGAATTAGCAGACGCGAATTTGACACCAACTTTTGTAGCATTTGTAAAGTCGAAATTGGAAGGCAAGGCATGGGAGGTTTTGCCTGAAAACTTTAGTACGATTAATGATATAAAAGAAGCTTTAAAGGAAAAGATAAGACCAGATAATTCAAAAGTTGTGGCGGGCAGGATTGCTGCACTAAAAATAAGAAACAATAATTGTGCTGAGTTTACCAAACAAGCAGAAGAATTGGCAGATGCTTTTAAAAGGTCTCTAGTCCTAGAAGGAATAACAAAAGTTAAGGCCCACGAAATGGCCATTGAACAGACTGTCAGCATATGTCGGTTAAATGCGAGATCTAACTTAGTAAAGTCGATTTTAGCATCATTTTCAGATCCAAAGGACGTGATAGCTAAGCTAGTAATATAGCAAACTAATGAAGCAGAAGAGAAACAAATATTAGCATTTCGGCCTTGTAATAGTAATTCGAATAACTTCCATAACAGAAATAATTACAACCGTAATTGCAATAATCGTGGTAGTATTCGTGGTAACAACCGTGGTTATGCCCGAGGTATTAATCGTGGTAATAACTACAGATCTCACAATAGACCAAATTTTAATGAAAATCGGGGGAACCCTTCTAATTCAAATAGGAACAATTATTCGTACCGTGGTAGTAACCGCTTTAATAACAATCGTTTTGGAAATAATACGAACACGAGGAATGCAAGGACCCTGACTTTAAACACAGAAGTCCCTCAACCGGGAACGTTGAGGGAAATAGATCACAACTACTAACTGAACGAAAATCAATTTTTACACTTAATCTGAATTACTCTGACTTTATTCGGCTCCATTGTATAGAAAAAATCGAGTCATGCAGTTTTTTAGTAGATTCACAGACAGATATTTCTTTAATTAAACTTTCATCTCTAAAACCAGGAATAAATTTTAATCAGAATGAAACCGTCAACATTACAGGCGTAACCAATCAACACATTTCAACTTTAGGGACCGTGAACGCTAGTTTTAATATTCAAAATTGTTTGATTTTTCAAACTCTACACATCGTGGAAGATTCTTTTAATATTCCATCAGAAGGAATTCTAGGGAAAGATTTCCTGAAGACACATAGATGCAATATCAATTACGAGGACATGACAATTTAGTTTTGGTTTGGCAATAAAAGATTAAAGATCCCCATAGAACACGGAAGTAGTAGTAACAGTTGCGTAATTCCACCACGCTGCGAAGTTTATAGATTATTTGATTTGGGAAGTATAAGAAAACCAGTATTTGTAGATTTACAGGAATTGTGTGAAGGCGTCTTTATAGCGAAATGCGTTGTCCAGTGTAGTAAACCAATTTTAAGAGTTGTCAATGTGACAGACAATTTCAAATGCATTAAAAACCCTGAGATCAAGTACGAAGAACTCTCAAATTATAATATTTATTCAATTAGCGAAGTTGACGTGAAATCAGATAGGGTAGCGAAACTAAAAAATGTATTAAGGCCTTTATGTGAAAAATATTCGGATGTATTTGCTCTAACTGAGGACAGAATGACGGTCAATAACTTTTACACTCAAAGACTTAGGCTAAATGACGATTTTCCCGTCTACATAAAAAATTATCGTTTGCCTCACTCTCAGAAACAGGAAATTGACAGACAGATTCAAGGCCTACTGCAGAATGATCTGATTGAACCAAGCCAATCGAATTATAACAGTCCACTCATCTTGGTGCCAAAAAAGAGTGTAGGTGGACAAAAGGCATACCGCATGTGTGTCAACTATAGGGCTGTGAACAGGAAACTAACAGCCGACAAATTCCCGCTCCCACGAATCGATGAAGTGTTAGACAATCTTGGTCGCGCCAAGTACTTTTCAATGATTGACCTACTCTCTGGATTTCATCAAATTTCGCTTGACTTAGATTCAAGAGATATAACCTCGTTCAGCACTAACAACGGCTCGTTCAGATGGAAAGTTCGACCTTTCGGGCTGAATGTAGCACCGAACTCCTTCTCGCGCATGATGCATTTAGCTTTTTCTGGCCTTCCTTCGAATCAAGCTTTCCTATACGTTGACGACATCATCGTTGTTGGCTGCAGTATGTCCCATCACTTAAAAAACCTAGAAAACGTTTTCCAAACCCTCAGAAAATACAACTTAAAGATTAATCCACATAAATGTAATTTTTTCAAACCAGAGGTTACTTTTCTGGGACATAGGTGTACGGCACAGGGTCTTCTAGCAGACAACTCGAAAATAGAAACGATCGAAAACTATCCAGTCCCCACTGACAAAGACGCCGTAAGACGTTTTGTAGCATTCGCTAACTACTATCGGAGATTTATTCCGAATTTCGCTGTAATAGCAGCTCCACTAAATCAAATTACGAGAAAAAAGATAAGTTTCATTTGGAATGATAAATGTCAAAACGCCTTTCAAATATTAAAATCGTGTTTGAAGTCCCCAAGACTGTTACAATACCCAGACTTTCGTAAAAAATTTATTATAACGGTGGACGCTTCAAAAACGGGATGTGGCGCCGTTCTGAGCCAAGACTTTAAAGGCAATGACTTACCCATCTATTTCGCATCTAAATCCTTTATTGATGCCGAACAAAGGAAGCCAATCATCGAACAGGAACTTTTGGCCATATACTTTGCAATAAAACAGTTTCGGCCGTACGTATATGGAACCGAATTTATTGTAAGATCGGATCATAGGCCTCTTGTTCATTTGTTTAACATAAAAGATCCATCCTCTAGACTAACTAGGATAAGATTGGAATTATCAGAATATAATTTTGTCATAGAATATATTAAGGGTAAAGACAACATACCAGCTGACGCACTTTCTCGTATTTCAATTGACGAATTGAAAAACCAGAACAGTAACAAATTTGCCGTGACAACCCCCGGAATGTCTAAGCAAACCGAACAAAGAAGAGCGGAAGCTGATGTCAAAGTCGATAAATTACCAATATATGACAAATTTACACACGATTTCAGTACTAAAATACCGAAAATCAGATCAGAAATTTTGTACACTGAAGATAAAGTAGCGAAATTACGCATAAACGTTTATAGAAAATTCAAATTGGCACTATATGTGGATATTTGCATTGAAAACGAAACGTTACATTTAGATGAAACGATATTGAGGCTCCAGAGGGAAGCCGTCAGTAAAAATATTCGTGTGATAGAGTGGCCAAAGAATGACATTGTTTTTAATTTTTGTAGCATACAGGAACTAAAGAACCATGGTATAAAGTTATTAGACAGAATAGAAATAATTCTAACTGATCCTATAGAGGAGGTATTCGATGAAACGAGAAAACATAATTTAATGGCAATTTACCACAATGATCTACTCTTAGGAGGGCATTGTGGCCGGAAAAATCTATATGCGAAACTGAGAACCAAATTTTATTGGAAAAATATGTCGAAAGATGTGGCTACTTTCGTAAAACAGTGTAACAAATGCAATCTTAATAAAGTTAGACCAGGTAATAAAGAAAATTTAATAGTAACCCCCACGCCGATTCGCAGCTTCGATATTGTAGTACTAGACACGATAGGTCCATTAGAGGAATCAAAATATAGTAGCAGGTATGCCGTGACCTTAATATGCGATCTAACAAAGTATTTAGTAGCAATAGCAATACCTGACAAAAGTGCGAATACAGTGGCTAGAGCCATTTTTGAAAACTTCCTAGTATACGGGGTAATGGGTACGATAAAATCAGATTTAGGTTCAGAATTTAAAAATCAAGTATTGGAGCAATTATGCAAATTGCTAAAAGTTAACATAAATTTTTCAACAGCATATCACCACGAAACGTTGGGGACCATATCACCACGAAACGTTGGGGACCATCGAAAGAAACCATAGAGTTTTCAATGAATATCTGAGAGCTTACATAGACGAGAACATTTCGGATTGGGACACGTACTTGAAATACTTTGTGTTTTTCCACAACACTACACTAAATACAGTATTTGACAATAAATTGGTACCGTGTGAATTAATTTTTGGGAAAAAACCATCTTTGCCTGGGGAATTGAGGAAAAGTAAAATTGACCCAATATATAATACAGAAAACTACAGTAAAGAAGTTAAATATAGGCTACAAAGGACAAATGCATTGGCAAAAGAATTAGTTAAGAAACATAAGTTAAGAAACAAGGACTATTATGACAGATATGCAGAACCATTATCATTACAAATTGATGATACTGTTTTAGTTCAGAAACAACCATACGACAAATTAAAAAATATTTATGAAGGTCCGTACATCGTGAAAAGTATCGATGGCTGTAATGCTACTGTATATGATAAAAAAAGAAGAAAGGAAAGAACAATTCACAAAAATAGATTTAAAAAAATGTAAACATAATGTTACCAAACTTAACACAATGTTAAGAAAATTTACTAATTTAAAAAAAAAAAATCTGTTAAAATCTTAACAAGGGTTTTAAGCAAACAAAGCAGCTACCGGTATTATCCACCATTTAAGAAAAAACTCTTACCTAAAATAACAATAATAGCAATTTACCCGTATATTTGCAACAACAATTATTAAACAAAAAACCGTAGAACTAACAAATCTTAACAAAGTTAATGAATTAATACCAAATTGAAAAATTCCAAAAATTATTTCGTTTAATAACTTAAAAAGAAACAATTGAAAAAATGTTAACAGTTTTGATTTAACCTTAAAAACAAACAAGGATTATAATGGGTATTTAGAGTAGGATGTTAAAAACAAACTAAAAAAATAAGAAGATTTTTTTTTTCAACTCAACTTATTTAAGGTTTGTTTTCCTTAGAAGGAAAACTTTTAGAAAACACATTTTTTTAAGAAAAAACTATTTTTTGTAAATAATTATTTACCAAGTAGGCATACAACTATTATATTTTTAAAAGCATGTATTTATTTACTAATTATACTAAAGTATAATTATAAAAAGAAAAACATATTTTGTTGAGACTTTTTTTTAAAAAAGCAAGAAGAGTAAAGAAAATTAAAAAAAATAATAATAATAATAAAAACTAACAATATACATCGAAAAGAAAATACAATTTAGCAAAAAAAAATAATAAGAATATCTAAATTTTTCACTTGCTCATTTATTTGTTTGGCAACATCAAACCGGTAAATTTGTTAATCATGGCAGGCTATTAAGAAAACGTTTTTTTTACTAAAAGAACAAGAAAAGCGGAAGTCTACTTAATACTTTTTTTTTTGGTAAAACTATTAAACAATTAATTATTGAAAATAATTTTTGTTCTGATTTAAAAAAAAAATCAAATTGAAAAGTACTGAAGAAAAATTCTTAAAAAAAAAGAAAACAAACAAAACGTGTGATAATATATATTTTTAATAATTATTAATAAATATAAATTATTTATTACACTTATAATTAAATAATTTTTATACCAAATAATTGTTAAAAAAAATGTATATATATATATATATATATATATATATATATATATATAGCCGTTGACTATACACTATGCAGCAACCTTCCCGAATAAGTGCCGTGTGTGGGCAGGAAAAATCACAGCTAACCTTAAAAGGATCTGGGGCAAATCACCGCATTCGATATCGAGTGTACATTCGTGTCGAGAAATATTTCGATGGCTGTAATTTTTTGGATCAAAGTATTCGATCGTAATTTTTTCTCTTTTCTACTATTTTATACATTGCTGCAAACATATGACAGTAAGAAAAACAAAACAAAAAATGAAATAATTACTAAAAACAGTGTATCAGTGCAAAAAAATAAACAAACAACACTCAAATAAATGGACCCAAACATATTTTTGTATACCTCATCATCGGAATCGGAGAATGAAGCCAAAATAGCAGTCACCAGGAGAAATATTCGTGACAAACCCAATCCTTTCGCATTACCTGAAGTTGAGTAAGTTAATTGTGGCTTTTGAAGTGAATAATATAAACTAAATGATTCAGCATCTATAGATTTAAAAGACGTTTTCGGCTGTCGAAAGATGCTTTTATGTATGTGCTTTTAGAAATAAATATATCTGGCGATATGTCGACAAGTGTACCACCCATTTTGCTGCTTGCCGCTACATTGAACCTTTTGGCCAGTGGTAGCTTTCAACATAATGCCGGGAACGACTTTTTGCTTGGCTTGGCACAAAGCACGATGTGCAAAGTTGTTCTTTAATAGAAAAGGCTTTCACAGCCTGAATTCAATGATAGTAAGTTATATTACAAATACACTATTCAATTAACCCTTTTGTAAAACTTTTAGATTTGTGAAAATGAGTACAAGGTACTAGCAATTAATTCGATGTACGGCGGTGCTGCGCACGACAGTTTTGTTTGGAAACATTCTGAAGAACGACGTTTGCTAGAACAATTGTACACTGAGAAAGGCCTTAACGTTTGGGTTCTTGGGAAATCTTATTTGTTTTGTAACTAATTCTTTTTTTATTATTAATAAATATTCATATGTATATTATACTATACGAGACTCTGGATATCCCACAGAACCCTGGTGTATAACACCATATGCGGCACATGCTGAGGGTTCTTCGGAAGCCTATTTCAACGAAATTCACTCTAAGGCTAGGTGTATTGTTGAACGCACAATAGGAATATTGAAGGCACGCTGGAGAATCCTATGCAATGAAAGAAGAAGCCGATACTCTCCCGATAAATGGTAACTTTTAGAAATGTATGCGCAGCTTTACATAATGTATGCATAAAATTTAATGTTTCTATGTACACCCACGTAAATTCTGACGAGTCCTCGTCAATTGAAGTTTTTACTGGTGGGGAAACACGACTGATAAAAATTGGGGAGAAAATAAGAGATCAAATAAAAATACATTTAAGTGCCACCATTTAAATTATGACTTTTAATAAAAAACAGAAAACAAAAATACAATTCACGTTTTGTAAATAATAAGTTCTACATATAATATGAATCACATAGTTTAATATTTGATTTGTACGATTCTTTTGAGATCATAGAGGTAATTCAATCAGCCTTATAATAAGATTACAAAATCAAAGCTCATAATACGATATTTGGGCAAGTAATAATAGAATTCAGGCATAAGTATGTATATAAAAAAATGAATTTTTTAAAAATTGTTTATTCATTTTCATCTAAGTGAATTTTCGCGAAGCGTTTGAAGCTCTAAACTTTTTATTTGAAGATCAATCTCTTTAGATAACAACCTTTAGGGAGACTATTTTTCGAGCTTTAGTTTTATTTCTTCTTTAACTTTAAGAGATTGTTTTTTAAGTTCAATAACTTTTTTAAATTTCTCTCCAATGTCACTTTGCCAGTCTTTTAATTGTTCAATATTTTTTTCGATTAGTTCCAGTTTTAAATTGTTTTTGCATTCATTTTTTTTATCTTCGACTTTGAGTGCCAGTGCTTAACTCAACAAATTCGGATGTTGCTTCACTTTCAATGTTGTTGTTTGCGTCATTAAATATATCTACTAACAGTAATTATATCCAGATGACACGAAAATGAAAAGGAACAATACGAGGGCTGCTCTATATATTTCTGGCCTAATAGTGAAAATGCGAATATTTCTAATAAAAAATGGTTTTATTGTTTTTCAAAGTATTCTCCAGCATGATTTACACACTTTTGCATGCGCTCAAAACAGTTGTCGAAGCACTTTTTCCACTCCGATTGAGACACCTCTAAAACATGGTTTTTGAACACTTCAACAGCTTCTTCTGGCGACGAAAATCGTTGACCACGCATTTTTTTCTTGATGTGCGGAAACAAGTCAGGGCTGTTCGGCGGATGACCCATTAGTTCGACGTTTTGGCCGGTCAAAAACGCTCTGGTTTGAGCAGATGTGTGAGAGCTCGCATTGTCATGGTGAACAATGATTCGTCTTCTCTTGTTGGTTTTTCGAATTTCTCCGCTGACTTCAGGTAAACAAACTGTAGTGTACCACTCAGAAGTGACCGACCTACGTTGCTCAAGCGGTACAGTCGCCACAAGACCAGTTTTGCCGAAGAAACAGGTGACCATTTGCTTCGAAGTGCTTCTTCCACGAACAACTTTCGTTGGATTTTGCTCGTCTTTGAAGACCCACACGGTCGATTGTTTTTTCGGGCTCATACGCATAGATCCATGTTTCGTCACCTGTGACGATCTTATAAACGTCTTTTAAAGCACCGCAATCGTATTTTTGCAACATTTTTTTGCACCAATCGACACGAGCCTTTTTTTGAGCGACTTTAAAGTTGTGCGGGATCCAACGAGAACAAACCTTTTTTACGGCCAGGTGTTCATGCAGTATCGAATGTATGCTGGTGGAAGAAATGTCCAAGGATGTCTCTATCTCTCGGTATGTCAAATGTCCATCTTGCATTATGAGTTCACGCACGGCATCAATGTTCTCTGGCACAACAGCCGTTTTTGGACTACCTTCACGGAATTCGTCTTTGAGCGAGCCTCGGCCACGATTAAATTCATTATACCAATGTTTCACAGTGCTATAGGATGGTGCTTCATCGCCATACATAGATTTAAGTTCATCAATGCACTCTTGTCGTGATAATCCACGTCGAAATTTGTGAAAAATGATGGCACGAAAATGTTCACGAGTTAATTCCATTTTTTTCTATATTAATTTTTTCAAGTCACTGTAAACAACACAAATAATGATAATAATAAGCAAGGCTGGTGCGAATCTTTATGTTACGATCTGTCCGACTTTCTTTTGCGTCATTAAATATATCTACTTTTTTGGCGCTAGGTTGGTTCGTTTCCTGCCAAAGCATTTAACTTTAACGAGCCCAGCTACTGCTGCAGTTAGTACAGCAGTTTCCACAATTTATTCTTCTGCAGCAGTCAGCAACATTTCATCGAAAGGACCGCTCCCAGTTTTCTTTCTTGAGGCCTTGTTGTGCGAGAGTTTCTTCTTTGCATTATGCTTTTGATCCGCATAAACCTTATAATTTTTAAAAATAATCATTTGCTATTTGAATTTATCAAATTGAAACATGAAAGCATTACCTTCCGCCAACTTAAAACTTCTTTAATTGGAGGGCCCCAGGCATTCAGTTTGGTTGCCAATTGCCGCCATAAATTCTGCGACTTTAGTTTAGCTTGAGCACAGTTTTAAAGCTTATTTTTGGCTAGGTCGAGATGTTCCATCATAAATTGCGCTAATATTTCTTTTTGCTTCCCATTTACTTTATTAGTGTTTGTTCCGGGAGCAATTTTAATATTTACTTTTTTTGCACTGGTTCCTGGAAAATCTTTGTCTTCACTTTCCCTAAAAGCATTTATAATTACATTTTTAACTATTTTATTAAAAATAGTAGGAAAACTCATACTCACATGTTTAATTTCTTCTTTTTTAGCTTCTTCTATTTGTCTTTGTTTTGTATCGTGGCAAAATGTTAGAGTTTATTTGTTTTCGATAGTATATTACCAATCGAGTACAACTACAACATTTCGATCATTTTTGCTTACATTGTTTTGCGTTGTCTGGGGGATCATGTTTCCTCTGGGAACTTCCGCTGGCAGAATTAAAATTATATTATAAAAAACATTTATATGCATATATATTATTAATGAATAAAATAACAACCATTTATTTCAAATCAGCAATAAATTAGTATTTAAGACATCAATTAAATTAAACGAGAAGCAATTTAACTAACAAGCAAAGCAGTTGTATTATTCCACCAAAATAACCAAGTTCAAGTGCTTGCATTATCACGTATAATTGTCCCGGTGATTCCGCCCGGACAAAACAATCATCGATCAGCAAACTAGCTGAGTCCATACACTAGCAATGACAATAAAAAAAGTTATTGTACAATGTTGTCAACACAATACAAAATATTATTTTTGTGCAATTTAAATTAGAAGACTTTTTATTTTGTTCAATAAAATGTGCAAAATGCAAATATAATATGCACATTGGTAGTGTTATTGTACAGTATCAATTATTTCACAATTATATTGCAAGTGTATGAGTACCTTTATGGAAAGAAAAACAAGTGTTGGTTATTTTTAAACAGAACATTTTGTGCACGATTTGTAGTATACACACTGAACTCTGGTTGTAGCTTGCTATTTAAAACATTGTACAATATTTCTACCAAGGCACATTAATATAGTATATCTGCTGAATTTCTTGTTTACTTTTTCAGATGTCAAATTTTGTCTGCAATTATTATTTCTTTCCTACAAATATTACTTCTAGATTAGCAATAAATATGTTAACATATATTGCAGGAAATGTTAAAATTATGTTATCTCTAATGTAGACAACACTTTTTTGTACATATTTTTTGCCGGCAATATACATGGCCATGTACTCGGCTTCAGTCGTCGATAAAGCAACACCTTGTTGCATAAAAATGTAGGCCGAACACGAGCGTGTATCATATATGTTACTGGCATAATCGGCTTCTCAAAAATCATATGACGCCCATCGTTCCCTTAAGGAACCTGAAGATTTTTTCACCGCCGTCCAGTAATAGTTGTCGAAATAATTATTAAATCTGCATAAATAATTTACAGCATACGATATGTCGCGACGTGTGCTTTACGCCAAGTAGAGTAGACTTCCTATAACTTCCTGATAGGGTATGTTGTCCATAACTTTAGATTTTGATTTTAAAACCTCAAGCGGAAGGGCACAAACCTTCAGGAGGTTCCATAAAACTTTCTTTAGTCAATTAACCTTGTAGAAAAGCACTTACTGCATCCATTTGTTCGAAGTCAAGATTAAATTGAGCAGCTATTGAATAAAGGTATACCGCATAACAGGGGAATACGTCTCTTGGTAGTCAATACCGGGTTCCTGTGAACACCCCTTTATTTCCAACCGAGCCTTAAATTTTTCGATATTACTGTCTTCATTACGTTTTGTTTTGGATACCCACTTGCATTTAATCGGTCTTACTCCAAGAGGCTGGTCTACTAGTGCCAAGTATTATTCGACAGCGATTTGTACTCATCTTCCATTGCTCGCCTCTATTCCGCAGCATTCTGACTCTTTATGGCCACCACTACCGGGATCTTCTTCTGTATATACTAAATATAAGTGAAAGTCTTGCATATTAATGGGCTTTAGTATACGCTTCGAACGCCTAATAGCATCATACTCATCGGCTTCCATTACGTTGTATTACTGCGTTCGTTTACTTTAAAATTTTCAATTTGACTCTCGGCTTCAAGGGATCTATCCTCAACATTTTTTGTCAATTCATTGCTGGCCTCCATACTAGAGTCATTTGGCACATCATGTATAAAACGAAAAACATTCTCATCAACATTATATTTTCCGATTTCTCTAAAATCATTTAAAAAAAAATATGACGTCTCGGCTCTTTACTACCCACAAGCTATTGCGGTTCAACAAACGATAGCTCTTAGTACTCTCACAATATTCAACAAATATCAGCTCTTCGGACTAAGCGTCCTTTGGAACATACTGAACAGCCCAACAACCAAATGACTTAAGTTCGGTTTTATACCTGATCATACTTGTGTGGTGTGCAGTCGGCAATAGCAGAACAAGCAGATCGATTTATTACGTAGGCAGCATTCACAACAGCCTCAGCCCAAAATTTTCTTGGCAAGCCTGCATGCAACAACATACAACGCGCGCGTTCGATTCGACTCGACCGCTCAGCAACGCTGTTCTGTTGCGGATAGGGATGGACACTGTAAAAAAACATCGATGTTGCATCGATATTTCATAAAATACATCAAATACGTTTTTTCAATACTGTTTAGAAATAAAAGTTTATCAAGACTTTTACCACTCAATCTGTTTCTTTGATGAGTCATCACCTGCGCCGCTTGTGAAAATAGTCTTTTTTTTTGCAAAAGAGTATTTTTCATTAATTCCTTAATTTTAGATTCAGTATTGGCAACGGCATCATTAAATTGAATTTTTTAAATCGAGGGTGTAAAATTTTTGCTATAGCAAGAGGAGTCACATGTTTTATAGAACCCATTCTTTTTGCAACTCTCGCTGATCCAATTTTAGCACTTTCTTTGCCGCAGGCTCTTCTGCAACAATTTTGTACTGAGGAGCAACAACCTATCGTAAAAAGCTGATGATCTTTAAAAGTCATATACAACACACAATAATTAAGCGTTCGTGCCAGATTGCGAATAAGAGGTTATGTTTTCAAAACTGGACTTTAGGTTTTTTGACGTTTAATTGTTGGAATTACTTTGGGATCAGAATCCAAATTGTTGGCAAATTTATAACTTCTTGTGGAAGAAAGTGTAATTACAATTGTTTCAGCACTGCACTCATCGGGAATAGCAGGTGATGATGGAAAAGACAGTGTGATTTTTTCTGCTTGTTAAGAATCAATCTCTGAATTAGAAAACCTATGCACATTGCAAATATGCCCCATCATATTTGTTGTGTTTCCAAAATTTATTAGAAAAATCGTCTATGAAAGTGAGAAAATACTTAGCTTGTCCTATGGGTGGATCCTCCGTAAGACCACAGAGATCCGAATGAAAGAGCTGAAGTAAAACCGTCGTAAGTTTCTCAGCAGACTTAAATGGTTTCCTGGCCATTTCCCCTCTAATACATGACTCACAGTCTTGGCATGGTTTTTGTTTAAGAAACGTGCCATTTACAACATTTTTTCTTTTCCAAATCGCCATAATTAGGGTGACCCATACGTGCATGTCATAGTTGGTTATCAGTTTGTGCTGCCACCATACAAGTCTTATTATCATTGCGCATCATTTACAATTAAAATTTCTTTCACGTGAGAGCTTCTTATCTCCATAAATAAATCAATTCATATCGACATATGCATGCTGGCGCCTGAGTCCACGAAACAGTCCTCTTCATTAATTACACCAGCAATGAAAACAGTGCAAAAACCAATAATTCTTTATGCTGCAAGTAATTTTGTACCGCAAACGCCCATGAGTAAGCGCCCCATAATAAAATTAATCCATTTTGCTTAAACAAACTCTAGCCCCAAACCTGTTGCGATGACACAAATAAAAAGTAATTGTTTCTGAGCAAAAGTAGTAAAATAAAACATTGTTGTATACGAATGTATTGTAGGAATGTACGAGACTCCAGATTCTTTTACTCCAACAACTGGAGGCTTTAATACAGCAAATAAATGGTGAAGTAAAAAAAATAAATGTATGTTTATAATTTTTGGTAAATCTGTCGGTATGCAGCTGTCCAACATGCAATTGTCCTTAGCAATGGATACAATGGCAGAACGCCTCTTAAAAGAGGCTGTTGAAGAATCAGATATTTTGTGATTTGTTTTTTGTACTAATTGCGAATAAAAATTTGAAACCGGTTTATTTTTACAGTCTTTTAAACTTGAAGTAAAAACGAGAAATGCCTGTTTATTTAAATACGTTTATTTAATTAAAAATTGCTTATTAATTTTAATTTTAAACATATTTTTAAAAATATTAAATTTTTTGTTTTTATTCTAAAGTAACTTGTACTTTATTAGCTGCTTTTTTTCCACTGGAATGGAATAACTCCATCAGTAACACAATTAGTAACACAGCAGGTTTTAACAATTAAATCACAGATATTCAACTGGACCTCTATTGGCCGTAGAAAAATTCAACGGTCATTCTTGCCATGCTAAGTCTAGAATTGAATGCTCCCTGTGGCGTTGTCAAATTGGAATTTCGGTTATAAGCCTTCATAACGTGATGATCGAAACCGAATATATCATCAGAAACAAAGAAAATTATGTTTTTTTTAATGTTCGAGGTAGAGGTTCATCTTGAGGCAAGCTTACCCGCGTTCATTACTTGGTAAAGAGAACTCTCTATCCAAACTACTACATCAGAGCATCGACCATTACAAGCATCATCTATGTACAAGAACATCCTGTGCTGCAATAGCCTTAGTAATTATAAAAATCGAGTTATTTGGCTTCTTTAGTCTAATATAATTTCTATCGATAGCCCCTATCGTATGTGGAAATTGCCAAGTTGTTTCGAAATCGTTTGAAACAGCCTTCCATTTAGCTTCTGAACTGGGGCACTAGAACAATAACTTATATCATTTATTTTTTCGTAATTAAACTTCAATATGATTAGTACCTTAATACGGCAATTTTTCATAACATCTGTCATTTGTTGTATGTCAACAAGTAGCTTACACCCAGATCACTAGCAATTATGTCTAAGTTTTGAAAATATTGGTCAAGTTAAACCAATTATAGCAGAATGGAAACTTCTCATTTATTTAAAACTAAAAGCCTTCTGAAAAGAATTGAAGCCTTTAATTAAGGGAACATCTGCCTTGAAAAAGGTGTGCAATAATTCATCTTTCAATAATCATTGCGATGGTCTAATAACCGATTTCCAAAATGTTAAGAACGAAATGGTGTCTGGTATAGAAGGAGTCACAAGAAGAAAAAAAAACGAGGAGTAATTGACATCTTGCATAGTCTTCTGCGAAATCACACTTCGTTAACTTGACAAATAATGACAACAATCATCGATAATTTGAAAAATGCACGGCTCCATGATCGATTTGGTAGCTGACACTTACCATGGTCGAATTAGCCCAATTTTACTAATCCACAACAATTTTCTGCTGAAGTCGACTATATAGAAACAATCCTTCCAGCTGATCTAACTTTACCAGTCACATATATCATTCATTTGTATGGTATAGTGACAGATCACGCAGCAATTTCAAACCAACCAATCAACTGCACTTTAGCCATCCCATTATCACACCAGAATCAATATGATTTATATTATCTTACGCAGGTTCCGCAACTTATAAATAATTATTTAGTTGCTGTCATACCAACTTCTTAAATGATGGCTCTCAACGCTCATCGGGACTAATATTTCCCTATGGATGATACTAAACTACGTGGCCTACTATACACTTGAGCACGATACATTTTTATGTCCGTACATTTAAGCTACATATTATAAAGGTTCTTCAATCTGTCGCTGTAAAATTCGTTTATTCAATAACGAATCTGACTCAACTTGCAACAAAGAGTTAATCGGCAGCAAAACTGTATGGTACAAACTTTACAAAAAGAACCAGTGGCTGCTCGCAACTCAACAGCCACTTAAACTAAGCACAGTATGTAAAGGAGAAAGTAGTTCTCAATTATTGGAAGGAACTGGTGTGCTTACGTTATCAGCAGGGTGCAAAATGAAAAACGATGGGATGACCATATACGGCCACAAAACTATCACATCAATTTTACATTCATCCTATTCAAGTAATGGGGTATCATTCTCCCATTTAGTGCAAAATGTGAAGAAGCTAACACAACCCCTGCCATACCTTGCAACTATTGACAACATAACAAGATTGCATGCGGAAGTAAAGGCGCAATTTCAAGAGTTACCAACAACAACAATAAATCATAAATTTCATAGTTTAACCATCAGCTATGTGGACCTGGCTCTAATTGTCATACTGATAATTAGCCTAATAGTAAAACAAATCCTTAAAGGAAGACCCAACCCGTTATCCACAACAGCACAGCCGTCACCGAGGTGTACATGGAATATCTGCTTGGAACCAACACCTTAGGTCACTTCAGCAGTACTAGCCGAAAAACGTTCATTTACACTTCCCATTTATGTTACCGATCCCCTTGGGCCGCAATATGTTAATTCTTTATGACTTTTTTTATTTTCACAGCAAAATAAAAACAAATCTTTATAGAATTAAGCCCTAAATCTGTTTTTGTTTATTTCCCACATTTGTCAAGCAACGCGTGAGATTTTCTGCTTCAGCATATTTCAAGCCTAGAATAAAGTTTACACGTACCTGTGCAGGTGACCGGGTATTCGTGAAATCTAATATAAATTCTGCACTGACTACAAAAGGGATAATAATTTGCCTATTTAAATTACCAGCCAGACAGTTATGTAATAGAATATCCGTACTACACTGCCTTACAGTGGGAAAAATAATTTTAATATTTAACGAAATACAATATTTATTTTTGGCTAATGGTGGGAAAAGGAATTAGTACAGCAAGTTATGAAAGATTTTCGGAGTGTTTACAATTTAGTTTATTATTTTTAATTTAGTTTATATTGCATTTTTAATACTTTTATGTTAATATTATTATTGTTTAAATATCAAAGAATTCCTAATAAAGTTTGTCATTTGCATATTGTCAGTCATTGTGTTCACGCTCTTTTTTAATGTACATTGTCCTAGTGTACCACCTGGATAATTAAAAGCAACAACTAACTTAGTGAATCACTAAGTCAACAGTTGAGAAGCCTGCCCATAACAGTTATTATTATTATTATTATTGAATAGAAATTGTTTTGGCTTAAGTTCATCTATTTTTAATTTCTAAAAATATTTTTTAGAAAGAAAACAAGAAAAGGTAGATGCTAGCAGAATGAAATGCTGCACTTTCTGGACCGCTACCACCTTCATCAGCATTCTTCGCATCTATCTACCTTAGTCGTGTATATTTTAAACATCATCTATTTAACCAACTAACTTTGTAAATAAGAATACGAGACATATTCATATTGTTACGTTTATTAAAATTATAAACGTGTGATTTATGAGTTCTTTATTTGCAAAACAATTTAAAACACAAAACTTTTACGGTCTTATGCAAAAAAAAGTTAACGCTGCTTTAAACTCATTGTTAAGCAAAATTCCTTAAAGTTTCATCCAAAAACGATTATTAGCTTAACAAACGTGTGGTAACTTCTACGTTAACTTTAAAATTTTTAAAGTAGGTAACCCCTTACTTTAAAGTGATGTTTTTGATATTTATTTTTTGGTTACATATTGTGAAGAAAAATTTTGTGTTGATTAAAAAACAAAATTAAAAAAATGGACACTTTAAAATTAATGAGCAGAATTGGTAAAATTAATTTTGATTTTATGGAAAAACTAGTTTTAATATTGTAATATTTTATTAAGAACGCATAATTCAAATATCGGGATATAATCGGCCATGTCTGCTACATCCATCCAAGCCTTTTTTTTGGAATGATTTTTATTAACATCCGTGTTTTTTGTTCTAAATGATTTTTACCTTTTCTTTTATTAATTCCTTCAGCAACATGTAAATAAGATAAAAATGCATTTAAAATAAATTATAGTTTATAGAGAGAAAAAATATATTAAATTTGTCTTCCTCAACTGAATTTTCCGATCTTTTACTTTTGCACTCTTCTTTTTTATTCATAATATTTTATAAGTTTTAAAATTATCAAAAATTTCCTTAAAATCACTTAAAAGAATAACAAAATATCACAAAATTACTGAAAATCACATAAAAAATAACACAAATTAACAAAATCCTATAGTGATGTGCATATAATCAACAAAAATAAACAAAGCTCGTAACAAAGCTCGTTATTCAAACAATTGGTATCAATCCTAACAAAAAAGTGTTGTGTTAAATGTTTTACATTATTGTTAACGCATTGAATTTTTATTTTTCATGTATTAAAACCATTAATTTATTCATTCATTAAAAAAAAGTTATTTTATTTTACAATAATATAAAACTTTTTGAATAGATTTGACTACCCGAATGAATTAATATTCGTGTTTATGTATCATTAACTATAAAAAGTGAATGGTGTTGCCAGTATTAACGTTTAAAATGTATTGCAGCATACATTAGTTAAAGTAGTGTTTTAGGATACCATTTTTTACCATACGTTTGTTAGGCTTAGTGTGTCAGTTAACTAGTGTGGACTTTAAAGTTGACGTTAGTCTTTTTTTGCATAAGGCTGTTAGAGTTTTAATTAAATTATACTTTATTTTATCAATTATTTGACGATTTAAGTATTCGCGATTAATAATACACGCTGAAAACTTTACTTGTTATACCACAAGATCTTAACTAGATGACGCTCACAATAAGAATGAATCAACACGTATTGGCGTTACTTTTATATACCCTATTTTTAGGCGTTCTAGAATATTCGAGAATTTCTACCGCCATCTGCTACGTAGTTGAAAATGCTGCGTTGCCACTTTTATCTCAGACACATTAGTGAGCATTGATATTTACTTCTAGAACCTTCAATTATTTAAAAATACATGTTGTGTATTTTTATTTAGTTGTTATACAATGCAGGTGTGTGTATGTGTATGTTTGTGCATTGTGTTTGTTTAGTCATCGGTTTGCATTCGTGTCCAATCGATGATTGAAACAAAGCAAAAACAAATGTACACGACGAAATACAGAGAGAACAGTTAAGAAATACGTTGGTTTGTGTGTAAATTTCGTCTAACCAAATTAAAGTTAATATGAATATATCTCGTATTCTTATTTACAAAGTTAGTTGGTTAAATAGATGATGTTTATAAAATACACAACTAAGGTAGATAGATGCGAAGAATGCTGATGAAGGTCGTAGCGGTCCAGAAAGTGCAGCATTTCATTCTGCTAGCGTCTAATTTTTCTTGTTTTCTTTGGAAAACGTCCGCATACATTTGTAAAATAAATTTTCTTTCTAAAAAAGATTTTTTGAAATTAAAAATAGATGAACTTAAGCCAGAACAATTTCTATTCATTTAAACATTCATAGTTCAAAAAATAATATAATAAAAATTAAATTATATGTACGCAAGACACAGCGCGCATTCATGCTAACCTCATAACAATCAAAATGATACCACCGAGTATACAGAGGTGTCACGAGACTACAGTCGTCTCGTTTTTTCTATGCATCTCTTTCTTGACATCCTATCGACTTCAAGTTTGTTTTGATTTGTGTTTCTGGCGCTAGAAAAAATTAAATATTTCATTATAGGCAAAAATACACCCTCATTTTGTGGTTTTGTGAAAATTTATAAAATTAAAAAAAGTGATATTTATATGTTTTTATTGGATCAAGTTATATTTATATTAATCATTTGACGAAAAAGTTTTAGTTTTTAATTTTAATACGTTCACAAAAAATGACACTGCATTTCTGCCACAGATCACAATTACTGCATTCAAAAAACACTGCAGATTTAAAGACTTTTTCACTTCTTTTATCTTGTAAGACCACAAAAACTTTTTGTGCTGTATGTTTTCTTGTAAAATATATAGTTTTTGTTTTGTTTATTATGCCTTGTTCATAACAATATAGCACTATATTTGTGTCTTTCTTGAGAACCTGCAGAAAACCTGATTATATTATTTTCATATGCCAACTATTTCACCTCTGTATGCTTAGTGATGATACAGAAACAGCATCTATGATGTTGTGAGTAAACAAGTAAGAATGACTAAAAACAAATGTACAAGACGAAATACAGAGAGAACAGTAAAGAAATACGTTGGTTTGTGTGTAAATTTCGTCTAACCAAATTAATGTTAATATGAATATGTCTCGTATTCTTATTAACAAAGTTAGTTGGTTAAATAGATGTTTATAAAATACACAACTAAGGTAGATAGATGCGAAGAAGGCTGATGAAGGTCGTAGCGGTCCAGAAAGTGCAGCATTTCATTCTGATAGAGTCTAATTTTTCTTGTTTTCTTTGGAAAACGTCCGCATACATTTATAAAATAAATTTTCTTTCTAAAAAAGATTTTTAGAAATTAAAAATAGATGAAGCCAAAACAATTTTGTTCATTTAAGTATTCATAGTTCAAAAAATAATATAATAAAAATTAAATTATAAGTACGCAATGCACAGCGCGCATTCATACTTACCTCATAACAATCAAAATGATACTGAAACAGCATCTATGATGTTGTGAGTAATCAAGTAAGAATGACTCAAAACCAAATTTTGCATTCAATCGATGATTGAAACAAAGCAAAAAAAAAATGTACAAGATGAAATACAGAGAGAACAGTAAAGAAATACGTTGTTTTGTGTGAATTTCGTCTAACCAAATTAATGTTAATATGAATATATATAATATTTGTTTTCCTGATGATGCTACACAATGGAGTAGCGAAATATCGAGAATATATATAAAAATAAAAAAGACCTATTGCTTAAAAATTAAATAAAAAAAAAAACGGGAGCCATTCTCTTGGAATTTGGGAGAGGGGAGAAAGTTAGAGCGGAGTTCGTCCAACAATTGAGGAGTTCTGTTCGGAAAACGGCCTCAATTGCGGAGCCTAAGCCAAGTGCTACGATAGAGATAGGGTACCATAATTCCCTGCTTCTTAAAGAGGAAGTAGACGCGGCAATCCTGAAGCTGCTAACTGACCCTAAGGAGCAGATGCAAATTAGGATTACGATGCTGAACGCACTGGAGCAGGTACAGGCTTTCGTCATGCTATACGCGGAAGGTGCCACGAGGCTTAGGTGAGTTGGCCGAATAAAAATCGGATGGATCCGAGCCAAGATACGCGCTTGCGAGGAAATCAGAAGGTACTATCGCTGCCTTGGGGTTGGACACATCCAGACAAACTGCACTGACCCTGACAGAAAGGACACGTGCATTAGATGTGGCGAATCGGGGCACAGGATGAAAGACTGCAAAGCAGCCGCCAGGTGCATCCACTGCCTCGATGCAAAACGTGGTCGAACTGATCACATGCCTGGTTCAAGGAGTTGCCCACGGGTCGGAAAATTATGAATGTGACCAGGCAAATATATATAGAAACTGGACGGCGGATGCTCTACTCGGGCAAGTAGCTGTCGTAAAGGAAGCAGATGTGGTCAATATCAGCGAACAGTACAGACGAATATCCAGAGGCGCCTGGTATAAAGATGAAACAGGTACAGTTGCACTTTGGCTGCCTGGCAACAGTAGGCTCGCGGTAACGTAGTACGGAGCCGGTTGTTACTACACGTACGTGCAGTATTTTAACTTCCAGATCGCAGCCAATCCTGCCGTGACATCAAGAATGGGAGGTATATGTAAGTGGAACATGTCTAGACTGGATTCCGGAGCACTTCTGGCTAATTTCGATTCTGCCCCAATTGCACACTCCACCGATGACGCTAGTTCCCGGGCAGATGCGATAATGCGGGGCATAATTCGGGGCTGTAACGCATCGATGACGCGTATAGCGCACCATTTTGGGAGACGAATTGTTTTCTGGTGGACACCGGAAATTACTAAACTTAGGAGGGCTGCCTTCGCAAGAGAAGGAGATACACCAGGGCTAGGCAGAACGGTGAGTCACTTTTGGAGTCCGAAGAACTTAGGCGTGATCTGAATAGCAATCCTTGGGGGCTCGGCTATAAGAAGTTTCTTAGAGGCTAGGTGGGAACTCCGCCGTCTCACACTTGGGTGGTAAGGAGGTTGGCAACATCGTTGAAACTCTGTTCCCCATGCACCCTCCGCTACGCGAAGAACGTGATCCTCAGGTTGGTGAAATGCCTACTCCCTTCACAGAAGAGGAGCTTAAGGCAGCGGCGCGATGCCTTAAAAGGGGCAAGGCCCCTGGACCGGATGGAGTACCAGCTGAAGTAATAGGACTACTGGCTAAAAACCAACAAGATGCGATGCTGGAAGTTTACAGTTCCTGTATACCCCTGGGTATCTTTCCCAAAAAAGATACAGAAGCTTTCGTTGATCAGCAGGGAAAGAGGCGATCTGGCACAGCCTTCAGCTTATCGCTTCCTCTGCATGCTGGACACTGCCGGGAAACTACTGGAGAAACTGCTTCAACGCAGGTTATCAGATTCCGTCGAGATTGGTGGAGGACTTGCGGAAAGGCAACCCCGGTTTCCGACCCGGTAGATCAACACTTGGCTTTTATCCGAAGCGCATAATTTTCTTGGCTTCTCTGGATGTACGGAATGCTTTTAACAGCTTACGATGGGCGGATATCGTAAGGGCACTACAGGAAAGATTCCGCATCCCGGGATACCTACTGAGGATTCTTCGGAATTTTTTGAACGACCGTGTGCTCCTTTACGACACACCAGAGAGACCACGGGCCAGGGCGATCAAGTCTGGCGCGGTACAGGGATCTATCTTGGGGCCGGATCTGTGGAATCTAAGTTACGACGAGATCCTGCCCATAGATATGCCGGAGGATACATATCTCGTGGGGTACGCAGATGATATAGCGGCGGTCACCTCAGCACGAGAAATAGACGATGCCAGGAGAAAGTTAAAACATGTTATGATGAGGACTCGGATATGGCTTGAGGACCACGGTCTGGAGCTCGCCAGAAACCAGACCGCAGCAGTCTTCGTGATAATCGGGGAAATACCCGTCGACCTCTTGGCCTGTGAGCGGAAGGAGGAATGGCACACAAGGAAGAACAGTGCTGGTAGTAGCGAGCGGAGATCGCAAACAATCCAGCGATGGCAGGACAGATGGAATGCGGAGATGGTCGGAAGATGGATGGCCACCTTCATCCCAAATGTGGGAAGATGGGCTCAGAGGAATTTTGGGGAACTTAACTACTTCCTGACTCAGTTTCTCCCGGGTCACGGATACTTCCGAAAGTATCTACACCGTATGGGAAAGGTAGATGACCCTGGTTGCATCTACTGCGAAAAGCCGAACGATGACGCTGAGCACACTTTCATCAGCTGCATCAGATAGCATGCTGAGAGGGACACCTTGAAGGGACAGATTGGTGAATTTACCCCGAGTGTGAGAACGGATGGGACGCTGTGAAAAGGTACTTCGGGTGCATCCTTCGGAAAAAGAAGAGAGACCTCGACGCATCACAAATCGAGATAACCCCAACAGAGACATAAGAAGATGAGCCAATAGCATTATGCTGGCTACAAATATGTTGGTCCCAGACGTGGGAGGGTAGAAAACTGATCCATTTTTAAGAATGTTGTTCTGGGCCCTTCTCGAAGTAATGCAGAAAGCAGTTCCGGGAAGGCAGACAAGCCAGGAGAGGAGTAGGGATTGTGTTAGTGTAGTGAACAAAACATGACACAGCTGACGTCGGTCGCTCTATATGCGGAGGTATTTTAAACCCTACCTCGACCACAAAAAAATTATTGTAATACATATTTGTTATTTATGTTTTACTGTTTAGTTGTTTATCTTTAAGAATGTTCAACCTCTTCATATAAAATTTTGCTTATTTTATAGTTCAGTAAATTGCACACTTTTTATATATTTTTATTTTAGAGTTCATTGAATGCACACCTTTTTACTCTTGTTTGTTTATAATTGTAACTTAGTTCTTAATGTTTTTTGTTCTTTGCTTTTTTCAAAATATTTATTGTTCTTTGATTTATTTATAATTTTAACTTTCATTAATTTATTCAGTAATTTATAAGTTTCGATGACTTAAAAACTCAAGTTTAATTTTATTTGCTTCACAGTTTTTTATTTGTATGACATTTTATTGATTCAGGGAAAATAAGGTTTAACATATTATTAGTTTTTGACAAAATATAGTATCAGCATATTTCGAATAACAAATTATCCATTATTTTTATTGTTAAATTAGTATACAAGATGGAAAAAATTATTAACTAAATCACCCTTTATTTAAAGGTAAAAGAAGGCTTTTATTTAAGACTTTAAATGATGCTGTTGTAAAAATAACAATACAAAATCAATATAGTTTAAGTGCTATTATTGAACATCTGTTAATTGCTTTCTGACACAATAGTTCAAACTCAATATAGTTTGAGTGCTGTTATTGAGTATTGCTTGAGTTCGTTCTTCCACAACCATTCAAGTTCAATGTAGTTCTAAGTGCTATTATTGAACATATTTTGGTGACCCCGGCGTGGTCCTGTAACCAAGCATAGGATTCTAATATTAAGCACAGCCGACGTATAGAACAATATGACTCAGGCAACCATGGCCTCGTTTAAGGAGCTGGTTTGCATGCAGAAAGAAATGGGAGAACGGATTGAAGCAATAATCCGCAACTTTTAAAAGGATACTCCTACAAGAAAGAATTCGTAGGCTGGATGGTCAGAATTCGAATGCAGCGACAATAAAGTTTGCCTCATGGAAAACACTTAGTTAGACCACAGGTACTTCTCTGAGGACTGCTACAGCACAATCATAAATGCCGTCCTTCAATACAAGGAAATTTTTTAAGCTTTTATCAAAAAAGTGTCCCAATCTTCACCCTAAAATTACGGCACAGTTTCACATCAAAAACAAACAGCAAATGGAACATCTACGGACACAGACAAGCTGTTAAAGCTTGTTTATTGTTTATTTTATTTTATATTTATATGAGCTTCTTGGGCACATATGCTCTTTTCAAATTTCACACAACATTTTATTCGCACATTCACTGTTTTATTTTTAAACTTATTATTCAAAAATACTGTCTAGATTTAAAATTGAAAATTTATTCATTTTTTTTTTAAATGGCGCATCAACAAAATGTAAACAAATTATGACGTTGATTTGGAATAATGTGTAAAGCGAATTCGATTACCTGCGCTATTAGTTTTAGCTAGTATTCAATGGGCCTTGATCTTAAGACAAAGTGTTGAGATATTTAAAGCTGAACTTAACGAAAAAAATTCTTTTAAATTTCAAAATAGCAAATGTTGCAAACAGATACTGTAGTTATTCAAAGTTCAGATATAGAAGAAAGAAAAAAAAAATCAAGGAGGCAATACAACATAATATCACTAAAAACTACGAGATAAAGGTACTAAAACAAAGTAATTAGCAAATTATAATTACGGACATTAGTTTTAAATAAACAGAAAAAAAGACATTAGAAAAGCTAAGAATGCAAAATGTTTGAAACAAAAAAGGATAAAAAGCAATATATTATTATAAACTTTTAATTGACATTCAATCGTGTCAAAAAATCATAGTAGGTCAAAAACTAAACGTTTGATGGGATAGATGTACATTCTTCGATGGTACAAATCAAGGCACATTAATTTTACAAGTAATAGCAGTTATAAAACAACTTCAACAATAAGTAAACATTATGTCTTTTGTTTTTTAAAAATATATTTTCAGATGTCAAATTCATTGATGCACAGTGGTTTGAAAACGATTTTTTTTGGACAAAATTCGGTATCTTATAAACCACTCAACATATCTCAAAGAAATTTTACAGAGGCAGGGCAAAAGATATTTCTCAGTGAATCTACGGATGTACTGTGGTCAATATTTTGAGATAGCGGCCAAAACTCCTTTTGGTTTTTGTTCTCCGATTTTAAAGTTATTAGACTCATATGAAAGTAGACAGTAGTAAAATGGGCTTTTTCAGAATTTAGTAAATTTATGATATTTTTAGTTAATTTTTAAAGTTTAAATGATCATAACTTTTTTGTTTTTCAAGATTTTTGACGAAATAAATTTTGTATTGTAACTTTACTTATTTCCTATTACTGGTAAAAAAATTGAAGCTCTACTGTTTTCAGAACAATTTAAATATTTTTTTTAAAATAGGTAAAATTTCTCGGAAATTTCGTACTTCATAGAGCACAACTCCTGTGAGTCAAGTTGAGTCAAAACACAAATTTACTATTTTGTAATCCTTACTCTCCCCTACATTCCTATATATACATGTCCATGCATCGGGACTGCACTTTTTGAGCTACAGCAATTTTTCTGACCCAAGGTAAGATATTCGGTACAAATGCACGTCATATTTTTTGAGAAATTATTTGTATGTGAAAGTGGCTATTAGGCATATATTTTGATGAAATTTTGTACAAGAGTTCTTATTGACCCAAAAAATAATTCTCTTGAAATTAGGAGAAGTTTGCCCATATTTGGACCTAATCCACATAGAAGGGTGTATTAAAATTTTGACAAAAATGACAATAGAATTCTCAAATTATGTGGTATCTGGCAATTAATTTGGAAAAGGTAAAAAATGATTTTATTGCCATCTAATATTACATAACTTAAATACCTGAAAATTGCAAATAAATTCAAAACCAATGGAAATAATTGGTAAAACCAAGTACCTGTTATATTATGTTTCAAAGAGGAAAGATCATGCTGAAACTTCGTGCAATAGTATATTAATCCATGCATTCATTTATTTTCTTCTTTATTGTTTTAACAATGGCTAAATTCAGTTATAGGGTTCTATCTGATATATATTTTGAACGGAAAGATGAAAACGACATTATTTTACATATAATGAATAATCCATTCTTCAAAATATGTGACAAATAAGAAATTAAAATTCATAAAATAAAAAACTTTTTAAATACTTTAAGAAAACGGTAAAATCAATGTTCCAGAAACAAGAAATTGTTTTACTCACGCAACCAAGAATGGCTACGAAATAAACTTATTTTTAAAAAGCCATCAGTAACTACCACGGAAACTGGAAAAGGTGGTCGACCAGCAAAGGCAATTGATAATTGTAGTGAAAGATCACGAAGACGCAAGCATATCAATGAAGAAGTTTCTTGTAGCATCATAAAGGATTCATTTCTGCATCAAATTCAACCATCGAAAACTAAAAAGAGTAAAATTGCTATCATTAAAAAAATAGTGGAATCAAGCCCCAGGCACACAAAAAGGATTTTAGAAAGTATGCCGACACCAACTGAAGAAAATAAATTTACCCCAGAAGAAGCATTTGCATTTTTTTGGATTTGAAAATGACTAAAAACCAATATACAGAATTGCGGAAGCGAACCAATGAAAAAAATTGTGGAACTTTTCCATCATATCGAGATATAGTTTCTGCCAAAAAAAGATTGCTTACCTTCACCATCTGCTATTAGTGTAACTTCAAGTTCAGCAGAAATAAAATTGCAGGATCTTCTTGAACACACTGATGAACGATTATTAAAGACATTTGATGCTGACTATTTAAAGATGTTTAAAAATTGCAGCATGACTTTAATTTCTAAATAGGGATGTGATGGGTCCTCTGGCCAGAAACAATACAAACAATGTAATGCGAAAAATTCATCAGATGCCAATTTATTCATGATTTCTTTCGTACCATTACGTTTAACAAAAACTTATATTGGTTCAGAGCCGTCAACTAGTAGAGCTGTAGAGATAGATGTATGGAAGAATGAAATTCCCTCGTCAACAAAGTTTTGTAGACCAATAAAGTTTGCTTACAAAAAAGAAACTAAAGATGTCATAACTGAAGAAGTTGGCAAAATTAGAGATGAAATTGAAGAACTTCAACTAGTGATATTTGAATTTAATGACCAATGCATCGAAGTTAACTTTAAAATGTCACTTACAATGATCGATGGAAAGGTTGCACAAGCTTTAACCGAAACAAGATCTTCGTCAAGCTGCACCATATGCCAAAAAACATCATGTCAATTGAGCCAACCACCAACACAAGACGATAGTTTTAATATGAATTTGGAATGTCACCTCTTTATGCTAGAATTCGTTTTATGGAGTATATTTTTAAATTGGGATACGATTTGGAATTTGGCCCGTTAGGCCAAACAGTGAGAAACAACAAAGAAAATTTGGAAAAAAGAAAGCAAAGAAAAAAAGATATTCAAGAAAAATATCGTGAGATAGGCCTTATAATTGACCAGCCAAACCAAGGAGAAGGAAATTCTAATGATGGAAACACAGCAAGGAGAGTTTTTTCCGATCCAGAAACTGCAGCTTCTATAACTGGAGTAGATTATGATTTAATACGACGATTCCAAATCATATTAGAAGTTATAGCATGTAGCAAAAAGATAGATGCAAAAAAATTTGGTCAGTATGCTAATGCGACAGCAACCCTTTATAACCAAAAATATTCTTGGAGACATATGCCAACCACAGTTCACAAAATTTTGTTCCATGGGGAACAAATAATTCAGCACAATATGCTTCCAATTGGAGATCTCTCAGAAGAAGCGCATGCAAAAAGGAACAAGGACTACAGATTCTTTCGCGAGCACAATACAAGAAAAATTTTCAGATATTGTACTAATGAAGATCTTATTAATATTTTGTTGTGCACATCAGACCCATATATGTCCAGTATTCGACAAAAATGGAAATCAACCTCATTAGAGTTAGATGAAGAAGCTAAACAACTACTGCAAAATGAAAATCAAAGCTATTTGGAAGAAATTTTTACTAATATTGTTTAATTAATACTAGTTTAAAGATTATAATTTGTTTCTAATTTTACTATAAATTTTTATTAATACATTCAAATAAAATATATGTGCAGTTTAAATCAATAGAAAAAGTTTACTTAAAATTTTATGGATGTTGTGTTCTGTATATAATATATCCAAATGGTATTGATATTGTTGGGAATTTCAGTGTTATTTTTCAGTTTAATCTTCACAAGAATTAGCTTTCTTCCAAAAAAAACCAACCTTTGGCCCCTGTGAATATGAACGGATGGAACGCTGTGAAAAGGTACTTCGGGTGGGTTTTTCGGAAAAAGAAAAGAGACCTTGACGGCTACAAATATAGTGGTCCCAGACTTGGGAGGGTAGAAAACTGATCCTTTTTTAGGATGTTGTTCTGGGCCCTTCTCGAAGTAATGCAGAAAGCAGTTCCGGGAAGTGAGTCTCGCCAGGATAGGAGTAGGGATTTGTAGTGTGCATACTTACGGTACATAGTGTACAAAGGGAAAACAACAGTTTGTATTTCAACCTTAAGTTGAATTAGTCAGAACTAATAAAACTAAATAAAATTCATAAAACAATTATGAATACCCATGAGTAAAAACGTACTAAAGGTTTTCACATTACATTGTTTGTAGTACTGACCATTGTCAAGTAATGTGTCTGTTGATATTAGACCTCACACAGTTCAGGTGCAACAAATGCATATGACACTTTGAAACATTGGGACTGCAGTAAATCTGGCACGCGGATGTTTGAAGTGAGTCAATGTTAATTTTTTTGACGTTTCCCCTTTGTCATAGTACAAATAAATTTAGTATATAATTCGTTGTAAAATTAAAAATAAGTTAGAGTTAATCAAAGTGTACAACGAGACAGTTATGCTGTCTATTAATAAAAATATAAACAAAACCAGAAACAATTCGAGTTTCATTTCATGGCGATCCTGCCACGCTGACGAAAACCTGTGACGCTGCAGAAATCCTGTGATGTTTCCAGACACCAACGATACCGAAATCATCTGACGCTGCAGAAATCCTGTGGTGCTAACGAAATCCTGCTAAACTGAGATAATCCAGCCCAGCCCGAACAAAGAATCCTGCCGTTGGTAATACTACAGCTGCACTTAAGTATTAAAAAAGTATTAAATATTTCAGAAGAAAGAAAGAAAAAAAATTTTTTTTACAAAATACAGTGTATTAAGTGCTCTGAATAAATACTACTGTACAAACAATAATTTTTTTTTTGTTATACATATTCTCAGGGAAATAGAAGTAGCCAAGAAGAAATTGAAAGCTGGTGAACTCAAGGATAAACCAGAAATTCTACGACTAGGATCGAAACCTTTATGTAAGAAACAAGAGGAACCGGTCTACCCGATTTTCCCAGTCCAAGAGACTAGATCAAAAGGCAAGAATTATAAGGGTGATAGGAAAATAAAACTAATAATAATAGAAGACAGTTTAGCTTCTATAAAAGAAAGGATAGCGACAGAAAAAGTAGATAAGGAGAAGGATTATCTAAAAAAGAGACCAAGAGACTAAGAATTAGAAACCGAATTTGATATAACATTAAAGGAAATAAGAGAATATAAAAAGCTTGAGAAAGCTAAAAAGAAAAACAAAAGACATTAAATAAACATAAATAAATAATCTAAGAGAAAAATCATAATTTATTTTGTAAAAAAAAAACCAATTAATAAAAAAAATAAAAAAAAAAAATATGTTAAAAGCTACATTATTAATAACAACAATAACAATAATTATAATAACAAGTATAGCATTATTGTTTATATATATAAAAAATTGTTTAGTGAATACAACTTACGAACAAATAAATAATGTAAAAGAATACATCTTAGAAAGAGCTAATGATTTACAAATAGAAGATAAGGTCGACTCTATAGTAGAAAAATTAGAGATCTCGGAAGTAATGGAAAAATTCTCCTCCATCAAAGATTATTTAAATAAGCTGAGAAATTAATGAAACTATAAATAGGTTTTGATTGAAAATAATGAATAAAAATTTTATGATGATACTGTTATGAAAGGAGAATTTTTGAATTTAAATTAAAGACTAATGGATAAAATATATAAACAGGTAGAAACTATATTAACAAATGCAAGGAAATCATCAGGCAGACCTTATTCACTAGAGACGATAAAATCAAAAAAAGAGGAACTTGAGGCATTGCAAGTAGATGCAAGTACGACATTGAATAGTTTGAAACTAACAGAAGTAGAAAAGAATACGCAATTAGAAAAATTCACTACATTGAGAAGAGAAGCTTTAAATATTCTTCAATTTCACGAAGACAAAGCGCAACAGACAAGTAGTAATAGTATAGAAGAAGAATCTAGTAATACAGAAGAAGAATCTAGTGAAACCGACACGATGGCCAATAGTATTTTAAACACGTCTGAACTAGCATCTATCTCGAAACTATTACCATCTTTCAGTGGTGCAAGAGATGAGCTAGAGCCGTTCATTGCTAATTTGGAAATAATAAAGGAGACTATTTCCCAGAAAAAACATACCTCATTTTTCAACTTTGTCTTTAGGACAAAGCTAACGACTAAGGTTCAGAACAGAGTACGACAAACATCAGTGCCAACTAACATCGAGACTTTTCTGAGTTCACTCAAAAAGGCATATTCCATAAAGAAATCTCCAAATGTAATCCTAAACGAACTGACTAGTGCAGTACAGTCAGAAACTATAAGAAAATTCGCTGACAAAATAGAAACACTGACAATGGAGTTGAACGAACTTCAAGTAAACGCACTTGGTGAAACTAGTACGAAAACTATTAGCAACACGAATGCTATGATAGCGTTTAATGCGTTCAAAAACAGTCTAGAGAATAGAGAAATAGTCAGAACGATTGCAGCAAGTAGAACTAAGACGCTTCACGAAGCTATCGAAATAGCTTTAGAGGCTTTATCTGACATAAGCCAGGTTATGTTTCAAACTGCACAAACAGGAAACGCATCCGGACGAAAGCGTAATACTAATGGCAACATATGTGGGAAATGTGGTGGTAGACATGGCAATAGATGCTATGCGGATGGTAAGAATTGCAACAATTGTGGTAATTTAAACCATCTTGCTAAAATGTGCAGATCGGGAGGAAATAATGACCAAAGTAATAATAATAATAATAGCAATAACCGAAATAACAACAATGGTTACAACAATAATCAAAGTAATTGGGGTAATAATCGTGAAAGGAGTAACCGGAATAACGGAAATTTTAGGAACAATAATGGAAATAATAGCCGTTCTAATAATGGGAATTCTAATAATAATAGAAACCATAATGTACGTCATATACAGAAACAGGGAAACTCCCAGTATCCGGAGATTTTAGAGTACCAGGAATCTTCGGAACAGAACCAGTAAACACCAAACGAGTATTTAGCATCTCGTCTGATCTTAGAAATTATGTAAAGTTAAATGTACAGGGTACAGATAGCATTTTAACATTTTTAATTGACACAGGAGCCGATGTCTCTTTGTGCAAAGAAGATTTATTACATAACCATTAAGAAGATGCAGATGATGATTGTTACCTAACGGGTATTTTGAAAGAGGAAATAAAATATTTGGGTTCCACTAACTTAACAATACAATTGGTGAAACGGTAATTGATCACAAAATACAACTGGTCAAATATAATTTTCCAATTCATACCGATGGTGTATTGGGAAGAGATTTCCTTTGTAAATATAATTGCAACATAGATTATGACAAATTCATATTGACGGTAAATACCGGAGATGACAAAATAGCACTACCAATACACGATAATAAATACAGTGTAAATTTCGTGAAAATTCCACCAAGAAGTGAGGTGATTATAACATTCGATTTAAACATTGAAGAAGATGGTGTAATATGCAGTCGGGAGATTGCGAAGGGCGTGTTCTTGGCAAACGCCATAGTACCAAAGAAAGGGAAAACACGTCAGATTATTAAAAGTTTTGGACAAAACCACAATAATAAAGAATTTATGCATAGAAACAGTACCGCTACGGAATTATAAGATTTATAGAACTAACAACACGACAACTCATACGAAATATAATTTTTTTTTTTTTTTTTTTTTTTTTTTTTTCATTAATTAATTATTTATTGAATCTTCAAATATATTTTTGAACTAACAATAATTACTCATATCTTAAGCCTAAAATAAAAGAATAAATATACTTATATATGTCCAGCCAATGCTAGACAAAAAAGATGTATGTTTCACGGTTGCTTCTATCATTGTGGGTTATCCCTCTGATGTTCGGGTGAGAGAATAAATATCCCTCCTTCTTAAGCGACTGTAACCACGTTCATTTAGCATGTTGCGAGCTAGCGGATTTGGATGTGTTTCAAGTTTCTGCAAATACGTTACTGCAAATTTCGCTATTTCTGCTTTTACTGATTGCACGTTTAGATCTTTGTGGATGTTCGAATTTCTTATGTACCAGGGAGCAACTGTAATCATCCGTAGAATCTTATTTTGGCGCCTTTGGATTTTTTCTATATTGCTTGCAGAGGCAGTCCCCCATAATTGAATGCCATAACACCAAATTGGTTTTAAAATTGTCTTGTACAATATAATGATGAGCGATTCAGTAAACTATTAAATGAGATTAATTTAGACGTCGATGACGATATGAACGAAATGAAATATGAAGAATTAATTGGAATTCTGAGGAAATACCAATCCATTTTTCAATTGGAAAATGAACATTTGACAACAAATAATTTTTATAATCAAACTATACAATTAAACGATGCTAGTCCAGTGTATATAAAGAATTATCGCTTGCCGCAAACACATACGGAAGAAATAAATAGACAAGTGAAGGGACTATTAGAACAGAAAATCATAGAACCATCCATAAGTCCTTATAATGCTCCACTCTTGTTAGTTCCTAAAAAGGGACAGAGTGATTTGAGCAAATGGAGGTTATTAGTAGATTTCAGAATACTTAATGACAAGATAGTTAATGATAAATTTCCATTAACCCGAATTGACGACATTTTGGATAAGTTAGGAAATAAATATCTTCGAATAGTTTCCAAAGAATGCTAACTATTGCACTGTCTGGATTAGAATCTGAGGCATTTCTATATGTTGACGATATAATTGTTTTTGGATGTAGTTTGAAACATCATAATAAAAATTTAATGAACGTTTTTACTAGAGTATGCATGTATAATCTTAAGTTAAATGCGGGTAAATGTTGTTTTTTAAGACCTGAAGTTGTCTTAACCTGTTGATCACAGCAAACGGTATCAAGCCAGACCCAAGCAAGTATGAAGCAATTTCCAAATATCCTATTCCAAGAAATTCCGACGACGTCAGAAGATGTGTAGCTTTTTGTAACTACTATCGCAGATTCATAAAAAATTTTGCAGAAACTGCAAACTGTCCTAGTGACCTATTGAAAAAGAACACTAAATTTGAGTGGACTGAAAAATGCAAATTGGCATTTAAGGCTTTAAAGAACAGTTTAATAAGCCCTCCAGTTTTGCAATATCCGGATTTTGATAGACCGGACGCATCGGATTTTGCGCTGGGTGAAGTTTGTCTCAAGATCCATTAACAAGCACGAGAAAAATAAACCCGTAATTGAGAACGAACTACTAGGTATTTATTGGGGCATACAATTTTTTTAAGACCATACTTGTAGGGTAGAATATTCACAGTCGTAACTGACCATCGACCGTTAGTGTCGATGTTCGCTCATAAGAATCCTAGTTCGAAACTAACACGAATACGTCTGGAACTTTCTGATTATGATTTCGATATCGTATATAAGAAAGGATCCAACAATACAAATGCAGATGCATTATCACGAATACAATTGGGCTCAACAATATTAAAGAATATGATACCATTGGGAAATGATTAAAATATAAAGAAAACGCTAGTAGTAATGAGAGGTATGAAAAAGAAGTCATCAGTGAATGAAAATATCAATAGCAACTCTCATAGTAAGTCTGATCAACTCTATATGTGGGATTGCACTTCCATCAATGATATAAAGCATGCATGTAAATTAAAGTTTATAGTAGAAAACAGGCCAAAAGAAGATTTATATAGATATATAACAGAGAATGATAAATATAAAAATGAAATGCGCATTAGATGTAGTGATAATCCAAAGTGCTTAGGTACTTTATTGGAGAAGCTTTCATCTTATTTGAAGAAAAGTAAAAATAGAAAATTTGCCATCGCCAGAGATGATGCAATATTTAGAATAATTCCTGCAGAAGAGTTTAAGGCCAGATAAAATGAATCGAATAAATCGAATGAAGATGACGTAACAATAATGTTATATAATAAACCTCAGAATATACTAAGCGAAAGTAAACAGTTAGAACTTATAGAGTTATTTCACAACACCCCCCAGGGAGGTCATTTTGGAGTTCAAAAGACTCTACTGAAATTGAAACAACGGTACATATGGAAAACATGTACAGAATGGTAAAAAATTATATTTCTAAGTGTGATCGCTGCCAGAGAAACAAGCAGATTAGTCACACCAGAGAACCACTTGGCGTTATGGATACACCTACACAGAGTTTTGAAACGGTTGTAATCCTTCGATGAACTATCGATATATATTGACTAAGCAATGCGAGTTAACAAAATATGTTATATCATGTCCCACAGAAACGAAAGAAGCAAAGTACGAGCTAAGGCATTGACTGAAAACCTTATATTGAGGTATGGGATATTCAAAACTTTGAAATCTGACAGAGGGAGAGAATTTACAAACGAATTAATGAAGGAGATATGCGAATTATTGAAGATTGAACAACGGTTTTCGACTCCTTATCATCATGAGACATTAGGCACAGTAGAAAGGAATCATAGGGTTCTAAATGAATATTTTTTGTTTTTTGTAGAAGGTGATAGTTGGGAGCAATGGATTCCATATTATGTATTTGCATACAATGTAACTCCTCATGTGGACACTGAGTACTCTCCATTCGAACTACTATTTGGAAGATTACCGAGTTTACCATGTGATGAAGTCATGAATCATCCGAAGGTATACAATCTAGAAAATTATGCAAACGAAACGAAGGCTAGATTAAAATATTCGCTAGACTATGCAAGAAAACTGACTATGAAAGTAAAAGAAAATAGACAAGTAGAATCTAGGGATAAGGCAAATAGTATAAAATTAGAGATAGGAGAATTAGTATTAGTTAGAATTGAAAATAGAAGAAAAAATGAAGCACCATATAGAGGTCCTTATACGATAGTAGCAATTGATGATGTGAACATATCGGTTAAGATAGGAAATAATATTAAGACATACCATAAGAACTTATTAAAGAAATATAATTCATAAGCAAAATATTGTAAATAAATCAAAACAAATTTTTATACAAATCTAATTAATTAACAAAAATGTATTTATTGTAAACAAACCAAAATAAAAACTTTAAATAAGAATATTTAAATAAATACGTGTATATAAAATTATAATGTTGCTCAAATGACAAGTAATTAAATAACAAAAAATGTAATATTATGGGTATGCATAGTAAACAACACACTTATTTAAATCCTCCAATTTCTGTTGATTTTCTTTTTACAGAAATTTGATGCTTTCTCTTGAGGGTGAGGGTGTAGTGTGCATACTACGGTACATAGTGTACAAAGGAAAAACAACAGTTTGTATTTCAACCTTAAGTTGAATTAGTCAGAACTAATAAAACTAAATAAAATTCATAAAACAATTATGAATACCCATGAGTAAAAACGTTCTAAAGGGTTTCACATTACATTGCTTGTAGTACTGACCAGTGTCGAGTAATGTGTCCGTTGATACTAGACCACACAGTTCAGGTGCAACAAATGCATATGACACTTTGAAACATTGCGACTGCAGTAAATCTGGCACGCGGATGTTTGAAGTGAGTCAATGTTAATTTTGTTTTGACGTTTCCCCTTTGTCATAGTACAAATAAATTTAGTACATAAATCGTTGTAAAATTAGAAATAAGTTAGAGTTAATCAAAGTGTACAACAAGACAGTTATGCTGTCTATTAAATAAAAATATAAACAAAACCAGAAACAATTCGAGTTTCATTTCATATAGTTTGTCATCCAGCGTGACACATTGGATAATAGTGTGTTAATATAAAATTTGAAAACATCAATGAGCTGAAGAAGACCCTTAAATAACAGTTCTATATTGTCTGCAAAAACAAAAGGACTCACATTCAAAATCATTTAATAAATCAAAGAAGTCATTCATGTAAAGCATGAAAACGCCTTAGACAAGTCTACAGAAAGCAACACAAAAACGTTGCCCTTATCTACTCTTCTTCTAATAGAATCAGAGAGACCAATTAGGAGGATTCAATAAAAGGTTGTGATTGAGTAAATTCATCATTTGATATTTTAAAACGTGTTCAAAGATTTTTGACAAAACAGGGACAAGTGATATTGGTCTAAAATCGATATAACTTTCGAGATCTTCCAATCATCGAGAAATAGCAAAGTTGAAATAATATTATTAAACAGAATTAGAAGTTGATGTTGTATAAGAGGAAAGATTAGCCTAACAAATTTTAGGGGAAGATCATCGTGTCCTGCGGCATTAGATTTAATTTTAGGAAAAGCATTCAATGGATCTTCAAGTCAAATACTCCAAAAGGAAAAGATAATTCTAGAAAAGTTGAAATTAGAATTTATAGGGTTAAAACTATTAACTGTTCTTTAATTTTAAAACTCTGCGTTAAGTGCGTCAGGATTTAAGCCCTCATATTAAGATTTTTCAGCTTAAAAGCAACAAGAGCAACATACGTATACTTTCAAAACAAAGAGCCACTATACATTAAGTAATTTCATAAAAATTTATTTTAAATATGATTGATTTTTATCTTCTAATAGTTGTTTAGCATCCTCTTCTAATTTGATTGAAGTTGTTTTCCATTTTTGTCAAATGTTGGACATATGTAGATCTGAAGTACACAACGCACAAGGTCTTCATTAGTGCAACATCTAGACATTTTTCCTGTGCTATGTTCGCGAAAGAATCTTTAGTCTTTGTTCTTTTTTCTTGCGCTTCTTCAGACAGATCTCCTATTGGTAGCATACTATGTTGAATGATTTGTTCCCTATGATACAAAATTTTTCATTGTAAGGTGCAGCTGTTTTATTGGCGTTATCTGCAAATTTTTGTGCATTTATCTTTCTGCTGCATGCTAAGACTTGTAATATGATTTCGAATCGTTTTATTAACTCATAATATACACCTGTGATAGATCTGCAGTTTCTGGATCGGAAAAAATCTTCCTGCACTATTTCCATCATTCGAGTTTCCTTCTCCTTGTTTAGGTTGGTCGATTATAAGGCCTAGCTGAAGATATCTTTCTTTCTATCTATCTTTCTTTCTTTTCTGCATTTTCTTTACTATTTCTTATGGTTTTGCCTAAAGGACCAAATTCCAAATCATAAGCCAATTTAAGAATATGCTCCATAAAACGAATCCTACTATGAAGAGGCGACAATCCAAATTCGTAAGCTTCCTTAAAGCTATTGTCTTGTGCTGGAGGATGATTTAATTAGCTTGATGTCTTTTAGAATATAATGCAGCTTGACGACGATTTTATTTCCGTTAAAATTTGCGCAACTTTTCCATCAATTATTGCTTTTAACCAGACGCTCCATCACATCCCCACTTAGAAATTAAAGTAATACTGCTGCTTCCGAGAGTTTTCAAATGTTTACCATGTGAATTTAGTTAAAATAATTCAAAAATAACACTGCAATCTTTTTTAATTTCGTATGTATTCATTATTTTTGTGCCCTTGGGTAAAAAAAATTGCTCTAGTGCACACGGGCGCAACCTGGCGCACATGTAATGTGGTATAGGTGTGTAGGGGAAGTTTTGGGCTATAACACAGAGTAAAATCTTTTTGACGTGGTTTGACGGGAGGGAGTTATGCCCTATTAAGCACGAGATTTTTGAAGAATTTTTAACTTTTTTAAAAACAAATAACTTAAAAACTTCTAAACAACTTTAGTTTGCTTAATTAAAAAATAATTATTTTGATTCCATATATTTTAAACGAAAAAGTTATAGTGCGAGGGCTGCTCTATATATTTCTGGCCTAATAGTGAAAATGCGAATATTTATAATCAAAAATGGTTTTATTGTTTTTCAAAGTATTCTCCAGCATGATTTATACACTATTGCATCCGCTCAAACCAGTTTTTGAACACTTCAACAGCTTCTTCTGGCGACGAAAATCGTTGACCTCGCATTTTTTTCTTGATGTGCGGAAACAAGAAGAAGTCATTAGGTGCCAAGTCAGGGCTGTACGGCGGATGACCCATTAATTCGACGTTTTGGCCGGTCAAAAACGCTCTGGTTTGAGCCGATGTGTGAGAGCTCGCATTGTCATGGTGAACAATGATTCGTCTTCTCTTGTTGGTTTTTCGAATTTTTCCGATGACTTCAGGCAAACAAATTGTAGTGTGCCACTCAGAAGTGGCCGTCCTACGTTGCTCAAGCGGAACAGTCGCCACATGACCAGTTTTGCCGAAGAAACAGGTGACCATTTGCTTCGAAGTGTTTCTTCCACGAACAACTTTCGTTGGATTTTGCTCGTCCTTGAAGACCCACACGGTCGATTTTTGTTTCGTTTCGGGCTCATACGCGTAGATCCCTGATTCATTACCTGTGACGATCTTATAAACGTCTTTTGAAGCACCGCAATCGTATTTTTGCAACACTTCTTTGCACCAATCGACACGAGCCTTTTTTGAGCGACTTTCAAATTGTGCGGGATCTAACGAGAACAAACCTTTTTAACGGTCAGGTGTTCATGCAGTATCGAATGTATGCTGGTGGAAGAAATGTCCAAGGATGTCTCTATCTCTCGGTATGTCGCATGTCGGTCTTGCATTATGAGTTCACGCACGGCATCAATGTTCTCTGGCACAACAGACGTTTTTGGACGACCTTCACGGAATACGTCTTTGAGCGAGTTTCGGCCACGATTAAATTCATTATATCAATTTTTCACAGTGCTATAGGATGGTGCTTCATCGCCATACAAAGATTTAAGTTCATCAATGCACTCTTGTCGTGATAATCCACGTCGAAAGTTGTGAAAAATGATGGCACGAAAATGTTCACGAGTTAATTCCATTTTTTTCTATATTAATTTTTTCAAGTCACTGTTAACAACACAAATAATGGTCATACGTCAAAACGTTTTGAGTACGATTATGCTTAAAAATTACAAACTTTCCAATGGAAATGTCAAATTGCACTTGGCAGCACCCAGTGTTGCCAGGCCAGAAATATATATAGCAGTTCTCGTAATTTGAAAATTAGAATTTACTTAAAGAAAATTTCATTTTAACAAAATATTTTGAAAGCCAATTTTGGAGCAGCCTCTTTAGTGTGTTAAAGTTCGAATAGAGTTCTAAATTTTGTGGTTGGACAACACAGTCTGCAAATTTCATCGTACCCAGAGTCTGTTTTGGAATTGGATGCTCAATATATGAACAAAATACAAGGTATGAAATTTATAAAAGAATTTATAATGAAATTTATGAAAGAAATTTATAAAAGAACAGTGTTAAAAGGATTGGCCAGAGATTGTAAATTTTTATGTAATAATGAAACTTGTTGTAGTGAGTTTTCCGAAGAATAAATTCGTGATATTTAAATTTTGTATAAACCGAATTAAGCTGTGAAAACTGCAGCCTTGCAGAAAGATAAACCAACATTAGAAGAGGTGTTACATATACTCAAACATTTGAAGCAAAATTTGTAAAAAGTATTAAATCGAATAAAGTTGCAGATATTTTCAACGCAAAACAAGGCCTATGGAAAAAATTGCAATTATACTCAAAATACTAAAAAGAGTTGCCAAGAAAACAAATATCAGTCGTCATGTAGCGGTTGTCTTAAAAAACATGATTAGTGTTGTGTTTTTTTTCAAGAAAACAGGACATATTGCATCGGTATGTAGATCATGCAATATTGTTACGAATAATAAAATCTGGCAACCCCTGTAGTTGTTTCCGTATGAGCGTGGTGAATAAGCTAAATCAACTAATGGTGTGTTTATAGAATAACAAAACCACAAGTTAGCCAACAAAAGCTGAGCAGCCTCAATGGCTGCGTTGGTAGAGGTGCGTGCTGCAAAACAGAGGGTCCTGAGTTCGATACCGCATTCGGACATGCGTGCAACGAAAAATAATAATTGTTATAAGCAATTAAAAATTAATAAACAGCAGTACAAACCTCCCGAGAGGCAAAAGACAATTATTGTGTGAAGCCATGGCAGATTATTTAGTGGAGACGTCCAATTTAATATAAGAGAGCAGATAATTGTCAAGAAGCCCTTTATAAAAAAAAAAAGTAAGAACGGTAGCGGTCAGCGCAGGGAAGTGTAACAGCATAACAACAGTGTATGGCAGACATGTGTTGTGGCTATTGGATTAAAGGGGACACTGGCTTAGATAAAAGGAGTAGTAGTAGAAACCATAATGTACGTCATATACAGGAACAGGGAAACTCCCAGTATCCGGAGATTTTAGAGTACCAGCAATCTTCGGAACAGAACCAGTAAACACCAAACGAATATTTAACATCTCGTCTGATCTTAGAAATTATGTAAAATTAAATGTACAGGGTACAGATAGCATTTTAACGTTTTTAATTGACACAGGAGCCGATGTCTCTTTGTGCAAAGAAGATTTATTACATAACCATAAAGAAGATGCAGATGATTATTGTTAACTAACGGGTATTTTGAAAGAGGAAATAAAATATTTGGGTTCCACTAACTTTACAATACAAATTGGTGAAACGGTAATTGATCACAAAATACAACTGGTCAAATATAATTTTCCAATTCATACCGATGGTATATTGGGAAGAGATTTCCTTTGTAAATATAATTGCAACATAGATTATGACAAATTCATATTGACGGTAAATACCGGAGATGACAAAACAGCACTACCAATACACGATAATAAATTCAGTGTAAATTTCGTGAAAATTCCACCAAGAAGTGAGGTGATTGCAGTCGGGAGATTGCGAAGGGCGTGTTCTTGGCAAACGCCATAGTACCAAAGAAAGGGAATAAACACGTCAGATTATAAAATGTATTGGACAAAACCACAATAATAGAGAATTTATGCATAGAAACAGTACCGCTACGGAATTATAAGATTTATAGAACTAACAACACGACAACTCATTCGAAATATAATGATGAGCGATTCAGTAAACTATTAAATGAGGTTAATTTAGACGTCGATGGCGATATGGCAAAAAATGAATTAATTGGAATTCTGAGGAAATACCAATCTATTTTTCATTTGGAAAATGAACATTTGACAACAAATAATTTTTATAATCAAACTATACAATTAAACGATGCTAGTCCAGTGTACATAAAGAATTATCGCTTGCCGCAAACACATACGGAAGAAATAAATAGACAAGTGAAGGGACTATTAGAACAGAAAATCATAGAACTATCCATAAGTCCTTATAATGCTCCACTCTTGTTAGTTCCTAAAAAGGGACAGAGTGATTTGAGCAAATGGAGGTTATTAGTAGATTTCAGAAAACTTAATGACAAGATAGTTAATGATGAATTTCCATTAACCCGAATTGACGACATTTTGGATAAGTTAGGAAATAAATATCTTCGAATAGTTTCCAAAGAATGCTAACTATAGCACTTTCTGGATTAGAATCTGAGACATTTCTATATGTTGACGATATAATTGTTTTTGGATGTAGTTTGAAACATCATAATGAAAATTTAATGGACGTTTTTACTAGATTATCCATGTATAATCTTAAGTTAAATGCGGGTAAATGTTGTTTTTTAAGACCTGAAGTTGTATACTTAGGGCACTTGATCACAGCAAACGGTACCAAGCCACCCCAAGCAAGTATGAAGCAATTTCCAAATATCCTATTCCAAGAAATTCCTACGACGTCAGAAGATTTGTAGCTTTTTGTTACTACTATCGCAGATTCATAAAAAATTTTGCAGAAACTGCAAACTGTCTTAGTGACCTATTCAAAAAGAACACGAAATTTGAGTGGACTGAAAAATGCCAATTGGCATTTGAGGCTTTAAAGAACAGTTTAATAAGCCCTCCAGTTTTGCAATATCCGGATTTTGATAGACCGTTTGTATTAACAACGGACGCATCGGGTTTTGCGCTGGGTGCAGTTTTATTTCAAGGTCAAATATTTGAAGATTTACCCATATCATACGCGAGTAGATCCTTTAACAAGCACGAGAAAAATAAACCCGTAATTGAGAAGGAACTACTAGGTAGTTATTGGGGCATACAATTTTTTACACCATATTTGTCGTAACTGACCATCGACCGTTAGTGCCGTTGTTTGCTCATAAGAATCCTAGTTCGAAACTAACACGAATACGTTTGGAACTTTCTGATTATGATTTCGATATCGTATATAAGAAAGGATCCAACAATACAAATGCGGATGCATTATCACGAATACAATTGGACTCAACAATATTAAAGAATATGATACAATTGGAAAATGATGAAAATATAAAGAAACGCTAGTAGTAACGAGAGGTATGAAAAAGAAGTCATCAGTGAATGAAAATATCAATAGCAAGTCTCAAAGTGAGTCTGATCAACTCCATATGTGGGATTGCACTTCCATCAATGATATAAAGCATGCATGTAAATTAAAGTTTATAGTAGAAAACAGGCCAAAAGAAGATTTATATAGATATATAACAGAGAATGATAAATATAAAAATGAAATGCGCATTAGATGTAGTGATAATCCAAAGTGCTTAGGTACTTTATTGGAGAAGCTTTCATCTTATTTGAAGAAAAGTAAAAATAGAAAATTTGCCATCGCCAGAGATGATGCAATATTTAATATAATTCCTGCAGAAGAGTTTAAGGCCAGATATAATAAATCGAATAAATCGAATAAAGATGACGTAACAATAATGTTATATAATAAACCTCAGAATATACTAAGCGAAAGTAAACAGTTAGAACTTATAGAGTTATTTCACAACACCCCCCAGGGAGGTCATTTTGGAGTTCAAAAGACTCTACTGAAATTGAAACAACGGTACATATGGAAAACATGTACAGAATGGTAAAAAATTATATTTCTAAGTGTGATCGCTGCCAGAGAAACAAGCAGATTAGTCACACCAGAGAACTACTTGGCGTTATGGATACACCTACACAGAGTTTTGAAACGGTTGTAATCCTTCGATGAACTATCGATATATATTGACTATGCAATGCGAGTTAACAAAATATGTTATAGCATGTCCCACAGAAACGAAAGAAGCAAAGTACGAGCTAAGGCATTGACTGAAAACCTTATATTGAGGTATGGGATATTCAAAACTTTGAAATCTGACAGAGGGAGAGAATTTACAAACGAATTAATGAAGGAGATATGCGAATTATTGAAGATTGAACAACGGTTTTCGACTCCTTATCATCATGAGACATTAGGCACAGTAGAAAGGAATCATAGGGTTCTAAATGAATATTTTTTGTTTTTTGTAGAAGGTGATAGTTGGGAGCAATGGATTCCATATTATGTATTTGCATACAATGTAACTCCTCATGTGGACACTGAGTACTCTCCATTCGAACTACTATTTGGAAGATTACCGAGTTTACCATGTGATGAAGTCATGAATCATCCGAAGGTATACAATCTAGAAAATTATGCAAACGAACTGAAGGCTAGATTAAAATATTCGCTAGACTATGCAAGAAAACTGACTATGAAAGTAAAAGAAAATAGACAAGTAGAATCTAGGGATAAGGCAAATAGTATAAAATTAGAGATAGGAGAATTAGTATTAGTTAGAATTGAAAATAGAAGAAAAAATGAAGCACCATATAGAGGTCCTTATACGATAGTAGCAATTGATGATGTGAACATATCGGTTAAGATAGGAAATAATATTAAGACATACCATAAGAACTTATTAAAGAAATATAATTCATAAGCAAAATATTGTAAATAAATCAAAACAAATTTTTATACAAATCTAATTAATTAACAAAAATGTATTGTAAACAAACCAAAATAAAAACTTTAAATAAGAATATTTAAATAAATACGTGTATATAAAATTATAATGTTGCTCAAATGACAAGTAATTAAATAACAAAAAATGTAATATTATGGGTATGCATAGTAAACAACACACTTATTTAAATCCTCCAATTTCTGTTGATTTTCTTTTTACAGAAATTTGATGCTTTCTCTTGAGGGTGAGGGTGTAGTGTGCATACTACGGTACATAGTGTACAAAGGGAAAACAACAGTTTGTATTTCAACCTTAAGTTGAATTAGTCAGAACTAATAAAACTAAATAAAATTCATAAAACAATTATGAATACCCATGAGTAAAAACGTTCTAAAGGGTTTCACATTACATTGCTTGTAGTACTGACCAGTGCCAAGTAATGTGTCCGTTGATACTAGACCACACAGTTCAGGTGCAACAAATGCATATGACACTTTGAAACATTGGGACTGCAGTAAATCTGGCACGCGGATGTTTGAAGTGAGTCAATGTTAATTTTTTTGACGTTTCCCCTTTGTCATAGTACAAATAAATTTAGTATATAATTCGTTGTAAAATTAAAAATAAGTTAGAGTTAATCAAAGTGTACAACAAGACAGTCATGCTGTCTATTAATAAAAATATAAACAAAACCAGAAACAATTCGAGTTTCATTTCATATAGTTTGTCATCCAGCGTGACACATTGGATAATAGTGTGTTAATATAAAATTTGAAAACATCAATGAGCTGAAGAAGACCCTTAAATAACAGTTCTATATTGTCTGCAAAAACAAAAGGACTCACATTCAAAATCATTTAATAAATCAAAGAAGTCATTCATGTAAAGCATGAAAACGCCTTAGAAAAGTCTACAGAAAGCAACACAAAAACGTTGCCCTTATCTACTCTTCTTCTAATAGAATCAGAGAGACCAATTAGGAGGATTCAATAAAAGGTTGTGATTGAGTAAATTCATCATTTGATATTTTAAAACGTGTTCAAAGATTTTTGACAAAACAGGGACAAGTGATATTGGTCTAAAATCGATATAACTTTCGAGATCTTCCAATCATCGAGAAATAGCAAAGTTGAAATAATATTATTAAACAGAATTAGAAGTTGATGTTGTATAAGAGGAAAGATTAGCCTAACAAATTTTAGGGGAAGATCATCGTGTCCTGCGGCATTAGATTTAATTTTAAAAAAGCATTTAATGGATCTTCAAGTCAAATACTCCAAAAGGAAAAGATAATTCTAGAAAAGTTGAAATTAGAATTTATAGGGTTAAAACTATTAACTGTTCTTTAATTTTAAAACTCTGCGTTAAGTGCGTCAGGATTTAAGTCCTCATATTAAGATTTTTCAGCTTAAAAGCAACAAGAGCAACATATGTATACTTTCAAAACAAAGAGCCACTATACATTAAGTAATTTCATAAAAATTTATTTTAAATATGATTAATTTTTATCTTCTAATAGTTGTTTAGCATCCTCTTCTAATTTGATTGAAGTTGTTTTCCATTTTTGTCAAATGTTGGACATATGTAGATCTGAAGTACACAACGCACAAGGTCTTCATTAGTGCAACATCTAGACATTTTTCCTGTGCTATGTTCGCGAAAGAATCTTTAGTCTTTGTTCTTTTTTCTTGCGCTTCTTCAGACAGATCTCCTATTGGTAGCATACTATGTTGAATGATTTGTTCCCTATGATACAAAATTTTTCATTGTAAGGTGCAGCTGTTTTATTGGCGTTACCTGCAAATTTTTGTGCATTTATCTTTCTGCTGCATGCTAAGACTTGTAATATGATTTCGAATCGTTTTATTAACTCATAATATACACGTGTGATAGATCTGCAGTTTCTGGATCGGAAAAAATCTTCCTGCACTATTTCCATCATTCGAGTTTCCTTCTCCTTGTTTAGGTTGGTCGATTATAAGGCCTAGCTGAAGATATCTTTCTTTCTATCTATCTTTCTTTCTTTTCTGCATTTTCTTTACTATTTCCTATGGTTTTGCCTAAAGGACCAAATTCCAAATCATAAGCCAATTTAAGAATATGCTCCATAAAACGAATCCTACTATGAAGAGGCGACAATCCAAATTCGTAAGCTTCCTTAAAGCTATTGTCTTGTGCTGGAGGATGATTTAATTAGCTTGATGTCTTTTAGAATATAATGCAGCTTGACGACGATTTTATTTCCGTTAAAATTTGCGCAACTTTTCCATCAATTATTGCTTTTAACCAGACGCTCCATCACATCCCCACTTAGAAATTAAAGTAATACTGCTGCTTCCGAGAGTTTTCAAATGTTTACCATGTGAATTTAGTTAAAATAATTCAAAAATAACACTGCAATCTTTTTTAATTTCGTATGTATTCATTATTTTTGTGCCCTTGGGTAAAAAAAATTGCTCTGGTGCACACGGGCGCAACCTGGCGCACATGTAATGTGGTATAGGTGTGTAGGGGAAGTTTTGGGCTATAACACAGAGTAAAATCTTTTTGACGTGGTTTGACGGGAGGGAGTTATGCCCTATTAAGCACGAGATTTTTGAAGAATTTTTAACTTTTTTAAAAACAAATAACTTAAAAACTTCTAAACAACTTTAGTTTGCTTAATTAAAAAATAATTATTTTGATTCCATATATTTTAAACGAAAAAGTTATAGTGCGAGGGCTGCTCTATATATTTCTGGCCTAATAGTGAAAATGCGAATATTTATAATCAAAAATGGTTTTATTGTTTTTCAAAGTATTGTCCAGCATGATTTATACACTATTGCATCCGCTCAAACCAGTTTTTGAACACTTCAACAGCTTCTTCTGGCGACGAAAATCGTTGACCTCGCATTTTTTTCTTGATGTGCGGAAACAAGAAGAAGTCATTAGGTGCCAAGTCAGGGCTGTACGGCGGATGACCCATTAATTCGACGTTTTGGCCGGTCAAAAACGCTCTGGTTTGAGCCGATGTGTGAGAGCTCGCATTGTCATGGTGAACAATGATTCGTCTTCTCTTGTTGGTTTTTCGAATTTTTCCGATGACTTCAGGCAAACAAATTGTAGTGTGCCACTCAGAAGTGGCCGTCCTACGTTGCTCAAGCGGAACAGTCGCCACATGACCAGTTTTGCCGAAGAAACAGGTGACCATTTGCTTCGAAGTGTTTCTTCCACGAACAACTTTCGTTGGATTTTGCTCGTCCTTGAAGACCCACACGGTCGATTTTTGTTTCGTTTCGGGCTCATACGCGTAGATCCCTGATTCATTACCTGTGACGATCTTATAAACGTCTTTTGAAGCACCGCAATCGTATTTTTGCAACACTTCTTTGCACCAATCGACACGAGCCTTTTTTGAGCGACTTTCAAATTGTGCGGGATCTAACGAGAACAAACCTTTTTAACGGTCAGGTGTTCATGCAGTATCGAATGTATGCTGGTGGAAGAAATGTCCAAGGATGTCTCTATCTCTCGGTATGTCGCATGTCGGTCTTGCATTATGAGTTCACGCACGGCATCAATGTTCTCTGGCACAACAGCCGTTTTTGGACGACCTTCACGGAATACGTCTTTGAGCGAGTTTCGGCCACGATTAAATTCATTATATCAATTTTTCACAGTGCTATAGGATGGTGCTTCATCGCCATACAAAGATTTAAGTTCATCAATGCACTCTTGTCGTGATAATCCACGTCGAAAGTTGTGAAAAATGATGGCACGAAAATGTTCACGAGTTAATTCCATTTTTTTCTATATTAATTTTTTCAAGTCACTGTTAACAACACAAATAATGGTCATACGTCAAAACGTTTTGAGTACGATTATGCTTAAAAATTACAAACTTTCCAATGGAAATGTCAGATTGCACTTGGCAGCACCCAGTGTTGCCAGGCCAGAAATATATATAGCAGTTCTCGTAATTTGAAAATTAGAATTTACTTAAAGAAAATTTCATTTTAACAAAATATTTTGAAAGCCAATTTTGGAGCAGCCTCTTTAGTGTGTTAAAGTTCGAATAGAGTTCTAAATTTTGTGGTTGGACAACACAGTCTGCAAATTTCATCGTACCCAGAGTCTGTTTTGGAATTGGATGCTCAATATATGAACAAAATACAAGGTATGAAATTTATAAAAGAATTTATAATAAAATTTATGAAAGAAATTTATAAAAGAACAGTGTTAAAAGGATTGGCCAGAGATTGTAAATTTTTATGTAATAATGAAACTTGTTGTAGTGAGTTTTCCGAAGAATAAATTCGTGATATTTAAATTTTGTATAAACCGAATTAAGCTGTGAAAACTGCAGCCTTGCAGAAAGATAAACCAACATTAGAAGAGGTGTTACATATACTCAAACATTTGAAGCAAAATTTGTAAAAAGTATTAAATCGAATAAAGTTGCAGATATTTTCAACGCAAAACAAGGCCTATGGAAAAAATTGCAATTATACTCAAAATACTAAAAAGAGTTGCCAAGAAAACAAATATCAGTCGTCATGTAGCGGTTGTCTTAAAAAAACATGATTAGTGTTGTGTTTTTTTTTCAAGAAAACAGGACATATTGCATCGGTATGTAGATCATGCAATATTGTTACGAATAATAAAATCTGGCAACCCCTGTAGTTGTTTCCGTATGAGCGTGGTGAATAAGCTAATTCAACTAATGGTGTGTTTATAGAATAACAAAACCACAAGTTAGCCAACAAAAGCTGAGCAGCCTCAATGGCTGCGTTGGTAGAGGTGCGTGCTGCAAAACAGAGGGTCCTGAGTTCGATACCGCATTCGGACATGCGTGCAACGAAAAATAATAATTGTTATAAGCAATTAAAAATTAATAAACAGCAGTACAAACCTCCCGAGAGGCAAAAGACAATTATTGTGTGAAGCCATGGCAGATTATTTAGTGGAGACGTCCAATTTAATATAAGAGAGCAGATAATTGTCAAGAAGCCCTTTATAAAAAAAAAAAAGTAAGAACGGTAGCGGTCAGCGCAGGGAAGTGTAACAGCATAACAACAGTGTATGGCAGACATGTGTTGTGGCTATTGGATTAAAGGGGACACTGGCTTAGATAAAAGGAGTAGTAGTAGAAACCATAATGTACGTCATATACAGGAACAGGAAAACTCCCAGTATCCGGAGATTTTAGAGTACCAGCAATCTTCGGAACAGAACCAGTAAACACCAAACGAATATTTAGCATCTCGTCTGATCTTAGAAATTATGTAAAATTAAATGTACAGGGTACAGATAGCATTTTAACGTTTTTAATTGACACAGGAGCCGATGTCTCTTTGTGCAAAGAAGATTTATTACATAACCATTAAGAAGATGCAGATGATGATTGTTACCTAACGGGTATTTTGAAAGAGGAAATAAAATATTTGGGTTCCACTAACTTTACAATACAAATTGGTGAAACGGTAATTGATCACAAAATACAACTGGTCAAATATAATTTTCCAATTCATACCGATGGTATATTGGGAAGAGATTTCCTTTGTAAATATAATTGCAACATAGATTATGACAAATTCATATTGACGGTAAATACCGGAGATGACAAAACAGCACTACCAATACACGATAATAAATTCAGTGTAAATTTCGTGAAAATTCCACCAAGAAGTGAGGTGATTGCAGTCGGGAGATTGCGAAGGGCGTGTTCTTGGCAAACGCCATAGTACCAAAGAAAGGGAATGAACACGTCAGATTATTAAATGTATTGGACAAAACCACAATAATAAAGAATTTATGCATAGAAACAGTACCGCTACGGAATTATAAGATTTATAGAACTAACAACACGACAACTCATTCGAAATATAATGATGAGCGATTCAGTAAACTATTAAATGAGGTTAATTTAGACGTCGATGGCGATATGGCAAAAAATGAATTAATTGGAATTCTGAGGAAATACCAATCTATTTTTTATTTGGAAAATGGACATTTGACAACAAATAATTTTTATAATCAAACTATACAATTAAACGATGCTAGTCCAGTGTACATAAAGAATTATCGCTTGCCGCAAACACATACGGAAGAAATAAATAGACAAGTGAAGGGACTATTAGAACAGAAAATCATAGAACCATCCATAAGTCCTTATAATGCTCCACTCTTGTTAGTTCCTAAAAAGGGACAGAGTGATTTGAGCAAATGGAGGTTATTAGTAGATTTCAGAAAACTTAATGACAAGATAGTTAATGATAAATTTCCATTAACCCGAATTGACGACATTTTGGATAAGTTAGGAAATAAATATCTTCGAATAGTTTCCAAAGAATGCTAACTATAGCACTTTCTGGATTAGAATCTGAGACATTTCTATATGTTGACGATATAATTGTTTTTGGATGTAGTTTGAAACATCATAATGAAAATTTAATGGACGTTTTTACTAGATTATCCATGTATAATCTTAAGTTAAATGCGGGTAAATGTTGTTTTTTAAGACCTGAAGTTGTATACTTAGGGCACTTGATCACAGCAAACGGTACCAAGCCACCCCAAGCAAGTATGAAGCAATTTCCAAATATCCTATTCCAAGAAATTCCTACGACGTCAGAAGATTTGTAGCTTTTTGTTACTACTATCGCAGATTCATAAAAAATTTTGCAGAAACTGCAAACTGTCTTAGTGACCTATTGAAAAAGAACACGAAATTTGAGTGGACTGAAAAATGCCAATTGGCATTTGAGGCTTTAAAGAACAGTTTAATAAGCCCTCCAGTTTTGCAATATCCGGATTTTGATAGACCGTTTGTATTAACAACGGACGCATCGGGTTTTGCGCTGGGTGCAGTTTTATTTCAAGGCCAAATATTTGAAGATTTACCCATATCATACGCGAGTAGATCCTTTAACAAGCACGAGAAAAATAAACCCGTAATTGAGAAGGAACTACTAGGTATTTATTGGGGCATACAATTTTTTAGACCATATTTGTATGGTAGAAGATTCACAGTCGTAACTGACCATCGACCGTTAGTGCCGTTGTTTGCTCATAAGAATCCTAGTTCGAAACTAACACGAATACGTTTGGAACTTTCTGATTATGATTTCGATATCGTATATAAGAAAGGATCCAACAATACAAATGCGGATGCATTATCACGAATACAATTGGACTCAACAATATTAAAGAATATGATACAATTGGAAAATGATGAAAATATAAAGAAACGCTAGTAGTAACGGGAGGTATGAAAAAGAAGTCATCAGTGAATGAAAATATCAATAGCAAGTCTCAAAGTGAGTCTGATCAACTCCATATGTGGGATTGCACTTCCATCAATGATATAAAGCATGCATGTAAATTAAAGTTTATAGTAGAAAACAGGCCAAAAGAAGATTTATATAGATATATAACAGAGAATGATAAATATAAAAATGAAATGCGCATTAGATGTAGTGATAATCCAAAGTGCTTAGGTACTCTATTGGAGAAGCTTTCATCTTATTTGAAGAAAAGTAAAAATAGAAAATTTGCCATCGCCAGAGATGATGCAATATTTAATATAATTCCTGCAGAAGAGTTTAAGGCCAGATATAATGAATCGAATAAAGATGACGTAACAATAATGTTATATAATAAACCTCAGAATATACTAAGCGAAAGTAAACAGTTAGAACTTATAGAGTTATTTCACAACACCCCCCAGGGAGGTCATTTTGGAGTTCGAAAGACTCTACTGAAATTGAAACAACGGTATATATGGAAAAACATGTACAAAATGGTAAAAAATTATATTTCTAAGTGTGATCGCTGCAAGAGAAACAAGCAGATAAGACACACCAGAGAACCACTTGGTGTTACGGATACACCTACACAGAGTTTTGAAACGGTTGTAATCGATACAGTTGGACCGTTACGTCCTTCGATGAACTATCGATATATATTGACTATGCAAAGCGAGTTAACAAAATATGTTATAGCATGTCCCATAGAAACGAAAGAAGCAAAGTCTGTAGCTAAGGCATTGACTGAAAACCTTATATTGCGGTATGGAATATTCAAAACTTTGAAATCTGACAGAGGGACAGAATTTACAAACGAATTAATGAAGGAGATATGCGAATTATTGAAGATTGAACAACGGTTTTCGACTCCTTATCATCATGAGACATTAGGCACAGTAGAAAGGAATCATAGGGTTCTAAATGAATATTTTTTGTCTTTTGTAGAAGGTGATAGTTGGGAGCAATGGATTCCATGTTATGCATTTGCATACAATGTAACTCCTCATGTGGACACTGAGTACTCTCCATTCGAACTACTATTTGGAAGATTACCGAGTTTACCAGGTGATGAAGTCATGAATCATCCAAAGGTATACAATCTAGAAAATTATGCAAACGAACTGAAGGCTAGAGTAAAATATTCACTAGACTATGCAAGAAAACTGACTCTGAAAGTAAAGGAAAATAGACAAGTAGAATCTAGGGATAAGGCAAATAGTATAAAATTAGAGATAGGAGAATTAGTATTAGTTAGAATTGAAAATAGAAGAAAAAATGAAGCACCGTATAAAGGTCCTTATACGATAGTAGCAATTGATGATGTGAACATATCGGTTAAGATGAGAGATAATATTAAGACATACCATAAGAACTTATTAAAGAAATATAATTCATAAGCAAAATATTGTAAATAAATCAAAACAAATTTTTATACAAAACTAATTAATTAACAAAAAAAACCAAAGTATTGTAAACAAACCAAAATAAAAACTTTAAAGAAGAATATTTAAATAAATACGTGTATAAAGTTGCTCAAATGACAAGTAATTAAATAATAAAAAATGTAATATTATGGGTATGCACAGCAAACAACACACTTATTTAAATCCTTCAATTTCTGTTGATTTTCTTTTTACTGAAATTTGATGATTTCTCTTGAGGGTGAGGGTGTAGTGTGCATACTTACGGTACATAGTGTACAAAGGGAAAACAACAGCTTGTATTTCAACCTTAAGTTGAATTAGTCAGAACTAATAAAACTAAATAAAATTCATAAACAATTATGAATACCATATATAAATGTTTTTTTGACCTTTTTAAATAGTTTTTCTTTTCTAATTTATTAAGCACTAGGTCAGTTTTATAAATAATAAAAATTTTTATTTATATTTTCAATATTTCGCCACACCTTTGGGTGGCATCATCAGGAAACAGGAAACAAAAAATTAGATTTTCTTTTTTTACTTTTTTTAAAATAACCAAATTGTTATTTAAAAAAAAAATCTAATAATAATCTAATAATAAGAATATATATAAAAATAAAAAAGACCTATTGCTTAAAAATTAAATAAAAAATAAAAACTTTATTAAAATATTATTATTATTATTATTGTTGTTGTTATTATTATTATCATTATTATTATTCCTATTATAATTATAATTATTATCATTATTATTATTATTGTTATTATTATTATTATTATTAACCGCCCGCGGCGGTTAAAACCAGAGGCGGTGATGATCCAGCCTACAGAGGGTCATAGTTATGCAGAGGTGCTTAAAGACCTACGTAGCAAAATGGCGACCGATAAATCGGTCAGGGAAAATTCCGTGAGGAAGACGAAAACGGGAGCCATTCTCTTGGAATTTGGGAGAGGGGAGAAAGTTAGAGCGGAGTTCGTCCAACAATTGAGGAGTTCTGTTCGGAAAACGGCCTCAATTGCGGAGCCTAAGCCAAGTGCTACGATAGAGATAGGGTACCATAATTCCCTGCTTCTTAAAGAGGAAGTAGACGCGGCAATCCTGAAGCTGCTAACTGACCCTAAGGAGCAGATGCAAATTAGGATTACGATGCTGAACGCACTGGAGCAGGTACAGGCTTTTGTCATGCTATACGCGGAAGGTGCCACGAGGCTTAGGTGAGTTGGCCGAATAAAAATCGGATGGATCCGAGCCAAGATACGCGCTTGCGAGGAAATCAGAAGGTACTATCGCTGCCTTGGGGTTGGACACATCCAGACAAACTGCACTGACCCTGACAGAAAGGACACGTGCATTAGATGTGGCGAATCGGGGCACAGGATGAAAGACTGCAAAGCAGCCGCCAGGTGCATCCACTGCCTCGATGCAAAACGTGGTCGAACTGATCACATGCCTGGTTCAAGGAGTTGCCCACGGGTCGGAAAATTATGAATGTGACCAGGCAAATATATATAGAAACTGGACGGCGGATGCTCTACTCGGGCAAGTAGCTGTCGTAAAGGAAGCAGATGTGGTCAATATCAGCGAACAGTACAGACGAATATCCAGAGGCGCCTGGTATAAAGATGAAACAGGTACAGTTGCACTTTGGCTGCCTGGCAACAGTAGGCTCGCGGTAACGTAGTACGGAGCCGGTTGTTACTACACGTACGTGCAGTATTTTAACTTCCAGATCGCAGCCAATCCTGCCGTGACATCAAGAATGGGAGGTATATGCAAGTGGAACATGTCTAGACTGGATTCCGGAGCACTTCTGGCTAATTTCGATTCTGCCCCAATTGCACACGCCACCGATGACGCTAGTTCCCGGGCAGATGCGATAATGCGGGGCATAATTCGGGGCTGTAACGCATCGATGACGCGTATAGCGCACCATTTTGGGAGACGAATTGTTTTCTGGTGGACACCGGAAATTACCAAACTTAGGAGGGCTGCCTTCGCAAGAGAAGGAGATACACCAGGGCTAGGCAGAACGATGAGTCACTTTTGGAGTCCGAAGAACTTAGGCGTGATCTGAATAGCAATCCTTGGGGGCTCGGCTATAAGAAGTTTCTTGGAGGCTAGGTGGGACCTCCGCCGTCTCACACTTGGGCGGTAAGGAGGTTGGCAACATCGTTGAAACTCTGTTCCCCATGCACCCTCCGCTACGCGAAGAACGTGATCCTCAGGTTGGTGAAATGCCTACTGCCTTCACAGAAGAGGAGCTTAAGGCAGCGGCGCGATGCCTTAAAAGGGGCAAGGCCCCTGGACCGGATGGAGTACCAGCTGAAGTAATAGGACTACTGGCTAAAAACCAACAAGATGCGATGCTGGAAGTTTACAGTTCCTGTATACCCCTGGGTATCTTTCCCAAAAAAGATACAGAAGCTTTCGTTGATCAGCAGGGGTAGAGGCGATCTGGCACAGCCTTCAGCTTATCGCTTCCTCTGCATGCTGGACACTGCCGGGAACCTACTGGAGAAACTGCTTCAACGCAGGTTATCAGATTCCGTCGAGATTGGTGGAGGACTTGCGGAAAGGCAACCCCGGTTTCCGACCCGGTAGATCAACACTTGGCTTTTATCCGAAGCGCATAATTTTCTTGGCTTCTCTGGATGTACGGAATGCTTTTAACAGCTTACGATGGGCGGATATCGTAAGGGCACTACAGGAAAGATTCCGCATCCCGGGATACCTACTGAGGATTCTTTGGAATTTTTTGAACGACCGTGTGCTCCTTTACGACACACCAGAGAGACCACGGGCCAGGGCGATCAAGTCTGGCGCGGTACAGGGATCTATCTTGGGGCCGGATCTGTGGAATCTAAGTTACGACGAGATCCTGCCCATAGATATGCCGGAGGATACATATCTCGTGGGGTACGCAGATGATATAGCGGCGGTCACCTCAGCACGAGAAATAGACGATGCCAGGAGAAAGTTAAAACATGTTATGATGAGGACTCGGATATGGCTTGAGGACCACGGTCTGGAGCTCGCCAGAAACCAGACCGCAGCAGTCTTCGTGATAATCGGGGAAATACCCGTCGACCTCTTGGCCTGTGAGCGGAAGGAGGAATGGGACACAAGGAAGAACAGTGCTGGTAGTAGCGAGCGGAGATCGCAAACAATCCAGCGATGGCAGGACAGATGGAATGCGGAGATGGTCGGAAGATGGATGGCCACCTTCATCCCAAATGTGGGAAGATGGGCTCAGAGGAATTTTGGGGAACTTAACTACTTCCTGACTCAGTTTCTCCCGGGTCACGGATACTTCCGAAAGTATCTACACCGTATGGGAAAGGTAGATGACCCTGGTTGCATCTACTGCGAAAAGCCGAACGATGACGCTGAGCACACTTTCATCAGCTGCATCAGATAGCATGCTGAGAGGGACACCTTGAAGGGACAGATTGGTGAATTTACCCTGGGTGTGAGAACGGATGGGACGCTGTGAAAAGGTACTTCGGGTGCATCCTTCGGAAAAAGAAGAGAGACCTCGACGCATCACAAATCGAGATAACCCCAACAGAGACATAAGAAGATGAGCCAATAGCATTATGCTGGCTACAAATATGTTGGTCCCAGACGTGGGAGGGTAGAAAACTGATCCATTTTTAAGAATGTTGTTCTGGGCCCTTCTCGAAGTAATGCAGAAAGCAGTTCCGGGAAGGCAGACAAGCCAGGAGAGGAGTAGGGATTGTGTTAGTGTAGTGAACAAAACATGACACAGCTGACGTCGGTCGCTCTATATGCGGAGGTATTTTAAGCCCTACCTCGACCACAAAAAAATTATTGTAATACATATTTGTTATTTATGTTTTACTGTTTAGTTGTTTATCTTTAAGAATGTTCAACCTCTTCATATAAAATTTTGCTTATTTTATAGTTCAGTAAATTGCACACTTTTTATATATTTTTATTTTGGAGTTCATTGAATGCACACCTTTTTACTCTTGTTTGTTTATAATTGTAACTTAGTTCTTAATGTTTTTTGTTCTTTGCTTTTTTCAAAATATTTATTGTTCTTTGATTTATTTATAATTTTAACTTTCATTAATTTATTCAGTAATTTATAAGTTTCGATGACTTAAAAACTCAAGTTTAATTTTATTTGCTTCACAGTTTTTTATTTGTATGACATTTTATAGATTCAGCGAAAATAAGGTTTAACGTATTATTAGTTTTTGACAAAATATAGTATCAGCATATTTCGAATAACAAATTATCCATTATTTTTATAGTTAAATTAGTATACAAGATGGAAAAAATTATTAACTAAATCACCCTTTATTTAAAGGTAAAAGAAGGCTTTTATTTAAGACTTTAAATGATGCTGTTGTAAAAATAACAATACAAAATCAATATAGTTTAAGTGCTATTATTGAACATCTGTTAATTTCTTTCTGACACAATAATTCAAACTCAATATAGTTTAAGTGCTATTGTTGAGTACTGCTTGAGTTCGTTCTTCCACAACCATTCAAGTTCAACGTAGTTCTAAGTGCTATTATTGAACATATTTTGTTGACCCCGGCGTGGTCCTGTAACCAAGCATAGGATTCTAATATTAAGCACAGCCGACGTATAGAACAATTTGACTCAGGCAACCTTGGCCTCGTTTAAGGAGCTGGTTTGCATGCAGAAAGAAATAGGAGAACGGATTGAAGCAATAATCCGCAACTTTTAAAAGGATCCTCCCACAAGAAAGAATTTTAGGCTGGATGGTCAGAATTCGAATGCAACGACAATAAAGTTTGCCTCATGGAAAACACTTAGTTAGACCACAGGTACTTCTCTGAGGACTGCTACAGCACAATCATAAATGCCGTTCTTCAATACAAGGAAATTTTTTAAGCCTTTATCATAAAAGTGTCCCAATCTTCACCCTGAAATTACGGCACAGTTTCACATCAAAAACAAACATCAAATGGAACATCTACGGACACAGACAAGCTGTTGAAGCTTGTTTATTATTTATTTTATTTTATATTTATATGAACTTCTTGGGCACATATGCTCTTTTCAAATTTCACACAACATTTTATTCGCACATTCACTGTTTTATTTTTAAACTTATTATTCAAAAATATTGTCCAGATTTTAAAATTGAAAATTAGACTCATATGAAAGTAGACAGTAGTAAACCTCGGGAGCCAAAAAATTAGGGTGGTCCAAAATGGGCTTTTTCAGAATTTAGTAAATTTATGATATTTTTAGTTAATTTTTAAAGTTTAAATGATCATAACTTTTTTGTTTTTCAAGATTTTTGACGAAATAAATTATTTCCTATTACTTATTTTCTATTTTCTTAAGCTTTGGGTCCTTATATTTTTTAATAATATGTTATTTCAATAAATAAATAAATAAAATATTATTAAAAAATATAAGGACCCAAAGCTTAAGAAAATAGAAAATAATTTAATAAAAAAGGGTCAAATAATCATTATTAAACTAATTTTCTATTACTGGTAAAAAAAATTGAAGTCTACTGTTTTTAGAACAATTTAAATATTTTTTTTAAAAAAGGACAAATTTCTCGGAAATTTCCTACTTCATAGAGCACAACTCCTGTGAGTCAAGCTGATTCAAAACTCAAATTTACTATTTTGTAGTCCTAAATCTCCCCTACATTCCTATATATACATGTCCATGCATCGGGACTGCACTTTTTGAACTACAGCAATTTTTCTGACCCAAGGTAAGATATTCGGTACAAATGCACGTCATATTTTTTGAGAAGTTATTTGTATGTGAAAGTGGCTATTATGCATATATTTTGATGAAATTTTGTACAAGAGTTCTTATTGACCCAAAAAATAATTCTGTTGAAATTAGGAGAAGTTGGCCCATATTTGAACCTAATCCACATAGAAGGGTGTATCAACATTTTGACAAAAATGACAATAGAACTCTCAAATTATGTGGTATTTGGCAATACATAACTTAAATACCTGAAAATTGCAAATAAATGTAAAAGCAATGGAAATAAATGGTAAAACCAAGTACCTGTTATATTATGTTTCAAAGAGGAAAAAAAGATCATGTTGAAACTACGAGCAATAGTATATTAATCCATGCATTCATTTTTTTTCTTCATTATTGTTTAAACAATGGCTAAATTCCGTTATAGTGTTCTATCTGATATATATTTTGAACGGAAAGATGAAAACGACTTTATTTTACATATAATGAATAATCCATTCTTCAAAATATGCGACAAACAAGAAATTAAAATTCATAACTTAAAAATAAAAAACTTTTTAAATGCTTTAAGAAAACGGTACAATCAATCTTTCAGAAACAAGAAATTGTTTTACTCACGCAACCAAGAATGGGTAAGAAATAAACTTATTTTTAAAAACGGCATCAGTAACTACCACGGAAACTGGTATAGGTGGTCGACCAGCAAAGTCAATTGATAATTGTAGTGAAAGATCACGAAGACGCAAGCTTAAACATATCAATGAAGAAGTTTCTTGTAGCATCATAAAGGATTCATTTTTGCATCAAATTCAACCATCGAAAACTAAAAAGAGTAAAATTGCTATCATTAAAAAAATAGTGGAAGCAAGCCCCAGAAGCACAAAAAGGATTTTAGAAAGTATGCCGACATCAACTGAAGAAAATAAATTTACTCCAGAAGAAGCATTTGCACTATTTTTGGATTTGAAAATGACTAGAAACCAATATACAGAATTGCGGAAGCGAACCAATGAAAAAATTGTGGAATTTTTCCATCATATCGAGTTAGTGTAACTTCAAGTTCAGCAGAAATAAAATTGCAGGATCTTCTTGAACACACTGCAGAACGATTATTAAAGACATTTGATGCTGTCTATTTAAAGAAGTTTAAAAATTGCAGCATGACTTTAATTTCTAAATGGGGATGTGATGGGTCCTCTGGCCGGAAACAATACAAACAATGTAATGCGGAAAATTCATCAGATGCCAATTTATTCATGATTTCTTTCGTTCCATTATGTTTAACAAAAACTTATATTGCTTCAGAGCCGTCAACTAGTAGAGCTGTAGAGATAGATGTATAGAAGAATGAAATTCCCTCGTCAACAAAATTATGTAGACCAATAAAGTTTGCTTACAAAAAAGAAATTAAAGATGTCATAACTGAAAAAATTGGCAAAATAAGAGATGAAATTGAAGAACTTCAACCAGTGATATTTGAATCTAATGACCAATGCATCGAAGTTAACTTTAAAATGTCACTTACAATGATCGATGGAAAAGTTGCACAAGCTTTAACCGAAACAAAGTCTTTGTCAAGCTGCACCATATGCCAAAAAACATCAAGTCAATTGAGCGAAGCATATGAATTTAGAATGTCACCTCTTCATGCTAGAATTCGTTTTATGGAGGATATTTTTAAATTGGGATACGATTTAGAGTTTGGCCCGTTAGGCAAAACAGTGAGAAACAACAAAGAAAATTTGGAAAAAGAAAGCAAAAAAAAAAAAGATATTCCAGAAAAATACCGTGAGATAGGCCTTAGAATTGACCGCCAAAGCAAGAAGAAGGAAATTTTAATGATAGAAACACAGCAAGGAGATTTTTTTCCGATCAAGAAACTGCAGCTTCTATAACTGGAGTAGATTATGATTTAATACGACGATTCCAAATTATATTAGAAGTTATAGCATGTAGCAAAAAGATAGATGCAAAAAAATTTGGTCAGTATGCTAATGAGACAGCAACCCTTTATAACCAAAAATATTCTTGGAGACATATGCCAACCACAGTTCACAAAATTTTGTTCCATGGGGAACAAATAATTCAGCACAATATACTTCCAATTGGAGATCTCTCAGAAGAAGCGGAAGCAAAAAGGAACAAAGACTACAGATTCTTTCGCGAGCACAATACAAGAAAAATTTTCAGGTATTGTACTAATGAAGATCTAATTAATATTTTGTTGTGCACATCAGACCCATATTTGTCCAGTATTCGACAAAAATGGAAATCAACCTCATTAGACTTAGATGAAGAAGCTAAACAACTACTCGTACTGCAAAATGAAAATCAAAGCTATTTCGAAGAAATTTTTACTAATATTGTTTAATTAATACTAGTTTAAAGATTATAATTTGTTTTTAATATATATAAATATATAAATATATAAATTTTTATTATCGTAATACATTTAAATAAAATATATGTGCACTTTAAATCAATAGTAAAAGTTTACTTAAAATTTTATCGATGTTGTGTTCTGTATATAATATATGCAAATGGTATTGATATTGTTGGGAATTTCAGTGTTATTTTTCAGTTTAATCCTCACAAGAATTAGCTTTCGTCCAAAAAAAACCAACATTTGGCCCCTGTGAATATTGCGACTAAATAAATGTCAAGGGCATTTTCTGACCAAAATTAAGTTTAGGAATAATAAATAAGTATTGGTTGTAAAATACGATTGAAGAAAATAAGAAATTATAAAAAAATACCTGTTTAAAATGTCAAAATATTAAACTTTTACATGGAAACTTAACAAAAATATGCATTTTTAACTCCACATTACTTACGTTCCTATCAGTCGATTTTTACGTTTGGACTAATTGCTGAAATTGAAGCTTAAAGTCCCTCCTATTGAACAAAACAAATTGCGTAAAAAAATACCAATCCGGTCAAAAGTTATAGAGTTTTGACCGCTATCTCGCGAAATTGACTGTGGGATGGTCAGAACCACAGATTATAACCAGATAACTCACTAAAAATTCAGTGTGGCCAGATTCCAGCTTTCGTTAGAGAGGGATAGTAACAGTTCTTGCATTTTTGATATTACTACCTCTTTCTGATTATAGCTGGAATTTGACATTTTATTTGTTTATAAAAATTTATAAAGAAAATTTGGCGCAGATATAAAATATAATTATCTTTGCGCCAAATATTGTGCCATTAAAGTTTTAAATTGTATTGAGTGTGTTTTAATATCTCTATTTGATCAGTGCTCTTAAAATAATAATAAAAAATAAGGGTTGAAAAATCAACCACATCAAGAAAACAAAAAATCTAACAAGAAAGATGTGAGTTGAATAAAGTTGTTTTTTAAGTTTCAGTTTTTAATGAAATTATTTGGTTTCTTTCAGGAGTCGCCGCTGCATAATGGGTTGTGCCGAAGGACAGAAGCTGCACCAGTTCCCGAAAAATCCGGCCAAGTAAGTTTGCATATAAGTTTTATTAGTGACATGCTTGCGCCAGGTTTTGTACATTAGAGGAACTGTGTTCCTTTTCAATGTACAAAATCTTATTTATTTTGTTTGATTCCTATATAATTGGAATTGTATGTTTGATGAGATTTTATCTTAGCAAACATACATATACATATAACAGTGTTTCTCCTAATTAGAAAAATTTAAGGGATTTCATATTAAAAAAGTGCGTGTGTTAATACTCGTAAGTGTTTTAAACAGATAAGAAAACAAGTGCATTTTAAAAATTTTAAGAAATTTGTTTGGATAAAAAGTGGTATTGGGTTTAGTAGATAGAAGTAAATTCATACATCTTTATGTTTCATATGCGTTTTTCATTTTGTATGCATTTTTCTTTTATTATTAACAAATATCTTTGTATATATGTACTTTTTAGACAAATAATTTTACCTTTTTTTAATTCTGTAACATACCATAATTTTTGCTTACAAAGTGTTTTTTGTTTTAGACGTTCAGAGTGGCTTAGAATATTAGGTGTTCAAACTTCGGTTAAAAATATATTTGCATGCAGTCGGCATTTTTCAAAAAACCACATTTTTGGGAGCAGAACTTCAAAATTTGCTGTCCCAAAAAACGAAAAAAATGAAAGTGCTGAACTAAATGCAAATCGCGAAAGTAATAATAAAATACCTAAGTCAAATTACTTTGAATCAGCTCAAGTTCCAATCATTGAAGATGGGCAGTTAGTTAGTGAGATTTTAAATACTGCAGACAACGAGATTGACGATCAGATAATGGACTTAGGTTACTTAGATAATGTAGAAAATGACATAAACTGTGACAATATCAATGCGAAAAAAAGCAATTATTCTAAATTAAAATCTGTACAAGCCGCACTTGACCATTATCGGACACGTTATTTTTCAGAAAAACATATAAAAACTAAATTGAAAGCAGACAATGTTAGGTTATCAAATCAGTTAGAGAAATGTAAAAAAAAAAATAGAAATATTGGAATTTGAGCTGAAAAAGAAGACTGACTTGTCTTCAAAAGTATCAAAATCATTATCGGTGTGCGTAGAAAATAGTTTAGTGAATCATTCTCGGGAAGGTAAACAACGCCGGTATAAAATTGGTCTAAAATTAATTTCTTTAGCAGTTTATTTTCTCTCTCCTCTTGTTTACCGCTACTTGATTAAAATATTGGATTGGCCTGATGTCAGAACTTTACAGCGTTTTGTAAAGGATTGGCCAAAGGAGCCGGGTAATTTTAACGGAAGTTTTGAAGCCTTAGAAGTACGCGCGCGTGAGTTCAGTGAGGAAGAGAAATATGTAAGCGTATCATGTGATGAAATGTCTGTAAAAAGCTTTCTTAAATATGATAGGTACAAGGGCAAAATTATAGGGCTACAGGATTTTGGAGACGAGAATCGCTCTCGTAATATAGCGACTACCGCATTGGTTTTCATGGCAAGTGGCATAGGTGGAAATAGTTGGTCGCAGGCGCTGTCCTATTTCTTTGTTCAGGGAAGCTGCAAAAGCTTTATATTGAAAAAATATGTTTATGAGGCAATAACCAGACTGCAAGCAATAGGCTTAAAACCTTGCCATTTCGTTTGCGATCAAGGTGCCAATTTTGTAGGTTTTTCCAAGGCTGTTGGAGTTAGTCAAAAAAAGCCATATTTTGAGGTAAATAGCGAAAGAGTTTATTTCATGTTCGATTCACCTCATCTTTTAAAAAGTGCTAGAAATTGTCTGCTTAAATTAGACCATAAAGTTTATATTAATGATAAGCTTGTATCGTGGAGTGATATATCTCATTTCTTTAAGGTAGACTCTAACTCAGTTAAATGTGCTCCAAAGCTAACAATGGAACACATTAACCCCAACAATTTTCAACGCATGAAAGTTTCCTTAGCATCCCAAGTTCTAAGCCGCACTGTAGCTACAGGTATGCGAACGTTGCACGCTTCAGGCAAATTACAATATTCAAAGTACTCAACCTTCCTAAATACGGCAGAATATGTCGAATTTTTTAATTACCTGTTTGACATTTTTAATAGTCGAGCAGAATATAATGCTTTTACTAGCTCAGACACAGAAATAGAATTTCTTAGACAGGCCTCACGCAAGCTTAATACCATTAAAATTATAGATGAAAAAGGAAAAGATATAACCAATAGTTTTAAGTTTATTACAGGTTGGTTAATAAACATTTCGGCCTTAAAAAGTCTTTGGCTATATTTAGTAAAAGAAAAATTTCAAAAACTTAGAACTCGCAGATTAAATCAGGATAACTTGGAACATTTCTTTGGACAAATGCGAAAGGGTTCTGGTAATAATATAAGGACTACAGTTGAGCAATTTATTAGCTCTTTTCAAAAGTGTTGGGGTTCACATTACATAAATGTTGTTGTTAATGGAAATTGCGAGGAAGTAGACCCGGACGATAAAATTTTAGATTTTTCTGTAGTAGACTTAGCTTTCAGTTTTGACCCAAATAATTCACAGTGGAATGCTTTTCATTCTTTGCCAAACCCTTCTCCTTTTACAACTGATGTAGACATTGAGGATACAATGTATGACAGAGAGGAAAGAGAAGTTTTGGAACAAAACGCTTTTGTTTACGTTTGTGTTTATTTTTATCACAAACTTCACCAAACACATATTTGCGAATCACCCCTGCCAACTTTTGATAATAATGAGGATGTTTCCAAAGAATATAACTTTACTTTTGCAAAACAATTCGACAAATGTCAGTTAGTCAAGCCCCCGCAAGGCTTTGTAGATTATTTTGAAAAATTGGAAGAAAAGTTTCACCCTGTGTTTAATGCGAATTGTCACCGGCATGGAATAGGCCAAATAATCTTTAAGGAACTTTTTAACATAAAACCTTACCTTTGCTGCAATAAAATCAAACATGAGGAAGTTCTTAATCTTTTTGTTAGAATCAGAATTTATTTTGTTCTTAAGTTTTTCAATGCAAAAATGAAAGAACCTAATTTTAAAGAAAAAATTTTATGTGTCAGCAACAAATAGTTTGTTTGTCCATGATGCGCTTATATATTTCATTAAAATCGTTTAAAATCGCTTTAAAAACATATTTTCGAAATGCTTTAGTTCGATACTTTCATTACCAATATTATATTATTGTTGAATTTTTTATATTTGTTTTGCTATATTTTCCTTTTTTTATATTGAATTTTTAATTTTGTCTTTATTTATTATTGTTTCATTATTTTACATTGAATTTTTATTTTATCTGCATATAATCATTATTGTTTCTTTATTTCATATTAAATTTTATATTCATTATTTCACATTGAATTTTTATTTTATTTACATATAATCATTATTGTTTCTTTATTTCATATTGAATTTTTAATTTTGTCTATATTCATTATTGTTTCATTTTTTCATATTCATTCTATATTCATTATTTCATATTGAATTTTTCCTATATTTATTATTGTTTCATTATTTGTTATTGTTTTATCATTCATATTGAATTTTTTACTTATTTTATTACTTGTTACTGTTTTGTTATTATTAATGGCTAGTATGTTGAATTCTTTACCTAGCTTTTTGTTTTATTTTTGTTAATGTTATTTAATTTTTATTTATTTAGTATCCCAGCACACAAGTGTATTTTAATTGTGTTGTTTAAAAGTTACATTTTAACATTGTTTGCTGGGATGGCATCTAGGATAGTTTGAAAAAGTCAAACAAAAATCCAGGAGTAAGTGTAGCGAACATTTAGAGCTTCCCCTTACTCAAGACCGTCATGCGTGGTGAAGAGCCACACCCTTCACGAGGTGATGCTGTTTTTAACAAAACATGACGGATCTAGACCAGATAAGGTCGAAAAAAAATCAACTGCTGAAATTCAGTAGTCTAAAATGGAAATAATATCGTACTCTTCCAGTTTTCAAATGTTTTTGTTTTTAATTACTGAAAACTGGAAGTAGATCGATGAAATTATGTTTATTAAAATAAAGGTATATTAAAATCTTCCTTTTTATATTTTAACACAGATTTTAGCGATGCATTGCTAATTGCTTTCAGCTTCAGCAATTTTTATACGCTGGGGTTTTAAAAGAGCCGGTAAATCTTTTACAACAATGTCTAAACAGAATGGTAGATCGGTAAGGTTAGCGGGCGGTATGATAGTGCCATTTTCTAGTACCAAAGGAACTGGAGAGCCCTCACATTGAGCACTTAAATTCTAAAATAAAAAACACGTAAAATATTTGTTTAAACAATATCAACTGCAAAAAACTAACCTGAAGTTGCACAGCCATTTCACTTTGTTCTGTTGGAGTCATATTATGCCATTGTGTTTGCAACAAAAATGTGATGTGTCTAGTTGCTAAAGTAGAAAGGCACAAACGTTTAGCTGCTGTAATAAGAGATTGCAATAAATCAATTTGTAAGCTAGGCCAACCCGATTTCGTGTCTAATACTTCCAAAGGATCTAAAGAGAGCATATAACCGGAAAAGCCAGATAACATAAGGCGATATGTTTGCGACCAATCGGGATTAGAGGAACTTTGGTGAACATGTTTTAAGGCAGCTAATCGCTGAAAGAAAGCCGCTTTTCGATTATAGCCGATTTGTTGGTAAATAGTAGCCATTACTTCAAAACTTATACACTATAATATTATAAAAACATTTTATAATTTTTTTTATTAATTTCTTTCACTTAAACTTATACTTTTTTAATTTTTCTTAAAAAAACTATATTCTTACCACAATTTTGTTATACATTTTTTGGTTGATTAAATAAAAACATATGTTTGCAATAGGTATGTGTAGCGGTTTCTTCCAACTCATTGCTTTCAGCGTTTTTGAATATTTTTTTATTCACTTAAACGAAAGCCGGAAGAAAATATGATAACCCACTTTTTTAAACGTCACTAGTGAGTTATCTGATTTAATCTGTGGTCAGAACGCTAGGGTGAAGAGGGCTTTTGGGTAGGGCATCAAATTTGGGTACCTCGGCCATATTTTATTTAAATGTCATAAAAAGTTTATATATATCTAAAATTTAAAAATTTTTGAAATTAGTCAGACCTTAACAATATCTATAAAAATGTGGTTAAATGTGCAGGGAGAAAATTGGTTTCAAATTTTTTTATTTTTTTTTAATTTAGAATAAACAAGTTTAAAGTTTTATTTTGATAGCGCTGAAGTTACACGCCTCAGGATTGAGAAAATGTAAAAAATGCCTTTTTTTAAAGGATTTTCCCCAAAAAGGTGGTAATCGTTTTTTTGCTAATGTAATTTAAACTTACTTCATTACTAGCGAAATTATTGAAACCATTTTAAAAATAACCTGTAGCAAATGCGAATAAAAGAAAAATTAGGATAACAAATATGACGGTTCCCCCTCCAGCTCTACGCAACAAACAAAATTGGAACAAAATTTTAAAATTATTGTAAAAATCCTCGGAGTTCAAAGCATCGATTAAAAAAACAGTAATCGGGCTTTTAAGTCCCGGAATTTTGGCTACATACCCCAAAAACGATTTGACAGTCCAATGATTAATTAAACCAGGGTAGCATCTTTTGTAAAAAAACAACTTTTTTAAGGCATTTTCCCCATTCCGGGAATTTATATGTTAAAACAAAAAAATTTTATTTTATTTTTAGCTATATAACATCAAAGTATTGCAGGAATAGCTCGATGTGTTATGATCTTGTGGCAATTTTAATTCCATGTTTAATTTCTCAAACAACCACCTTAACATGATCTTGTCAGTTTTTGAAAATGTAACGCGAAAAAAATAATTACAATATTATTAATCTAGATATCATAAGCTTTTCTTTGATGCTACTTACACATATATCGAGCATACATTTAAGCTAAGCCTCCTCGAGATTTTGTTTGCTTCTTTTATACATATGTAAAACAAAAGATGTGTATAAACACATTTTGAACCAAACTGAAAAACACAAACAGCTAACAAAATGTGTTTATACATATTTTTGGTTTTATATGCTGTTTGTGTTTTTCAGTTTGGTACAAAATGTGTCTATACACATTTTTGGTTTTTACATATAAAATGTGCAAAAAATCACGAGGAGGCAAAGTATAGGAAGCTCCTCTAGCTTAAATATATGCTCGATATACATGTAAGTAGCATCAATGTAAAAATATCTGACTGGGCAATAGCCTCTATTAATATATCGTTAGGTATCACTTTCATTTTAGCAGCTACTATCTTCTGCACTTCTGCCATTGTATCCATTGCTAAGGACAATGGCATTTTTGGCATCTGCATGGCGACAGGTTTACCAAAAAACCAACAACATACATCAATTTTCTTTTACTTCACCATTTATTAGTTGTATTAAAGCCTTCAGTTGTTGGAGCAAATGTATCTGGCATCTCGTTGTCGGTTGTCAGGTCTTACAATATTGTCAGACCTAACAATGTACTGACAATGACAAGACAAATAAAAATTGTAAACACAATTTAATTGTCAGTTCACACGATTGCAAGGCATTTGTCAGAAAACTGACAATTCCATTATAAGAAAATTATCTGACAATAAATTTTTCTGACAACATTGTTAGACAACAAGTTGGTAGTTCCCACGGTAGTAAGAATTGCCAAGTGTCAGAATTAAAAAATTCAAAAGAAATTTTTTTTTAATTTATTTTAATGTAAATTATTTTAAAAGGTACAAATTAATATTATAAATTTTTATTAAAACAATTAGATATTAATCAAAACGAAGAAACCGCAACGATTCTAACATCTTACGTTTTTAGCGAGGATCAAAAGAAATAATTTTGCAAAAAAACCGACTTCAAAACAGATTTTAGCTATTTGTATAAAAAGGTTCAAAAGTTTGGCCACATACATCAACTATTGGGACACCCCTTATTTTTAGTTTTAACTATTTATATTTCTTAATATACCATACAAATTAGTGGACACTTTGTCAAGTGTTTGTATAAACCGGTTCAAAAGATAGGGCTAATACATGTAAAATTACATCAGGTATGAGCACACCCTTTAATTTATAAATTCAAATTGTATACTTGCTCTTTTAGTTTACTTATCAATACAAGTTCCCTGTAAATTACAGTTGTCTATCTATAACCGTTCAAAGTTTTGGTCACTTACACCAAATTACATCAATTATTGGAATACTCTTAAATTTCTAAATCCAAATTTTATTCTTGCGATTATAGAGGACTTAGCAACGGGTTCTTTGTAAATATCAATGGTCTTTTTACAACCATCATATATGTTCATAAAATAAAATGATTTATATTGGGTATTTATACTTGTTATTACAAAGGTAATAGCTATCTACATTCTGTCCAATTTTCAAGCGTTTTTTTATGACGGTTCAAAAGATAGGACCTACATGGTCAAGTCAATTTACATGAAAAATGTCAGTCACTACAATACTTGTTCCGTATTCCAGTTTCAACTATTCGAGCTTTGTTCCTGAAGAGCTATATGCCATTTTCAAAGTGCTTGAAAAAGGCAAGTTTTTTCCCACCATTAAAATCATCCCGTGAAATATCGTCGCTGTCCATTTTTAACTCTCTTTTTTTCTGCTTTAATTTTGATTTAATTTTTTATTTTAAGTTTTTTTTAAAAGAATTTTTCACTTTTTTTCATTAACTTTTATCTGACAATGATATCGTTGTCAGATGTTTAAAATTTCCAACATATTACAATTTATTTCACACTGACAATGCCTGACAATGTTCTGACAATGCAAATAAAAGCGTTCACACAATTGTAAGATATCTGACAATATTATTGTCAGGTAGAAGTCTGACAATTTTCTGACAATATTGTCAGACAACAATTGTAAGTTCACATGATTGTTAGGCGTTTTCTGTATATTTTTCTGACAATATTGTAAGATCTGACAACCGTCTGTACATAGCTTTAGAAACAATTGCTTTTTATTTGTGTCATCGCAACAAGTTATGGGCTCAGAATTTGTTTAAGCAAAAAGTAGAACAGCGCGGATTAATTTTATTATATGCTTGCGACAGGGTTCAACATTGAGAAGCTGAAATGTAGAGAAAATTAAACCTATGGGCGTTTACGGTAAAAAATTATTTTCAGCATAAGGAGTTTTGGGACACGGTTGATGGCAATTATCCCGAGAAGGAATGGACGTAAAACTCGACACCAAATAAATTTCGTTCACATTGAGGATGCGCAAAGTTCCAAGGCTTGGGATACATAAAAGATCGCTTTCTAAGACTCCGTTTTGGTCTGTTAACACAGACACGTTTTTCGAATATGTTAGAAAATAGTTGCCACAGCACATCAACTCAAGGAATTTGAAATGCCTGTATGTGACGAATGAAGATGCACATTGCTGTTGGCCAGTAGAATGTGGGCATTGTATACATGTCCATATGCAGCTTGACTTTTATGGCTAAGTTAGCGCCCAACTGAGCAGCGAATAATTCTAACCTTGGGAGTGTTTGCTGTTTGAGAGAGTCTATACGCGATTTCGCACATAGCAAGTACACGATGAGCGTTTTATTTGGTAGAAATGTTCTAACGTATATCTGTAAACACATGAAGTTGTGACTTGCCAGGAACAACTCCTTTATAGATATGACGATGCGCCTGAAAGGTTTCAAATTCTTTTAGATTACTTCGAAAATTTCACCGGCATGAATAAAATTCTGACGGCACCGCCTCATCCTACGAAAGATTCAAGGTCCATAATTCCTGGACGAACATTTTTGCTCTGACTGCTAGCGACAGAAATCCGAGTGGCTCAAAAATGCGATTAAAAATGTCAATAGAATTTTAATTTTCAAATCTAATTTGAAGAAATATTTATACTCAAAATTCGAAACACTTCGATGTAAAATTAAAACTTTTAATAATGTTATTATTTTATGAAATTAATTCTGCACTAAGATAGTAATATTAATATGTACATATGTAGTTTCTATTGTTCAAAACATGTAAAATTTTTGCCAACGTTTCCTCAATAATGACTTAGAGGCGCTGAGGGCAAATTAATGAATTGTAAAAATAGTTTTGTTCAATAAAATAAATAAACAATAAAAAAAAATCCGACGTGTTTGTACTTTTAGTCACCGACTTGATTGGTTGTATGTTTACCTTGTTTTTAAGTAGGTCGGTAGCCACACTAATCCTAACGTTTTTGTATAATCCGTTTCGTCTGTTAAGAAGTCAAGATTGACCTCTTGATCATCACTGCGGATGTTTCGAAGCAGTTGGGTATGGTTGGCGTACCATTTTCTGAAATAGAACCCATACTTAACCATGACATGTTGTAGTTGGCGTTAAGTTTCTGTGGTTGTATTCAAACTATCGGCTCCACCTAACCCGTCATCAACGTAAAAATTCTTTTCTTCAAACCTGACTGCGAACGGAAATTGAATTTTTTTGTAATTGCTTATTTTCTTCAAGCCTTTGATTGCCAGATATTGAGCTGGGCTAGTGTCATATATGACTGTATGCAATTGAAAATAATTGATGGGTTCAGAAGTATTATCAGATACTTCAGAAGGTTCAATTTTCGTCGGTACGTTTTTTCTATGTCTGCAGTGAACACGAAACGTGGCAGCCGAAAGCATAGAAAACCGTAAATAGATCAATTTGTAGTGGTAAGTCGTAGAATACAGTGATGAGGGATAAATTATTTATTACTCTTCAGTTTGTCTATTTGGATTTTCGACGTGTGTCCCATCGTTTCATACTCTGTCATAAATCGCACATATTGCTCCTTTTGACAATCGACGCTCTAGCGAGAGGAATCGGTTGAAGGCAATACAATGTGAAGCTCCTAATAAGGATGTTTCAGTAGAGAACGGAAGTCGTCCGTCTTTGTCACGAGTAGAATGTTGATTAAAATGTGTCTCACACTGTGCGTAATAAGGAGATAATTGTTGCTGTCTGCTTTCTATTTCCTCGAGTTTCCAAATTTTTTCAATAGCCATATTCATTTTATCCTCTTCAGTTAAAATACCGCATATTGCTGACGATGAGTATTCACCAGATACCTTCCCTGATACTATCCAGACAAAAGTTGTGTTTTGTAACTGATATGTATGCGATAAATAACAAGACGGGTTGGACGCTTGGCTTATACTGATTTATTTACTTAGATAATATTACATAGGAAGTAATAATGATTAGAGTATAATGATAATAGTATATAATGAGAGTAATACTTAGATGATAATAATAAAGAGAGTAATATTACAATAACATTAAACAAGAACTTACTTTTAAATATATTACAATTCCTTACCCTTTTATAGGATATATATATATATATATATATATATATATATATATATATATATATATATATATGAATATATATATATATATATATATATATATATATATATATATATATTCATTTATGTGGAAAAATTGAACACTTATAGGGTTGTACCCTATAAACGGCTAATTTTTCGCAAATGATTATTACACAGTTAGATTTGTAGGGCTTATTAAAATGGGTTTTGGTGTTTTGGAACCTTTTCATTTATCGGTTTTAGGAATGAAAATATGTATGTATATTAATCTATATTGGAAAATTGCACACTTATAGGGGTATATCCTATAACCGGCTAATTTTTCGCAAACGACAGTCTTACAGTTGGATTCGTAGTGCATTTATTTATTAAAATGCGTTTTGGTTCTTTTGCCACCTTTTCATTTATCGGTTTTAGGTATGAAAATATATATATTCATTTACATGAGAAAATTGCACACTTACAGAGATATACCCTATAAACGGCTATTTATTCACAAATGACAGACATACAATTGGATTCGTAGGGAATTTATTTATTAAAACGCGTTTTGGCTTTCTGGCACCTTTATATTTATCGGTTTTAGGAATGAAAATATATTTATATGCATTTATATAGGAAAATTGCACACTTACAAGGGTATAACCCATAATCGCCTAATTTTTCGCAAATGACGGTCATGCAGTTGGATTTGTTGGGCATTTATTTATTAAAATGCGTTTTGGTTTTTTTGCCACCTTTTCATTTATAGGTTTTATGAATGAAATTATATATATTCATTTATATGGAAAAATTGGACACTTATAGGGATATACCCTATTAACGGCTAATTTTTCGCAAATGAAGGTCACACAGTTGGATTCGTAGGGCATTTATTTATTAAAATGCGTTTTGTTTTTTTTTGCACCTTTTCATTTATCGGTTTTAGGAATGAAAATATATATATTCATTTATTTGGGAAAATTTCACACTTATAGGGTTATACCGTATAAATGGCTAATTTTTTGCAAATGACGGTCATACAGTTGGATTTGTAGGGCATTTTTTTTTTATTAAAGTGCGGTTTTGTTTTTTTGGCACCTTTTCATTTATCGGTTTTAGGAATGAAAATATATATATTCATTTATGTGGGAAAATTGCACACTTATAGGGTTATACCCTATAAATTGCTAATTTTTTGCAAATGACGGTGGTACAGATGGATTCGTAGGGCAATTATTTATTAAAATGCGTTTTGGTTTTTTGATACCTTTTCATTTATCGATTAAGGAATGATAATATAAATATTCAATTATGTGGGAAAGTTGCACACTTATAGGGGTATACCATATAAACGGATAGTTTTTCGCAAATGACAGTCTTACAGTTGGATTCGTAGGGCATTTATTTATTAAAATGCGTTTTAGTTCTCTTGCCACCTTTTCATTTATAGTTTTTATGAATGAAAATATATATATTCATTTATATGGAAAAATTGCACACTTATAGGGATATATCCTATTAACGGCTAATTTTTCACAAATGAAGGTCGCACAGTTGGATTCTTAGGGCATTTATTTATTAAAATGCATTTTGGTTTTTTTTGCACCTTTTCATTTATCGGTTTTAGGAATGAAAATATATATATTCATTTATATGGGAAAATTGCATACTTATAGGGATATACCCTATAAACGGCTAGTTGTTCGCAAATAACAGCCGTACAGTTGAATTCGTAGGGCAATTGTTTATTAAAATGCGTTTGGTTTTTTGGCACCTTTTCATTTATCGGTTTTAGAAATGAAAATATATATATTTATATGGGAAAATTGCACACATATAGAGGTATGCCCTATAAACGGCTAATTTTTCGCAAATGACAGTCGCACAGTTGTATTCGCAGGATATTTATTTATTAAAATACGTATTATTTTTTTTTTAACCTTTTCATTTATCGGTTTTAGGAATGAAAATGTATATATTCATTTATATGGAAAAATTGCACACTTATAGGGATATACCCTATTAACGGCTAATTTTTTGCAAATGAAGGTCACACAGTTGGATTCATAGGGATTTATTTATTAAAATGCGTTTTGGTTTTTTTTGCACCTTTTCATTTATCGGTTTTAGGAATGAATATATATATATTTATTTATATGTGAAATTGCACACTTATAGGGATATACCCTATAAACGGCTAGTTTTTCGCAAATAACAGCCGTAGAGTTGAATTCGTAGGGCAATTATTTATTAAAATGCGTTTTGGTTTTTTGGCACCTTTTCATTCATCGGTTTTAGAAATGAAAATATATATATTTTTTTAATGGGAAAGTTGCACACTTATAGAGGTATACCCTATAAACGGCTAAGTTTTCGCAAATGACGGTCATACAGTTGGATTTGCAGGGCATTTTTTTTTTGAACCTTTTCATTTATCGGTTTTAGGAATGAAAATTTATATATTCATTTATATGGAAAATTTGCACACTTATACGTGTATACCCTATAAACGGCTAATTTTTCGCAAATGACAGTCATTCAGTTGCATTTGCAGGATATTTATTTATTAAAATACGTTGTATTTTTTTTTTAACCTTTTCATTTATCGTTTTTAGGAATGAAAAGGTATTTTCATTTATATGGCAAAATTGCACACTTATACGTGTATACCCTATAAACGGCTAATTTTTCGCAAATGACAGTCGCACAGTAGGATTCGTAGAGCATTTAATAAAATACGAATTGGTTTTTTTTTTTGGCGCCTTTTCATATATCGGTTTTAGAATGAAAATATATTTATATGCATTTATATGGGAAAATAGCACACTTACACGGGTATACCCCATAAACGCTTAATTTTCCGCAAATGACGGTCATACAGTTGGATTCGTTGGGCATTTAATCATTAAAATGCATTTTGGTTTTTTTGCCACCTTTTCATTTATAGGTTTTATGAATGAAAATATATATATGTTCATTTATATGGAAAAATTGCACACTTATAGCGATATACCCTATTAAAGGCTAATTTTTCGCAAATGCAGGTCGCACAGTTGGATTCGTAGGGCATTTATTTATTAAAATGCGTTTTTGTTTTTTTTTTTGCACCTTTTCATTTATCGGTTTTAGGAATGAAAATATATATATTTATATGGGAAAATTGCACACATATAGAGGTATACCCTATAAACGGCTAATTTTTCGCAAATGACGGTCATACAGTTGGATTTGTAGGGCATTTTTTTATTAAAGTGCGGTTTTGTTTTTTGGCACCTTTTCATTTATCGGTTTTATGAATGAAAATATATATATATATTCATTTATATGGGAAAATTGCACACTTATAGGGATACACCCTATAAACGGCTAGTTTTTCGCAAATAACAGCCGTACAGTTGAATTCGGAGGGCAATTATTTATTAAAATGCGTTTTGGTTTTTTGGCACCTTTTCATTTATCGCTTTTAGAAATGAAAATATATTCATATGGGAAAATTGCACACTTATAGGGGTATACCCTATAAACGGCTAATTTTTCGCAAATGACAGTCATACATTGGCTTTGTAGGGCATATATTTATTAAAATGCTTTTTAGTTTTTTGGCGCCTTTTCAATTATCGGTTTTAGGAATGAAAACATATATATTCATTTATATGGAAAAATTGCACACTTATACGTGTATACCCTATAAACGGCTAGTTTTTCGCAAATGACAGTCGCACAGTTGGATTTGTAGGGCATTTATTTATTAAAATGCGTTTTGGTTTTTTTGAACCTTTTCATTTATCGGTTTTAGATATGAAAATATATATATTCATTTATATGGGAAAATTGTACACTTATATGGGTATACCCTATAAACGGCTAATTTTTCGCAAATAACAGTCCCACAGTTGGAGTTGTAGGTCATTTATTTATTAAAATGCGTTTTGGTTTTTTGCACCTTTTCATTTATCTGTTTTAGGAATGAAAATGTATATCATCATTTATAAGGCAAAATTGCACACTTATACGTGTATACCCTATAAACCGCAAATTTTTCGCAAATGACAGTCATACAGTTGGCTTCGTAGGGCATATATTTATTAAAATGCTTTTTAGTTTTTTGACACCTTTTCATTTATCGGTTTTAGAAATGATAATATAAATATTCCTTTATGTGGGAAAATTGCACTTATAGAAGTATACCCTATAAACGGCTAATTTTTCGCAAATGGCAGTCATACAGTTCGATTCGTAGGGCATTTATTTATTTAAATGCGTTTTGGTTTTTTGGCGCCTTTTCAGTTATCGGTTTTAGGAATGAAAATATATATATTCATTTATATGGAAAAATTGCACACTTATAGGGGTATACCCTATTAACGTCTAATTTTTCGCAAATGAAGGTCGCACAGTTGGATTCGTAGGGCATTTATTTATTAAAATGCGTTTTGGTTTTTTTGCAACTTTTCATTTATCGGTTTTAGGAATACATTTTCATTTATTTATTTAAATGCGTTTTGGTTTTTTGGCGCCTTTTCAGTTATCGGTTTTAGGAATGAAAATATATATATTCATTTATATGGCAAAATTGCACACTTATACGTGTATACCCTATAAACGGCTAATTTTTCGCAAATGACAGTCGCACAGTTGGATTTGTAGGGCATTTATTTATTTAAATGCGTTTTGGTTTTTTTGCACCTTTTCATTTATCTGTTTTAGAGATGAAAATGTATATTATCATTTATAAGGCAAAATTGCACACTTATACGTGTATACCCTATAAACCGCTAATTTTTCGCAAATGACAGTCATACAGTTGGCTTCGTAGGGCATATATTTATTAAAATGCTTTTTAGTTTTTGGCACCTTTTCATTTATCGGTTTTAGAAATGATTATATAAATATGCATTTATGTGGGAAAATTGTGCACTTATAGGGGTATACCCTATAAACGGATAATTTTTCGCAAATGACAGTCGCACAGTTGGATTCTTAGGGCATTTATTTATTAAAATACGTTTTGATTTTTTTGCACCTTTTCATTTATCTGTTTTAGAGATGAAAATGTATATCATCATTTATAAGGCAAAATTGCACACTTATATGTGTATACCCTATAAACCGCTAATTTTTCGCAAATGACAGTCGCACAGTAGGATTCGTAGGGCATTTATTTATTAAAATACGTTTTGGTTTTTTTGCACCTTTTCATTTATCTGTTTTAGGAATGAAAATGTATATATTCATTTATAAGGCAAAATTGCACACTTATACGTGTATACCCTATAAACGGCTAATTTTTCGCAAATGACAGTCGCACAGTTGGATTCGTAGGGCATTTAATAAAATACGATTTGGTTTTTTTTGGCGCCTTTTCATATATCGGTTTTAGAATGAAAATATATTTATATGCATTTATATGGGAAAATAGCACACTTACACAGGTATACCCCATAAACGCCTAATTTTCCGCAAATGACGGTCATACAGTTGGATTTGTAGGGCATTTTTTTTATTAAAGTGCGGTTTTGTTTTTTGGCACCTTTTCATTTATCGGTTTTAGGAATGAAAATATATATATTCATTTATGTGGGAAAATTGCACACTTATACGTGTATACCCTATAAGCGGCTAATTTTTCGCTAATGACAGTCGCACACTTGGATTCGTAGGGCATTTATTTATTAAAATGCGTTTTGGTTTTTTGGCACCTTTTCATTTTTCGGTTTTAGGAATGAAAATGTATATATTCATTTATATGGCAAAATTGCACACTTATACGTGTATACTCTATAAACGGCTAACTTTTCGCAAATGACAGTCGCACAGTTGGATTCGTAGGGCATTTATTTATTAAACTGCGTTTCGGTTTTTTTGCACCTTTTCATTTATCGGTTTTAGGTATGAAAATATATATATTCATTTATATGGGAAAATTGCACATTTATAGGGGTATACCCTATAAACGGCTAATTTTTCGCAAATGACAGTCATACAGTTGGCTTCGTAGGGCATGTATTTATTAAAATGCGTTTTGGTTTTTTTGGCACCTTTTCATTTATCGGCTTTAGAAATGATAATATAAATATTCATTTATATGGCAAAAATGCATACTTATACGTGTATACCCTATAAACGGCTAATTTTTCGCAAATGACAGTCGCACAGTTGGAGTCGTAGGGCATTTGTTTACTAAAATGCGTTTTGGTTTTTTTGAACCTTTTCATTTATCTGTTTTAGGAATGAAAATGTATATATTCATTTATATGGGAAAATTGCACACTTATAGGGGTATACCCTATAAACGGCTAATTTTTCGCAAATGACAGTCGCACAGTTGGCTTCGTAGGGCATATATTTATTAAAATGCGTTTTGATTTTTTGGCGCCTTTTCAGTTATCGGTTTTAGGAATGAAAATATATATATTCATTTATATGGAAAAATTGCACACTTATAGGGGTATACCCTATTAACGTCTAATTTTTCGCAAATGAAGGTCGCACAGTTGGATTCGTAGGGCATTTATTTATTAAAATGCGTTTTTGTTTTTTTGCACCTTTTCATTTATCGGTTTTAGGAATGAAAATGTGTATATTCATTTATATGGCAAAATTGCACACTTATACGTGTATACCCTATAAACGGCTAATTTTTCGCAAATGACAGTCGCACAGTTGGATTTGTAGGGCATTTATTTATTTATATGCGTTTTGGTTTTTTTGCACCTTTTCATTTATCGGTTTTAGGAATGAAAATATATATATTCATTTATGTGGGAAAATTGCACACTTATACGTGTATACCCTATAAACGGCTAATTTTTCGCAAATGACAGTCATACAGTTGGCTTCGTAGGGCATATATTTATTAAAATGCTTTTTAGTTTTTGGCACCTTTTCATTTATCGGTTTTAGAAATGATTATATAAATATTCATTTATGTGGGAAAATTGTGCACTTATAGGGGTATACCCTATTAACGTCTAATTTAGGAATGAATCTATATATATATATATATATATATATATATATACATTTATTTAGAAAAATTTCACACTTATAGGGGTATACCCTATAAACGGATAATTTTTCGCAAATGACAGTCGTACAGTTGGATTTCTAGGGCACTTATATATTAAAATGCGTTTTGCTTTTTTTGGCACCTTTTCATTTATAGGTTTTAGGAATGAAAATATATATATTCATTTATATTGGAAAATTGCATACTTATAGGGGTATACCCTATAAACGGCGAATTTTTCGCAAATGACAATCTTACAGTTGGATTCGTAGGGCATTTATTTATTAAAATACGGTTTTGGTTTTTTGCCACCTTTTCATTTATAGGTTTTATGAATGAAAATATATTTATATTCATTCCACAATTATAGGGATATACCCTATTAACGGCTAATTTTTTGCAAATGAAGGTCGCACAGTTGGATTCGTAGGGATTTATTTATTAAAATGCGTTTTTTATTTACATGGATTAATTCAGGCCTGATTAGCTTAAAATATAAGATTATACAAAATGCGTTTTGGTTTTTTTTGCACCTTTTCATTTATCGGTTTTAGGAATGAATATATATATATTCATTTATATGTGAAATTGCACACTTATAGGGATATACCCTATAAACGGCTAGTTTTTCGCAAATAACAGCCGTAGAGTTGAATTCGTAGGGCAATTATTTATTAAAATGCGTTTTGGTTTTTTGGCACCTTTTCATTCATCGGTTTTAGAAATGAAAATATATATATTTTTTTTTAATGGGAAAGATGCACACTTATAGAGGTATACCCTATAAACGGCTAAGTTTTCGCAAATGACGGTCATACAGTTGGATTTGTAGGGCATTTTTTTTTTTGAACCTTTTTATTTATCGGTTTTAGGAATGAAAATGTATATATCCATTTATATGGAAAATTTGCACACTTATACGTGTATACCCTATAAACGGCTAATTTTTCGCAAATGACAGTCATTCAGTTGCATTTGCAGGATATTTATTTATTAAAATACGTTGTATTTTTTTTAACCTTTTCATTTATCGTTTTTAGGAATGAAAAGGTATCTATTCATTTATAATGCAAAATTGCACACTTATACGTGTATACCCTATAAACGGCTAGTTTTTCGCAAATGACAGTCGCACAGTAGGATTTATCTGTTTTAGGAATGAAAATGTATATATTCATTTATAAGGCAAAATTGCACACTTATACGTGTATACCCTATAAACGGCTAATTTTTCGCAAATGACAGTCGCACAGTTGGATTCGTAGGGCATTTAATAAAATACGAATTGGTTTTTTTTTGGCGCCTTTTCATATATCGGTTATAGAATGAAAATATATTTATATGCATTTATATGGGAAAATAGCACACTTACACGGGTATACTCCATAAACGCCTAATTTTCCGCAAATAACGGTCATACAGTTGGATTCGTTGGGCATTTAATCATTAAAATGCATTTTGGTTTTTTTGCTACCTTTTCATTTATAGGTTTTATGAATGAAAATATATACATGTTCATTTATATGGAAAAATTGCGCACTTATAGGGATATACCCTATTAACGGCTAATTTTTCGCAAATGCAGGTCGCACAGTTGGATTCGTAGGGCATTTATTTATTAAAATGCGTTTTGGTTTTTTTTTGCACCTTTTCATTTATCGGTTTTAGGAATGAAAATAGATATATTTATATGGGAAAATTGCACACATATACAGGTATACCCTATAAACGGCTAATTTCTCGCAAATGATCATACAGTTGGATTTGTAGGGCATTTTTTTTATTAAAGTGTGGTTTTGTTTTTTGGCACCTTTTCATTTATCGGTTTTATGAATGAAAATATATATATATATATATATATATATATATATATATATTCATTTATATTGGAAAATTGCACACTTATAGGGATACACCCTATAAACGGCTAGTTTTTCGCAAATAACAGCCGTACAGTTGAATTCGGAGGGCAATTATTTATTAAAATGCGTTTTGGTTTTTTGGCACCTTTTCATTTATCGCTTTTAGAAATGAAAATATATTTATATGGGAAAATTGCACACATATAGAGGTATACCCTATAAACGGCTAATTTTTCGCAAATTTTCAAAAATTTTCGTCATATAGTTGGATTTGTAGGGCATTTTTTTATTAAAGTGCGGTTTTGTTTTTTTTTGGCACCTTTTCATTTATCGTTTTTTGCAATGAAAATATATATATTCATTTATGTGGGAAAATTGCACACTTATACGTATATACCCTATAAACGGCTAATTTTCGCTCAGTTGGATTCGTAGGGCATTTATTTATTAAAATGCGTTTTGGTTTTATTGCACCTTTTCATTTATCGGTTTTAGGAATGAAAATGTATATATTCATTTATACGGTAAAATTGCACAATTATACGTGTATACCCTATAAACGGCTAACTTTTCGCAAACGACAGTCGCACAGTTGGATTCGTAGGGCATTTATTTATTAAAATGCGTTTTGGTTTTTTTGCACCTTTTCATTTAACGGTTTTAGGTATGAAAATATATATATATTCATTTATATGCGAAAATTGCACACTTATAGGGGTATACCATGTATATAACAGCTAATTTTTCGCAAATGACAGTCATACAGTTGGATTCGCAGGATATTTATTTATTAAAATACGTTGTATTTTTTTTAACCTTTTCATTTATCGTTTTTAGGAATGAAAATGTGTATATTCATTTATTTAGAAAAATTGCATACTTATAGGGGTATACCCTATAAACGGCTAATTAATTCGTAGGGAATTTATTTACTAAAATGCGTTTTGGTTTTTTTGGCACCTTTTCTTTTATCGGTTTTAGGAACGAAAATTTATTACACTTATAGGGGTATACCCTATAAACGGCTAATTTTTCGCAAATGACAGACATACAATTGGATTCGTAGGGCATATATTTATTAAAATGCGTTTTGATTTTTTTGCACCTTTTCATTTATCTATTTTAGGAATGAAAATGTATATATTCATTTATATGGCAAAATTTCACACTTATACGTGTATACCCTATAAACTTCTAATTTTTCGCAAATGACAGTCGCACAGTTGGATTCGTAGGGCATTTATTTATTAAAATGCATTTTGGTTTTTTTTGCACCTTTTCATTTATCGGTTTTAAGAATGAAAATGTATATATTCATTTATATAGCAAAATTGCACACTTATACGTGTATACCCTATAAACGGCTAATTTATCGCAAATGACAGTCATACAGTTGGCTTCATAGGGCATATATTTTTTAAAATGCGTTTTGGTTTTTTTGCACCTTTTCATTTATCGGTTTTAGGAATAAAAATATATATATATTCATTTATGTGGGAAAATTGCTCACTTATAGGGGTATACCCTATAAACGGCTAATTTTTCGCAAATGACAGTCGCACAGTTGGATTCTTAGGGCATTTATTTATTAAAATACGTTTTGGTTTTTTTGCACCTTTTCATTTATCTGTTTTAGAAATGAAAATGTATATCAACATTTATAAGGCAGAATTGCACACTTATACGTGTATACCCTATAAACCGCTAATTTTTCGCAAATGACAGTCATACAGTTGGCTTTGTAGGGCATATATTTATTAAAATGCTTTTTAGTTTTTTGGCACCTTTTCATTTATTGGTTTTAGAAATGATAATATAAATATTCATTTATGTGGGAAAATTGCACTTACAGGACCTATAAACAGCTAATTTTTTGGAAATAACAGTCGTACAGTTGAATTCGTAGGGCATATATTTATTAAAATGCGTTTTGGTTTTTTGGCACCTTTTCATTTATTGGTTTTAGAAATGATAATATAAATATTCATTTATATGGGAAACTTGCACACTTATAGAAGTATACCCTATAAACGGCTAATTTTTCGCAATTGACAGTCATACAGTTGGATTCGTAGGGCATTTATTTATTTAAATGAGTTTTGGTTTTTTGGCGCCTTTTCAGTTATCGGTTTTAGGAATGAAAACATATATATTCATTTATATGGAAAAATTGCACACTTATACGTGTATACCCTATAAACGGCTAGTTTTTCGCAAATGACAGTCGCACAGTTGGATTTGTAGGGCATTTATTTATTAAAATGCGTTTTGGTTTTTTTGAACCTTTTCATTTATCGGTTTTAGGTATGAAAATATATATATTCATTTATATGGGAAAATTGCACACTTATATGGGTATACCCTATAAACGGCTAGTTTTTCGCAAATAACAGTCGCACAGTTGGATCTGTAGGTCATTTATTTATTAAAATGCGTTTTGGTTTTTTTGCACCTTTTCATTTATCTGTTTTAGGAATGAAAATGTATATCATCATTTATAAGGCAAAATTGCACACTTATACGTGTATACCCTATAAACCGCAAATTTTTCGCAAATGACAGTCATACAGTTGGCTTCGTAGGGCATATATTTATTAAAATGCTTTTTAGTTTTTTGACACCTTTTCATTTATCGGTTTTAGAAATGATAATATAAATATTCCTTTATGTGGGAAAATTCCACTTACAGGGGTATACCCTATAAACAGCAAATTTTTCGGAAATAACAGTCGTACAGTTGAATTCGTAGGGCATATATTTATTAATATGCGTTTTGGTTTTTTGGCACCTTTTCACTTATCGGTTTTAGAAATGATAATATAAATATTCATTTAAGTGGGAAAATTGCACTTACAGGGGTATACCCTATAAACAGCAAATTTTTCGGAAATAACAGCAGTACAGTTGAATTCGTAGGGCATATATTTATTAAAATGCGTTTTGGTTTTTTGGCACCTTTTCATTTATCGGTTTTAGAAATGATAATATAAATATTCATTTATATGGGAAAATTGCACACTTTGAGAAGTATACCCTATAAACGGCTAATTTTTCGCAAATGACAGTCATACAGTTCGATTCGTAGGGCATTTATTTATTTAAATGCGTTTTGGTTTTTTGGCGCCTTTTCAGTTATCGGTTTTAGGAATGAAAATATATATATTTATTTATATGGAAAAATTGCACACTTATAGGGGTATACCCTATTAACGTCTAATTTTTCGCAAATGAAGGTCGCACAGTTGGATTCTTAGGGCATTTATTTATTAAAATGCGTTTTGGTTTTCTTTTGCACCTTTTCATTTATCGGTTTTAGGAATGAAAATATATATATTCATTTATTTGGAAAAATTGCACACTTATAGGGGTATACCCTATAAACGGATAATTTTTCGCTAATGACAGTCGCACAGTTGGATTTGTAGGGCATTTATTTATTAAAATGCGTTTTGGTTTTTTTGAACCTTTTCATTTATCGGTTTTAGGTATGAAAATATATATATTCATTATATTGGAAAATTGCACACTTATTAGGGTATACACACTTATAGGGGTATACCCTATAAACGGCTAATTTTTCGCAAATGACAGTCGTACAGTTGGATTTCTAGGGCACTTATTTATTAAAATGCGTTTGCTTTTTTTGGCACCTTTTCATTTTTAGGTTTTAGGAATGAAAATATATTGTTACGTTTATTTAAATTATAAACGTTTTATTAATGAGTTCTTTATTTGCAAAATAATTGAACACATAACTTTTAGAGTTTTAATTAAATTAATCAATTATTTGACGATTTAACTACTCGCGATTAATAATACACGCTGGCAACTTTAATTGTTGTACCACAAGATCTTAACTAGATGACACTCACAATACGAATGAATCAGCGCGTATCGGCGTTGCTTTTATATACCCTATTTTTAGGAGTTCTTGAATGTTCCAGAATTTCTACCGCCATCTATTGCGTAGTTGAAAATGCTGCGTTGCCACTTTTATCTCAGACACATTAGTGAGCATTATTATTTACTTCTAGAACCTTCAATAATTATTTAAAAATACATGTTGTGTATTTTTATTTAGTTGTTATACAATGCAGGTGTGCGTATGTTTGTGTATTGTGTTTGTTTAGTCATCGCTTTGTGTTAGTTGTTTTTGTTTTGCAATAAAGATTTTTTATAGAAACTTCTAGTTTTGAAAACAAACACAATAGGTCATTTCGTTTCACTTTCTTGGCGTCCATTATTTTAACATCTTTTTATGATTTTAATAAAGCATCTTTGTAACAATATATATTCATTTATATTGGAAAATTGCACACCTATAGGGGTATACCCTATAAACGGCTAATTTTTCGCAAATGACAGTCATACAGTTCGATTCGTAAGGCATTTTTTTATTAAAATACGTTTTGGTTTTTTTGCCACCTTTTCATTTATCGGTTTTAGAAATTATAATATAAATATTCATTTATATGGGAAAATTGCACACTTATAGAAGTATACCCTATAAACGGCTAATTTTTCGCTAATGACAGTCGTACAGGTGGATTTCTAGGGCACTTATTTATTAAAATGCGTTTTGCTTTTTTTTGGCACCTTTTCATTTATCGGTTTTAGGAATGAAAATATATATATTCATTTATTTGGAAAAATTGCACACTTATGGGGCTATACCCTATAAACGGATAATTTTTCGCAAATGACAGTCGCACAGTTGGCTTCGTAGGGCATATATTTATTAAAATGCGTTTTGATTTTTTGGCTCCTTTGCATTTATCGGTTTTAGAAATGATAATATATATATTCATTTATATGGGAAAATTGCACACTTATAGGGGTATACCCTATAAACGGCTAATTTTTCGCAAATGACAGTCGCACAGTTGGCTTCGTAGGGCATATATTTATTAAAATGCGTTTTGATTTTTTGGCTCCTTTGCATTTATCGGTTTTAGAAATGATAATATAAATATTCATTTATATGGGAAAGTTGCACACTTATAGAAGTATACCCTATAAACGGCTAATTTTTCGCAAATGACAGTCATACAGTTGGATTCGTAGGGCATTTATTTATTTAAATGCGTTTTGGTTTTTTGGCGCCTTTTCATTTATCGGTTTTAGGAATGATAATATAAATATTCATTTATATGGGAAAGTTGCACACTTATAGAAGTATACCCTATAAACGGCTAATTTTTCGCAAATGACAGTCGCACAGTTGGAGTCGTAGGGCATTTGTTTACTAAAATGCGTTTTGGTTTTTTTGAACCTTTTCATTTATCTGTTTTAGGAAGGAAAATGTATATATTCATTTATATGGGAAAATTGCACACTTATAGGGGTATACCCTATAAACGGCTAATTTTTCGCAAATGACAGTCGCACAGTTGGCTTCGTAGGGCATATATTTATTAAAATGCGTTTTGATTTTTTGGCTCCTTTGCATTTATCGGTTTTAGAAATGATAATATAAATATTCATTTATATGGGAAAGTTGCACACTTATAGAAGTATACCCTATAAACGGCTAATTTTTCGCAAATGACAGTCATACAGTTGGATTCGTAGGGCATTTATTTATTTAAATGCGTTTTGGTTTTTTGGCGCCTTTTCAGTTATCGGTTTTAGGAATGAAAATATATATATTCATTTATATGGAAAAATTGCACACTTATAGGGGTATACCCTATTAACGTCTAATTTTTCGCAAATGAAGGTCGCACAGTTGGATTCGTAGGGCATTTATTTATTAAAATGCGTTTTGGTTTTTTTGCACCTTTTCATTTATCGGTTTTAGGAATGAAAATGTGTATATTCATTTATATGGCAAAATTGCACACTTATACGTGTATACCCTATAAACGGCTAATTTTTCGCAAATGACAGTCACACAGTTGGATTTGTAGGGCATTTATTTATTTAAATGCGTTTTGGTTTTTTTGCACCTTCTCATTTATCTGTTTTAGAGATGAAAATGTATATTATCATTTATAAGGCAAAATTGCACACTTATACGTGTATACCCTATAAACCGCTAATTTTTCGCAAATGACAGTCATACAGTTGGCTTCGTAGGGCATATATTTATTAAAATGCTTTTTAGTTTTTGGCACCTTTTCATTTATCGGTTTTAGAAATGATTATATAAATATTCATTTATGTGGGAAAATTGTGCACTTATAGGGGTATACCCTATTAACGTCTAATTTAGGAATGAATCTATATATATATATATATATATATATATATATATATATATATATACATTTATTTAGAAAAATTTCACACTTATAGGGGTATACCCTATAAACGGATAATTTTTCGCAAATGACAGTCGTACAGTTGGATTTCTAGGGCACTTATATATTAAAATGCGTTTTGCTTTTTTTGGCACCTTTTCATTTATAGGTTTTAGGAATGAAAATATATATATTCATTTATATTGGAAAATTGCATACTTATAGGGGTATACCCTATAAACGGCGAATTTTTCGCAAATGACAATCTTACAGTTGGATTCGTAGGGCATTTATTTATTAAAATACGGTTTTGGTTTTTTTGCCACCTTTTCATTTATAGGTTTTATGAATGAAAATATATTTATATTCATTCCACAATTATAGGGATATACCCTATTAACGGATAATTTTTTGCAAATGAAGGTCGCACAGTTGGATTCGTAGGGATTTATTTATTAAAATGCGTTTTTTATTTACATGGATT